>OY740782.1:145974885-146292394 GCA_963514005.1 Raja brachyura | reverse complement strand
TCTCCTTCCCTCCCCTCCCCCTCTCCTTCCCTCCCCTCCCCCTCTCCTTCCCTCCCCTCCCCCTCTCCTTCCCTCCCCTCCCCCTCTCCTTCCCTCCCCTCCCCCTCTCCTTCCCTCCCCTCCCCCTCTCCTTCCCTCCCCTCCCCCTCTCCTTCCCTCCCCTCCCCCTCTCCTTCCCTCCCCTCCCCCTCTCCTTCCCTCCCCTCCCCCTCTCCTTCCCTCCCCTCCCCCTCTCCTTCCCTCCCCTCCCCCTCTCCTTCCCTCTCCTCCCCCACCCCTCCCCCTCCCCTCCCCCTCCCCTTCCCTTCCCTCCCCCTCCCCTCCCTTCCCTCTAACCCCACCCCTCACCCCCTCCTCCCTCTTCCCTCCCCACTCACACCATCCCTCCCTTCCCCCTCTCCTCCCCCACCCCTTCCTCCCTCCTCCCCCCCCCCCCCCCCCGCCCGCCCGCCCATTGACCTTGGCTTACATTTCTTCCTTGTGCTGCGAATGTCAAAACAAAATCCCTCTTCCGTGCTGAGTAACATTTCAACCGCAGGCATTTTTGCTGGTTTTAAAGAGAAATTGAGTCATAAATCTGCTCAGAGACAAATGTGGTGAAACCGAAGGCTGGGTTTCCTTGGGAAAACACAAAATGCTGGGGTAACTCAGCGGGACAGGCAGCATCTCTGATGAGAAGGAATGGGTGACGTTTTGGGTCGAGTCCCTTCTTCAGACAAAGGCGTCCTTGACGTGGGAAAGTGAAACTGTGTTCCTGAGACTGGATATAACTACTTATATCGCTGATTAGATCCACAATATAAGCAATCTAGAACAGGCCCTGCAGCACAACTTGTCCCATCGACACTAGTCCCACCAGCCTGCGTTTAGCCCATATCCACCTAAACCTGTTCTATCCATGTACCTGTCTAAGTGTTTCTTAAACATTGCGACAGCACCTGTCTCAACTATGTCCTCCGGCAACTCGTTCCATACACCCATTACCCTTTGTGTAGAAAAGTTACCCCTCCGGTTCCTATTAAATCTTTTCCCCTTAAACCTCTGTCCTCTGATTCCCAATTAGGTCATGAGGCCATTTGGCCCATCAAGTCTGCTCCGCCATTCAATCATGCCTGATTTATCTTTCCCCCCCTAACCCCATTCTCCTGCCTTCGCCCCATAACCTCTGACACCCGCGCTAATCGAAAATCTATTTATCACTGCCTTAAAAATATCCACTGACTTAGCCTTTACAGCCTTCTTTGGCAAAGAATTCCACAGATTAACCACCCTCAGACTAAAGACATTTCTCCTCGTCTCCCTAAAAGAACATCCTTTAATTCTGAGGCTATGACCTCCAATCCTAGTCTCTCCTGCATGTAGAAACATCTGCTTCACATCCACTGTAACCAAGCTTTCACTATTCTGTACGTTTCAATCAGGTTCCCCCCCTCATTCTTCTAAACTCCAGTGTGTACAGGCCCAGTGCCGACAAACGCTCATCATATGTTAACCCACTCATTCCTGGGATCATTCTTGTAAACCTCCTCTGGAACCTCTCCAGAGCCAACACGTCCTTCCTTGGATATGGTGCCCAAAAATAGAAACATAGAAAATAGGTGCAGGAGTAGGCCATTCGGCCCTTCGAGCCTGCACCGCCATTCAATGTGATCATGGCTGATCATCCAACTCAGTATCCCGTGCCTGCCTTCTCTCCATACCCCCTGATCCCTTTAGCCACAAGTGCCACATCTAACGCCCTCTTAAATATAGCCAATGAACTGGCCTCAACTACCTTCTGTGGCAGAGAATTCCAGAGACTCACGACTCTCTGTGTAAAGAATGTTTTCCTCATTTCGGTCCTAAAGGAATTCCCCCTTATCCTTAGACTGTGACCCCTTGTTCTGGAAATGTTCACAATATTCCAAATGTGGCCTGACCAGCGCCTTATTGAGCCTCAGCATTACATCCCTGTTTTTCTATACAAGCCCTCTTGAAATAAATGCGAGCATTGAGGTTGCTTCCTTTACTACAGATTCGACTTGCAGATTAACTCTTTGGGAATCCTGCACCAGCACTCCCAAGTCCCTTTGCACCTCCGATTTCAGAATTCTATCCCCATTTAGAAAATAATCTATGCCTTTATTCCTACAACCAAAATGCACTTTGCTGCACTGTATTCCATCTGCCACTTCTCTGCCCACTCTCCCAACCTGCCCAAGTCCTTCTGCAGAGTCCCTGCTTTTTCTCTACACTATCTGCCCCTCCACCTATTTTCGTATCATCCGCAAACCTGGCCACAAAGCCTCCAATCCCCTCGTCCAAATCATTAATATACAACGTGAGGATTAGCAGCCAAAGCACCGACCCCTGCGGAATTCCGCTAGTCACTGGCAGCCACCCAGAAAAAGCCCCCTTTATTGCCATTCTTTGTTTCTGCCAGGGGGTTACACAAAAAGCTGGAGAAACTCAGCGGGTGCAGCAGCATCTAAGGAGCGAAGGAAATAGGCAACGTTTCGGGTCGAGACCCTTTTGCCATCCAGCCAACCTGCTATGGATTAAAAACTCTGCCTTAAGGGCCTGTCCCACTTTCACGAGTTATTTACGAATTCTCCCGAGTTTTCCCCTGGATTCAAACTCGCAGAATGTTCGTACCGAGTTCGTAGATATATAGTACCGGCTCGTTATGCCAGCCGTAGGTACTCGTGGCTTCAGGTTAGTTGGGGCGTTTTTACCAGCCCGATAAAAAATGCCCACGAGTAAAAAAATGGTCTTGATGAAAGAAATTGCAACTTTTTACTCGTAAGGAGCGCGTCGAAATAGTCGTGGGAATTCGTAGACATACTCGAAGGAGTTGGTGAACATAGTCGTGGAAGGTCGTAGGAGTTCGTAGATTACCACGATCTTGATTTTTTTTTAGGTCCTTCAAACTCGGCAGAGGTTTTGAATTAAGTCGTGAAAGTGGGACAGGCCCTTTACTGTAAACATATTCACTGACCTAGCCTCCACAGCAGTCTGAATGAACCTGCCTCTGTGTGCTGATAATATCTACAGTGATATACAGAGATGTGGAGGGGTTTGGTGACAACGGGTTAATGGTAGTTGTTTTTTACCGCTGGCATCTCCAGGCACAGCCAGCGGACTGATAATCTGAAAGGTTGGGTCTGCTGTTTATCAGGTGCAGTTTCAGCTTTGTTGATTGTTAGCATTGGACCCAAGCCATTGCAAGCTGTGGTGATAGAGCGTTTTTTTTTTAATCAAAGGATTATGGAGCGTGTGTGGCACGAACTGTTTGTGGCTCTCATTAAAGTAATTCCAGTCAGTCCCTCCATTCGCCCATGTTTCCGCGCAGCCCGTAAAATTATTTTCCTTTAAGAATGAGAGGAATAGGTCGGATAGTCTCTTGCCCAGAAGAGGGGAATCTAGGCATTGGTTTAAGGGGGATGGAAGTACGGTCACGGTGGCGCAGCGGTAGAGTTGCTGCCTTACAGCGGATGCAGCGTCGGAGACCCGGGTTCGATCCCGACTACGGGTGCTTGTCTGTACAGAGTTTGTACGTTCTCCCCGTGACCTGCGTGGGTTTTCTCCGAGATCTTCGGTTTCCTCCCACACTCTAAAGACGTACAGGTTTGTAGGTTAATTGGATTGATTAGATGAGAATTGCAAGATGAGGTGCTACATCTTGGCGGGACAAATCAAAATAGGACGTACATGGTAAAGGGTAGGGAATTGAGGAATGCTGTGGAACAGAGGGATCTAGGAATAACTGTGCATAGTTCCATGAAGGTGGAATCACATGTAGATAGGGTGGTAAAGAAAGCTTTTGGTGTGCTGGCCTTTATAAATCAGAGCATTGAATACAGGAGTAGGGAAGTAATGTTAAAATTGTACAAGGCATTGGTGAGACCAATTCTGGAGTATGGTGTACAATTTTGGTCGCCTAATTATAGGAAGAATGTCAACAAAATAGAGAGAGTACAGTGGAGATTTACTAGAATGTTGCCTGGGTTCCAGCAACTAAGTTACAGAGAAGGTCGAACAAGTTAGGTCTTTATTCTTTGGAGCGCAGAAGGTTAAAGGGGGACTTGATTGAGGTCTTTAAAATGATGAAAGGGATAGACAGAGTAGACGTGGATAAGCTTTTCCCATTGAGGGTAGGGAAGATTCAAACAAGAGGGCATGACATGAGAATTAAGGGACAGAAGTTTAGGGGTAACATGAGGGGGAACCTCTTTACTCAGAGAGTGGTGGCTGTGTGGAATGAGCTGCCAGCAGAAGTGGTGGAGGCAGGATCGATTTTAACATTTAAAAGTAAAGTGGATAGGTATATGGACGGGAAGGGAATGGAGGCGTATGGTCTGAGTGCAGGTAGATGGGACTAGGGGAAAATAAATGGTTGGCACGGACTGGAAGGGCCGATAGGGCCTGTTTCCGTGCTGTAATTGTTATATGGTTATATGATTAATTGGCTTGACAAAAGTGTTAAATTGTCCAAGTTGGCGATATGCAGATTACTGCCCTGCTGACTACAAAATTCAGAAAGTTCAGAAGGTTTGGAAACAGTACATGCTGAATGACATGGAGTTGAAGGGGAGACTTGACATTTGCTTCAGCAGTCGAGGACCAGATGTCAAAACCTCAAAATAGGAGTTCATAGGTTATTGGAGCAGAATTAGACCATTCGGCCCGTCACCTCTACTCTGCCATTCAATCATGGCCGATCTATCTTTCCCTCTCAACCCCATTCTCCTCCCTTATCCCTGTAATCCCCGACACCCTTGTTAATCAAGAATCAAGTGGTTTATATATCAAGCCTGAGATGAGATTTGCTGTTAATCCCAGAGCTGAATAGATATGGTGAATGTCGTCAACTCACTTTTATTTCTATAGCGCATTTAAAAAACAGCTCTCGTTGGCCAAAGTGCTTTACATTGGTGGAGACACTAACGTTATACAACAGTGGTTCATGGATTAAGTACATACATAAATACATACATAAAGACCCTCGCTCAGAGGACGTCAAGAAAGGCTTGAGAGTAGAGATGGGTTTTAAGTCTCGACTTAAAGGAGTTGATGGAGGGGGGATTCTGATGGGAAGAGGGATGCTGTTCCACAGTCTAGGAGCTGCAACCGCAAAGGCACGGTCGCCCCTGAGCTTATGCCTAGACCGCGGGGTGTTCAGTAACCCCAAGTCGGCCGATCTGAGGGACCTGGAGGTGGTGTGGTGGGTGAGCAGACTTTCAATGTAGGTGGGGGCAAGCCCATTGAGGGCTTTGTAGACATAGAGGAGGATCTTGAAATTTATTCGGAACCGCACCGGGAGCCAGTGGAGAGCGACCAGGATCGGGGTGTTGTGGTCCCTTTTTCGGGTGCCCGTCAGGAGTCTCGCTGCGGCGTTTTGGACCAGTTGCAGGCAGGACAGGGAAGATTGGTTGATGCCAGTGTAAAGAGAGTTGCAGCAATCTAGGCGGGAGGAGATAAGTGTGGGATGGATGATCTTTTCGAGGTCGTCAAACTGGAGGAATTGTTTTATTTTAGCTATCGTCCGAAGCTGGAAGAAGCTGAATGTAGTTTTTTTACCCAGAGTTGGGGGGGTCAAGGAAAGAGCGTTCACTTTGCGGCCCTGTTTCCAGCAATCTTTCCACCACCATGAACAAGAAACACAAGAAATACACTAGTGTATGCAGATGCTGAGAAGTTTGTTCAGCTCTGTAGGGGAATCGAAAACCACAGGACGTAGATTTAAGGTGACGGCAACGGTTTAATAAGAACCTGAGGGGTAACTTTTCAACACAGAGTACGACGGATATATAGAACGAGCTGTCAGAGGGGGTACTTGAGGAGTCTGTGTGGAGTTTGCACGTTCTCCTTGTGACTGCGAGGGTTTTCTCCAGGTGCTCCGGTTACCTCCCACACTCCAAAGACTCGTGCATTTGTAGGTTAATTGCCTCCTGAAATTTGCCCCTTGATGCAAAAGTGGGATAACATCGAACCAGTGTGAGCGGGTGATCGCTGGTTGGCATGGACTCGGTGGGCTGAAGGGCCTGTTTCCAAGTTGTATCTCCAACCTAAACTTAACTGCACAACATTTAGAACTATAAGGGCGGCACAGTGGTGCAGAGGTAGAGATAGATGCTGCCTTACAGCGCCAGGGACCCGGGTTCGATCCCGACTACGAAGTTTGTACGTTCTCCCCGTGACCTGCGTGGGTTTTCCCCAGGTGCTCCGGTTTCCATCAAAGACGTACAGGTTTGTAAGTTAATTGGCTTGGTAAAATTGTGATTGGTCCCGTGTGTGTGTGTAGCCTAGTGTTACTGTGCGGGGATGGCAGGTCTGCGTGGACTCGGTGGGCTGAAGGGCCTGTTTCCGCCCTGTATTCATAGCCAAAGGATTTGAGTATAGGAGCAGGGAGGTTCTACTGCAGTTGTACAGGGTCTTGGTGAGGCCACACCTGGAGTATTGCGTACAGTTTTGGTCTCCTAATCTGAAGAAAGACATTCTTGCCATAGAGGGAGTGCAGAGAAGGTTGACCAGACTGATTCCTGGGATGACAGGAATTCCATATGAAGAAAGACTGGATAGACTCGGCTTGTACTCACTGGAATTTAGAAGATTGAGGGGGGATCTGATAGAGACTTACAAAATTCTTAAAGGGTTGGACATGTTAGATGCAGGAAGATTGTTCCCGATGTTGGGGAAGTCCAGAACAAGGGGTCACAGTTTAAGGATAAGGGGGAAGTCTTTTAGGACCGAGATGAGAAAACCATTTTTCATACAGAGAGTGGTGAATCTGTGGAATTCTCTGCCGCAGAAGGTAGTTGAGGCCAGTTCATTGGCTATATTAAGAGGGAGTTAGATGTGGCCCTTGTGGCTAAAGGGATCATGGGGTATGGAGAGAAGGCAGGTACAGGATACTGAGTTGGATGATCGGCCATGATCATATTGAATGGCGGTGCAGGCTCGAAGGGCCGAATGGCCTACTCCTGCACCTATTGTCTATGTTTCTCTCTCTAAACTAAACTGAACTGTTGCATTTGCTCTGCTAACGCGATGTGGCTCAATGCCTCATATTGCTCTGGATAATGTGAGACACTGTCAATACAGAGTAGGAAAGAGCGAGCTTTTATTGGAGCTGGTGGCGTATGTTTGGATAGCGGCTTGGAAAGTGGTGACTAAGTTGGATGGATTTGTGGAAAGAATTTCGCTGTTCATGAGCAAGGTGACAGAAGGCATTAGAATGAGTAATTTTATTTAGACTTGGTTGTTGATCCGCTGAGTGAGGGAGAGTTTTTTTCCGTAGTGTGCAAGATTAAGATAAATACAGCCATAGTCACAAACAGTAGCAATGTTACAAAATTTTGAGATTTTACAAATCAAGTCTGCAATTTATCCCATCAGATAAAGCATAAAAAGAAGTTTAATTTGACACCTAATTCACTTTCATATCTTCAGTATTAAAAAAGTTATAGCCATTTTCATACTCGGAAATTAGCATCTTGTTCCCCATTGCCTTTCCATTGACTTAACACAAAAGCTGTGTTCTAGGACAGTCAAAAGCCCATACCTTTCTTAACAATTAAGAGAACTCAATGAAATTTTCAGTTATTATAGATTGAAGCATTCTGAAACAAATATGAAATAATCTTACTTGGATGACCTGAAATTAAAGCATATGATTAGTTAGTTACCTAATTGTAGCTAATTACAAAATTCAATTACTAGATGTAAACATCTATCCATTTCTTAAGAAAAGATAAACATTTTTAAATTGCCTGAGTGTCCAAATATAATTCACACAATAATTCACAATATAACATGATTTTTAAATCTAATTTTCATGAATTTATAGGCCAAATGGAAGGAATTTAGTGTTTAATTCCTGTAAATTAATGGCCATTCGAGCCAGCACCGCCATTCAATGTGATCATGGGTGATCACCATACAGGTATCCTGTACCTGCCTTCTCTCCATACCCCCTGACCCCTTTAGCCACAAGGGCCACATCTAACTCCCTCTTAAATATAGCCAATGAACTGGCCTCAACTACATTCTGTGGCAGAATTCCACAGATTCACCACTCTCTGTGTAAAAAATGATTTTCTCATCTCGGTCCTAAAAGACTTCCCCCTTATCCTTAAACTGTGACCCCTTGTTCTGGACTTCCCCAACATCGGGAACAATCTTCCTGCATCTAGCCTGTCCAACCCCTTAAGAATTTTGTAAGTCTCTTTAAGATCCCCCCTCAATCTTCTAAATTCCAGCGAGTACAAGCCGAGTCTATCCAGTCTTTCTTCATATGGAATTCCTGCCATCCCAGGAATCAGTCTGGTGAACCTTCTCTGTACTCCCTCTATGGCAAGAATGTCTTTCCTCAGATTAGGAGACCAAAACTGTACGCAATACTCCAGGTGTGGCCTCACCAAGACCCTGTGCAACTGAAGTAGAACCTCCCTGCTCTTGTACTCAAATCCTTTTGCTATGAATGCCAACATACCATTCGCTTTCTTCACTGCCTGCTGCACCTGCATGCCTACTTTCAATGACTGGTGTGCCATGACACCCAGGTCTCGTTACATCTCGCCTTTTCCTAATCGGCCACCATTCAGATTAACTAGTCGAAGTTAGACAAGCTGGAGACTTGTCTACCTTCATACACGACATCCCCACCCCCACGCTAGTTCTCCGACTAGTTTCACTGTCCTCCTCATTTTATTGTTTATGTGCCTCGTTGTCACGTTCCACTCAGGTAATAATGAACCATTGTTTAGGGACCATTATATGGGCTTTGTAAGGTCCTCAATGAGTATTTCTCCTCTATATTTACCAAGGATAAAGGCAGTAGGGCGGAGGAACCTGGGGCAGTCGATGGAAGTGTCTTGAGAGCAGTCTGTGTTACCGTTGAAGAAGGATGAGAGAATGGAGCAGCTGGGCTTGTACACGCTGCAGTTTAGAAGGATGAGAGGAGATCAAATTGAAACATATAAGATTGTTAAGGGCTTGGACACTCTAGAGGCTGGAAACATGTTCCCGATGTTGGGGGAGACCAGAACCAGGGGCCACAGTTTGAGAATAAGGAGTAAGCCACTTAGAACGGAGATGAGGAAACACTTTTTCTCACAGAGAGTTGTGAGTCTGTGGAATTCTCTGCCTCAGAGGGCGTTGGACAGGCTAGATGCAGGAAGATTGTTCCCGATGTTGGGGAACTCCAGAACAAGGGGTCACAGTTTAAGGATAAGGGGGAAGTCTTTTAGGACCGAGATGAGAAAATCATTTTTCACACAGAGAGTGGTGAATCTGTGGAATTCTGCCACAGAATGTAGTTGAGGCCAGTTCATTGGCTATATTTAAGAGGGAGTTAGATGTGGCCCTTGTGGCTAAAGGGGTCAGGGGGTATGGAGAGAAGGCAGGTACAGGATACCTGTATGGTGATCACCCATGATCACATTGAATGGCGGTGCTGGCTCGAATGGCCATTAATTTACAGGAATTAAACACTAAATTCCTTCCATTTGGCCTATAAATTCATGAACATTAGATTTAAAAATCATGTTATATTGTGAATTATTGTGTGGCAGGTTCTCTGGATGCAGGGAGGCAGGTTCTCTGGATGCTTTCAAGAGGGAGCTAGATAGGGCTCTTAAAAATAGCGGAGTCAGGGGATATGGGGAGAAGGCAGGAACGGGGTACTGATTGGGATGATCAGCCATGATCACATTGAATGGCAGTGCTGGCTCGAAGGACCGAATGGCCTACTCCTGCACCTATTGTCTATTGTCTAAGTACTTAAGGTACTGTAGTGTATAAAGAAAGACAAGTCTCCAGGGTGTCCAACTTCAACTAGTTTATTGGTTTCTAGGCAGCTGAATGTCATGGGCTTTTAATAATTGTCTATTACTCATGAACCATGTGGCTTGCAGTGCCGTTTTAGAGGGCTTTTCAGAGTCTATCAAATTCAGATTTATTGCCATGCATCTGCAGATATACTCCCGTGAAGGAAGTCACTGAACCAGACATTTGTTATGACCAGCCAGCAGTTTTAGCAAAAATTGTTCCTGACTCTGTTTTTCTCTAACTTCTCGACACTAACTGAATTGAAATCTCACAGCTTTTCTGCTGCCATTTGAACTTGGGTCACCAAATTATAAGGCCAGGCCTCATAATTCTCGGTCTGGAAACTGAAACAGTCCTTCGCCACTGTACGCAAGTCTATACGGTTAGATTTACTTTAGACTTCAGAGATACATTCGAGTCCACGCCAACCAGCGTTCACCCCATATCCCAGCACTATCTTTAAGGGCGCAGCGGTAGAGTTGCTGCCTTACATAGAAACATAGAAAAATAGGTGTAGGAGCAGGCCATTCGGCCCTTCGAGCCTGCACCGCCATTCAATGTGATCATGGCCGATCATCCAACTCAGTATCCCGTACCTGCCTTCTTTCCATACCCCCTGATCCCTTTAGCCACAAGGGCCACATCTAACGACCTCTTAAATATAGCCAATGAACTGGCCTCAACTACCTTCTGTGGCAGAGAATTCCAGAGACTCACCACTCTCTGTGTAAAGAATGTTTTCCTCATCTCGGTCCTAAAGGAATTCCCCCTTATCCTTACAGCGCCAGAGACCCAGTTTCGATCCCGACTACAGGTGCTGTCTGTGTGGAGTTTGTACGAAGGACCTGTTTCCGGAGGTTTTTGTCAGTCTCCCTAATGGTCGAAAGTGGTTTCCGCTTCTTCTACAGAACCTAGCACCTCTGGGAACCGCACGGAAACCTTGGGTGGGGCGCAAAGTCTCCAGAGGTTTCTGTTCAGGTTTCTAAGTGGGACAGAGGCTTAAGGCAGCAACTCTACTGCTGTGCCACCGTGCTGCGCTTGGGCACTGGGCAAAAGACAAATAAGTTATTGTTTTCACATTTTTTACTTCTGTTTTTTTGAGAGGAGGAGGGACATTTCATGAATGTTTTCTGAAAACAAAATTCCTGGCTGCATGTTTAGCACAGACATTGTGGAGCAAAGTTCTACGTTCTAGATCATCTATTTAAAAATAGTTTTATTTTAGTTTCTTGCATTTGCTTGCATTTAATTTTTATTATTCTTCTGGTCTACAAACATTGTTTATCTCCTGGCAGCTCAATGCAAACGAAATGATTCACTTTAAACATTTTTCATTTAAACCAGTCATGTTTATTTGTTCTTTGATGACTATTATTGGCTAATTTAGTCTAGCACCATGCCGAACGAGTGAATAATATTTTAATGTCGTTTAGAATAGTTTATTTTAGTTATTCTAGTTTAAAGATACATCATGGAAACAGGTCCTTCGGCCCACCGAGTCAAGGCCGACCAGCGATCACCCGTACACTAGTTCACTACCCTAGTGAACGACACTAGTACACTACCCGGCACACAAGGGATAATATTACAGAAGCCAATTAACCTACATCTTTGGAGTGTTGGAGGAAACCGGAGCACCCGGAGAAAACCCACGTGGTCACGGGAAACATGTTCCCGATGTTGAGGGAGTCCAGAACCAGGGGCCACAGTTTAAGAATAAGGAGTAAGCCATTTAGAACGGAAAGACTTTTTCTCACAGAAAGTGGTGAGTCTGTGGAATTCTCTGCCTCGGAGGGCGGTGGAGGCCGGTTCTCTGGATACTTTCAAGAGAGAGCTAGATAGGGCTCTTAAAAATAGCGGAGTGAGGGGATGTGGGGAGAAGGCAGGTACGGGGTACTGATTGGGGATGATCAGCCACGATCACATTGAATGGTGGTGCTGGCTCGAAGGACCAAATGGCCTACTCCTGCACCTGTTGTCTCTTGTCTATTGTCACAGGGAGAACGTACGAACCCCGTACAGGCACTGGAATTTAGAAAGATTTTTGTGTTTATCTCCCTTCTATTACCTCCATCTACACCTCATGCAGCATCGGCAAGGCCAGCAGCATAATCAAGGACGAGCCGCACCCTGGCCACTCCCTCTTCCCCCCTCTCCCATCGGGCAAGAGGTACAGAAGTGTGAAAACGCACGCCTCCAGATTCAGGGACAGTTTCTTCCCAGCTGTTATCAGGCAACTGAATCATCCTACCACAACCAGAGAGCAGTGCTGAACTACTATCTACCTCATTGGTGACCCTCGGACTATCCTTGATCAGACTTTACTGGCTTTACCTTGCACTAAACGTTATTCCCTTATCATGTATCTGTACACTGTAAATGGATCGATTGCGATCATGTATTGTCTTTCTGCTGACTGGTTAGCACGCAACGAAAAAGCTTTTTTGGCGTGACAATAAACCAAACTAAAATTTAAAGGAGATGTGAGTGCCAAGTTCTTAAAGATAGTGGAGTCAGGGGATATGGGGAGAAGGCAGGAATGGGGTACTGATTAGGGATGATCAGCCATGATCACAGTGAATGGCGGTGCTGGCTCGAAGGGCCGAATGGCCTACTCCTGCACCTATTATGTCTATAATGTTTCTAGGTGCCTGGACCTCACCCCTAGGAGTGATGATGGAGACTGCAACTATAGTAGTGTTTGAGGCTCTATGGTAATGCAGGGAATGGAGGGATATGGATCACAAGCAGGCAGAGGAGATTAGTTTAACATGGCATGTTGGTCATCACAGACACAAGTTCACAAGCTCAGTAGAAGTAGGCCATTCGGCCCATCGAGTCCACTCAGCCATTCAATCATGGCTGATCTCTGCCTCCTAATCCCATTTTTCCTGCCTTCTCCCCATAACCCTTGACATCCGTTCTAATCAAGATTTTGTCTATCTCTGCTTTAAAAATATCAACTGACTTGCCCTCCACAGCCCTCGGTGGCAATGAGTTCCACAGATTACCTACCCTCTAACTCAAGAAGTTCCTCCTCATCCCCTTTCTAAAAGAGCGCCCTTTAAT
The DNA here is from genome assembly GCA_963514005.1 of Raja brachyura. The sequence continues at coordinate 146,279,515 of OY740782.1, read as the reverse complement.
TCTGAGGTTGTGTCCCCTGGTCCTAGACTCTCCCACCAGTGGAAACATCCTCTCCGCATCCACTCTATCTATGCTGTAGATTGGCTATTGCATGCTAGCCAATCACAATGCTTGTTAGTAGTAGCCCCGCCTAAAACATGCTTTATAATATTAAGAATCCGCCTACGTCAGGCAGTAGATGTAGCAACTCGGAGATGTAACATACTGCAGATCCTATGCTGTAAGTGCTTAATAACGATGTGTTGTATCTCTCCGTGCGTTTGAGTCCTGCAATTACATGGTGTCAGAAGTGGGATCCGGCAGTTAGTTGATGGCTGTGGTTTTCAGCGGATGTAAGATCTCTTCCCTGTAAGCCCGAAGCATTGAGGAGTCCTTAAACATTCGTTCGGCATTTCGGATTTTATTAAACTCCCTAATCGACATGACGTTGACCTTTGCCTCCGTGTCCACCTTGGCCAGTATGGGCCTGTTATTTATGAACACAGTCAGTTCAAGGTCGGGTAGCTCGTTAGACGAAGGGAGGAGGGAGTGAATAGCAGAACTGTTATCAGCAGTGTCTGAACACTGCTCTTGGGAGGATGTTTCAGGCTCTGGGGAGGCAGTATCGGAGAACTCTTGTTGAAGCAGGTGTAAGTTGAAGGACTGGCAGTCCCATGAGAACGGCAGCATTTCGCAAAAATGCTTTTTACAATAATTGCGGGTCTTTCCGTAAGCTATGAAGAATTGGCGACCCTTTGCATGAAAATAGTTACAATTCTGATTGCGCAGCAGACATATTAGGGGCTAGTCAGTAAGATTTATGTTGTGTTGCTGTCGTGGGTTGAAAAAGACAGGATCAGCATGGGGAGCAGTAATCTCTGACATTTGACATTAATGAATCGCTTGGCCAATAGTTAGTTCGGTGTCGAAGGAGCTCAGCTCTCAGTTTGCTATCGACAAGCTTATCTCTAACAAGTTCATTAGTCAACTCACCAAAGCGACAGCGTGCAGCCACGTGTTTCAAGCCGCTAATACATCGTTCAATAGGTTCATCAGCCTGCTGCAAACGAGGATAGAACTTCATCCGTTCAATTATGTCGTTTGACGGCTGATCACACATTTCTCTAAATTTTCTGAGCAGAACCACGGAGTTGGTGGTCAGTCATGAAGGTCTCGTTTGTCCCGACACACAGCTGCGGACGAGATTTACAATTGCTGTCCACAGTCATACGGAGTGGTTGGCCCCACAAACGGTCAAATACCCTGCTCAAGATACGCCCCTACTTCCTAGTTCATGACGATTTAGTGCTACAGGACGGAATCATAGTCAAGGGCCACAAGGAGGTGGTCCCCGCCACACTACGGGTCAAATACTACAACAACATCCACAGGGGCCACCCTAGCGTGGAGGCCACCCTCCAACGGGCTCAAAGCATGTTTTACTGGCCTGGAATGACAAAATACATACGTGAAAGAACCGAGACGTGCGTTGTCTGCAACAGTTTAGCTCCACATCAGGAAAAGCAGCCTCTTCTACCCCACCCAGTTCCTCCTCTTCCGCGGTCCTCGCTGGCCACCGACATCTTCGAATGGCATGGGAAATACTATCTAGTTCTAGTCGACTGTTACTCGGGATGCCTCGAACTAGACCGACTGCAAACCATTTCCTCTGAGTCAGTGATCGAGAAGCTGCAACGGCACCTTTCCGTAAATGGCTCCCCTGCACGTATTCAGACTGACAATGGCAGGGAATTCACCGGCCAAGCATTTAAAAACTTTGCTGAAAGATGGGACTCTCAACACATTACCAGCAGCCCAGAGTTCCCGCAGTCCAACGGACTGATCGAACGTGCTGTTCGGAGTGCGAAACAACTTATGGAAGGTATTCCTACCTTGCCAAATCCGACGTACACCTGGACTTGCTCAATCTACGAAACATTGCACGGGACTCTCCTGCCCAGCGACTAATGTCTCACCAAACCCGTGCACCCCTGCCTGTCTCTCAGCAGCTGCCACAGACGCGCGTTCGCTCCCGCCCACGGTGCAGAAACAGCGACAATTCAAACGAGACACACAGAAGCGTTTCTTCGACAAGTCCAGCAAGCCGCCCAAACCACTTGGGCGTGTACAAGCGATTCGCCTGCAAACCCACAAGGGCCGTACACGACTGGGGAACATTTACGAAACCGTCCAAAAAGCCACGTTCATACCTGGTCCAGAGGACCAGAGGGCTTAAAGTGAAGGGGGAAACATTTTTTAGGAATCTGAGGGGTAACTTTTTCAGCAAAGGGTGGTGGATGTATTTAATAAGCTGCAGGAAGAGGTAGTTGAGGCATTGACTATTGCAGTGTTTAAGAGGCAGGTACATGGATAGGACTGCAATTAGGCAGGTACATGGATAGGACTGGTTTAGACGGGTATGGGCCAAATGCAGGCAAGTGGGACTAGTGCACATAGGACATGTTGGTCAGTGTGCGCAAGTTGGGCCAAAGAGCCTGTTTCCACACTGTATGACTCTATGATTCTATCATTATGAGCTGAAGGGCCTGTTTCCACACTGTATGACTCTGACATTGTGGGCCAAAGGGCCTGATCGTGCTCTGTACCTTTCCATACTCTATGGACCTGATCGTGGAAATGGTGATTCTTGCAACTAGTTTCACATTACGTACTTGGATTTTTACGAATGTGTTCTATGGGCTGTAGGTAGAAATAAAACTCTGGAGTAACTCAGCGGAACAGGCAGCATCTCTGGAGAGAAGGGATGGGTGACGTTTCAGGCTGAGCCCCTTCTTCATTTCACCTCTGGGTCAAGAGCTTAAGTGATCTTATTTCCAGCCCACAGACCCCCCAATTATTCTCTATCCGCGACGCTGTGTCAAAGGTAGACGTCCATTTGTCCATTCATTCATTCATTTGGTGCAATTGTTCTGAAAAAATGGAATGTTATCGTGTAACTTTACTCAGAGAATGTTACAGAGCGCCTGGATTGAAATGTGACCCAGGCTTTTGTTTTGACACGGATATAGGCAATCTTGGATTACATTAGTGGGGAAAAACAAAAGATATCTTTCTAAACAGATTCATCCGCTAAAGGATCACCACAAGATGATACAGGTTAATTCCCGGGACGGCAGGACAGACATATGATGAAAGAATGGGTCGACTGTATTCACTGGAATTTAGAAGGATGAGAGGGCCTCTTATAGAAACATATACAATTATTAAGGGATTGGACAGGCTAGATGCAGGAAAAATATTCCTAATGTTAGGGGAGTCCAGAACCAGGGGTCACAGTTTAAGAATAAGGGGTAGGCCAGTTAGGACTGAGAGGAGGAAAAACCTTTTCACCCAGAGAGTTGTGAATCTGTGGCATTCTCTGCCACAAAAGGCAGTGGAGGCCAATTCACTGGATGCTTACAAGAGAGAGTTATGGGGCTGTCCCACTGTACGAGCTAATTCAAGAGCTCTCCCGAGTTTAAAAAAAAAATCAAACTCGTGGTAAGCACGGGGAATGTACGTAGCGACTACGTCGGAGCTCGGGGACGTCTCTTAGTGGTTCGTAACGCTAACGGCAGGTATTTGGTAAACGCGGTAAGCTCGTGAAGGCTCGTGAAGATTTTTCAACATGTTGTTGAACATGTTGTTGAACATGTTGAAAAATGTCCACGAGAGCCCAGAGTATCCACGAGCGGCCATTACCGTAAATCTCCAAGTTCGAATCAGTGGAAACTCGGGAGGGCTCTTGAATTAGCTCTTACAGTGGGACAGCCCCATAAGATTTAGCTCTTTGGGCTAAAGGAATCGGGATATGGGGAGAAGGCAGGAACGGGGTACTGATTGGGGACGATCAGCCATGATCACATTGAATGGCGGTGCTGGCTCGAAGGGCCGAATGGCCTACTCCTGCACCGTTTCTACAATAGGGATGGGACAGAGACACAATCCAGTACAGAAACGGCAGAGATTTCAAACGAGCACTTTGTATCACTCTGCATAACGTAACATAATACTGCCAATGTAGCAGTTTTAAAGACGGCGATAGTAATGACATAGAGAATGCAGTTTAGTTTGGATTAGAGATACAGTGCAGAAACAGGCCCTTCGGCCCATCGAGTCCGCACTGACCAGCGATTTCCGCAAATTAGCACTATCCTACACACATTAGGGACAATTTACAAGTATACCAAGGTGATGAACCTACAAACCTGTACGTCACGGGGTGAGAACGTACAAACTCCGTACAGACAACACCCGTAGTGAGGATCATCCGTGAGTCAGTAGTTCTACCGCTGTGCCACCATGCCGCCACAGTTATACAGCCTGGAAACTGGCCCTTCGGCCCAACTAGCCCAAACCGACCGACATGCCCCAATCTAGTATGGGTGCCTACCTGCCTGCGTTTGGCCCATATCACTCCAAATCTGTCCTATCCATGTACCTATTTAATTGCTTCTAAACGTTGTGATAGTCCCAGCCTCAACTACCTCCTCCGGCAGCTTGTTCCATACACCCACCACCCTTTGTGTGAACAAGTTCCCCCTCAGACTCCTATAAAATCTTTCCCCCTTCGCCTTAAACCTTTATACTCTGCGTCTCAAATGATTCTAAAACAATGATTTGAAATTCATTATCATTACTTAATTTAAAAAAAAAGACTGCTGGTGTACATGTTCTCCAGAGATGCTGCCTGACCCGCTGAGTTACTCCAGCATTTTGTGTCCATCTTCAGTTAGAGATACAATACGAGCGATCACGCTGTACACTGGCTCTATTCTACACACTTAGGACAATTTTCCATTTTTATAGTCAAGTCAATTTTATTTCTATAGCACATTTAAAAACAACTCTCGTTGACCAAAGTGCAGGTACTAACGTGCTACAAACAGTGGTACATGGACCCAACAATACATACATAAATACATACATACAGCGGACGTCAAGAAACGCCTGCGAGTAGAAATATGTTTAAGTCTAGACTTAAAAGAGTTGATGGAGGGGGCAGTTCTGATGAGAAGAGGGATGCTGTTCCACAGTCTAGGAGCTGCAACTGCAAAGGCGCGGTCGCCCCTGAGCTTATGCCTGGACCGCGGGACGTTCAGTAACCCCAAGTCGGCCGATCTGAGGGACCTGGAGGTGGTGTGGTGGGTTAGCAGATTTTTGATGTAGGTGGGGGCAAGCCTGTATACATAAAGGAGGAGCTTGTAATTGATTCTGAACCGCACAGGGAGCCAGTGGAGAGAGGCCAGAATCGGGGTGATGTGGTCCCTTTTTCGGGTGCCCGTTAGACGTCTCGCTGCGGCGTTTTGGACCAGTTGCAGGCGGGACAGGGATGCTTGGCTGATGCCAGTGTAAAGGAAGTTGCAGTAATCAAGGCAGGAAGAGATAAACGCATGGATGATCTTTTCGAGGTCGACGAATTGGAGGAATGGTTTGATTTTAGCTATCGTGCGAAGCTGGAAGCTAACTTTTACCACAGCATTGCCTTGTTGTGGCGATCTTATAGAAACTTACAAAATTCTTAAGGGGTTGGACAGGCTAGATGCAGGAAGATTGTTCCCGATGTTGGGGAGGTCCAGGACAAGGGGTCACAGTTTAAGGATAAGGGGGAAATCCTTTAGGACTGAGATGAGAAGGACTTTTTTCACACAGAGAGTGGTGGGTCTCTGGAACTCTCTGCCACAGAGGATAGTTGAGGCCAGTTCATTGGCTATATTTAAGAGGGAGTTAGATGTGGCTCTTGTAGCTAAAGGGATCAGGGGGTATGGAGAGAAGGCAGGTACGGGATACTGAGTTGGATGATCAGCCATGATCGTATTGAATGGCGGTGCAGGCTCGAAGGGCCGAATGGCCTACTCCTGCACCTAATTTCTATGTTTCTATGTTTTCTATGTTTGTCAAACTTCAATGCGGAGTCAAATATCATGCCAAGGGTTTTGACGTGAGGTTTGAGTAATGGGGTAAGGCCTCCAAGGCTGACTGCTATAGTTTTGATGGAGTCCGAGGGGCCGAGAAGGATGACCTCAGACTAGCTCTCGTTTAGTTGGAGGAAGTTCTGGGCCATCCAACACTTTATATCCCCGAGGAAGTGCATAACGCCTAGTAGATTTTGATCGGTTGTTGGGTTTCAGAGTTTAGCAGTGGAAGGAAATGCCGTGCCTTTGAATGACTTGGCCTAAGGGGAGCATATACAGAGAAGAGAATGGGGCCTAGGATGGAGCCTTGTGGAACCCCGCAGCAAAGGCTAGCTGGGGAGGAGAAAGAGTTGCCTATGTTTGCAGAGAAACTCCTATCTTTGAGGTAGGAGACGAACCAGCTCAGGGCAGTGCCGTCAACACCAACCCCGTGCCGGAGACGGTCAATTAGGATGGTGTGGTCGACAGTATCAAACGCTGCGCTGAGTTCAAGAAGGAGCAGAATTGCACAGTCGCAGGAGTCAATGGCAAGAAGTAGGTCGTTGTGTACAAGGCAGACTCTGTGCTGTGGTGGGCCCTGAAACCTGATTGGGGACTTTCCAGGATGGTATTTTGGTGTAGGTAAGGCATTAGTTGATTTAGAATTACCTTTTCAAGGACTGTTGAAAGGAAATGCAGTTTGGAAATAGGTCTGTAGTTGCTAGGCAAGGTGGGGATAAGGTTAGGTTTTTTCAGGAGGGGCTGGACCACCGCGTGCATGAAGCAGGTTGGAACAGTGCCAGTGGCCAGAGAACTGTTGATGATAGCGAGGATGCTGAGACCGGCTATTGCAATGACATCCTTCAGAAGGGCAGTGGGGACAACATTGAGGAGACAGGTTGCAGGTTTCATAGTGGAGACCAGCTTTACAAGGGAGGGTAGAGTAACGGGTTGGAAACAGTCTAATTTAGAAGAACAGACCAATGAGACAGCTAGGTCACGGATGTGAGGGGAAATATTTGTTCTGATGTTCTTAACTTTGCTGGTGAAAAATGAAGTAAATTCTTTGCACTTAGCAGGGGACCCAGCTAAACTGGTATTGGGGGCAGGATATATGACAGAGGTAATGGTACTAAATGGGACCTTGGAGTTATGGGCATTTTTGGAAATAAGGTCGGAAAAATATTGCGTTCTCACAGACTTTACTGCTTCCTGGTATTTGAGAAGATTGTTTCTCAGAAGTTGAAAGGAAATTTGAAGCTTATCAGATTTGTACTTCCGTTCCGATTTTCTGCATTCTCTTCTTAGGGCTCTGGTGGTGTCATTGAGCCAGGGCCAGCTTTTAGGCTTAGGCTTTTTCATTTTAAGAGGAGCAACAGAATCCAAGATGGAAGAGCAAGTGGTATTGAATAAAGAAATGAGGTCGTCAGCGCTGAGATGGCGGGGAGATGCCTCGATGGTGCAGATGTCGGGGGTGGCTATGAGAGCCTCAGAGAACTTACTGGCAGTCGAGGAGTTTAAGTAGCGGGAGTAGCGAGCAGGGAGATGGGATTTTGAGGGAGAGAAAGGCAGAGATGCATCTAATATAATTGCGCTATGATCTGACAGACAGGCATCAATAATTTCTGTATTACAAATTGGGAGACCAGACGACAGTACCAGATCGCGTGTGTGGCCAGGCTTGTGCGTGGGTCCAGTGGTAAGTAGAGTTAGATTGAAGGACTCAACCAGGTTCATAAATTCACTCACAATGGGTTTAATGGGACAGCAGACATGAATGTTAAAGTCACCAAGAATCAGGACCCGGTCAAATTTGGGCAACAAGCTAGAGATAAGATCACCAAATTGGGTGACAAAGTCCTTATGCATTTTTGGTGGGCGATACACAAGAACAATTAGTAGACAGATTAAACCAACTATAGTTACTTGATGTTCAAAACTGGAGAAATGATCAATGTTCAGGAGACGGCAGTTGAAATTTTTCTTAAGTCCGCCACCACGAGCCGGAGAGCCTAGGCAAGCTGAAAAAGTTACAGTTATCAGGATAGAGTTAACATAGAAACATAGAAAATAGGTGCAGGAGCAGGCCATTCGGCCCTTCGAGCCTGCACCGCCATTCAATATGATCATGGCTGATCATCCAACTCGGTATCCTGTACCTGCCTTCTCTCCATACCCTCTGATCCATTTAGCCACAAGGGCCACATCTAACTCCCTCTTAAATATAGCCAATGAACTGGCCTCAACTACCTTCTGTGGCAGAGAATTCCACAGATTCACCACTCTGTGTGAAATCTTTTTCTCATCTCGGTCCTAAAAGACTTCCCCCTTATCCTTAAACTGTGACCCCTTGTTCTGGACTTCCCCAAAATCGGGAAAAATCTTCCAGCATCTAGCCTGTCCAACCCCTTAAGAATTTTGTAAGTTTCTATAAGATCCCCCCCTCAATCTTCTAAATTAGAGCGAGTACAAGCCAAATCTATCCAGTCTTTCTTCATATGCAAGTCCTGCCATCCCAGAAATCAGTCTGGTGAACTTTCTCTGTACTCCCTCTATGGCAAGAATGTCTTTCCATGAGTGGAGCAAGCTCACCAGGATTAAGCCAGGTTTCTGTGACCAGTAAGAAGTCCAAATAACATATAAAACTGTTGGAAGGAACTGGAATTCCAGGAATGATTCCAGGATCATTCCATTTCATGATTCCAGGAATGAGTGGGTTCGCATATGATGAGCGTTTGACAGCACTGGGCCTGTACTCGCTGGAGTTTAGAAAGTTGAGGGGGGACCTGATTGAAACTTGCAAAATAATGAAAGGCACAGATAGAGTGGATGTGGAGAGGATGTTTCCACTGGTGGGAGAATCTAGGACCAGAGGTCACAGCCTCAGAATTAAAGGGCGCTCTTTAAGAAAGGAGATGAGGAGGAACTTCTTTAGTCAGAGGGTAGTTAATCTGTGGAACTCATTGCCACAGAGGACTGCAGAAGCCAAGTCAGTGGAAATTTTTATTAAGGCAGTCATAGACAAATTCTTGATTAGAACGGGTGTCAAGTCTTATGGGGAGAAGGCAGGAAAATGGGATTTCGAGGCAGACATCAGCTATGATTGAACTGCGGTGTAGACTCGATGGGCCGAATGGCCTAATTCTACTCCGATGACTTGTGAACTGCAGATGCTGGGTTTACACCGAAGATAGACACAAAATGCTGGGTCAGGCAGCATCTCTGAGGAAAAGAACTAGGTGACGTTTTGGGTGGGGACCCTTCTTCAGGCTGACCTGCGGGAGAATGCGAGCGAGGTGCCAGTATGGAACGCGGGGGGCACGGAAGGAGAACTGTTGCAAAAATGCGACGGATCGACTGTTGGCGCGTGTGTAATGCGGGTGGGGTCAGAACCTGAACGACAGGAACGTTGGACGCCCCGAGGCTTCCCCGTTTGTCCGGAGAAGGGCCTCGACCCAAAACGTCACCCGTTCCGTCTCTCCAGAGATGCTGCCTGTCCCGCTGAGTTACTCCAGCTTTTTGTGTCTTTCTACAGTATCATCACTGTTGCTCTCTTTAACACTTCCATATTGCCAGTATTATGTTCCTTTGTGAAGACTGATACAAAGTACTCGTTTGGTATCATTTCTGCACAAGATTGTCTCCCTGGTCCCAGTTCAGCCCAACCTTATTCTTTCACAATTTCGTCTCTTTCGAAAAATATTTAGTTTTTCAATTTTTGTGTAAACTGAGAAAGCCAATGACCCCTTCACACAAAGACAGGAGGATCATGTTTTTTCCCACAGACTGAACCAGTATTGTTTATACAGCTAGACACCTGTCAAAGCAAAGCTACTGTTCGGTCTGAATGTCTGTTTTTAGTTACATTTTTTGGCCTGTTTTAGATATGTTAATTTAAATTTTAAAGCTGGATGTATTTATTCTATTTTTATAAACTGCACTGACAGGAACTGATTGGGAAACTATTTTACGTTTAAGTACTCAGTTAAAATGACATTAAAATAAATACTGACTACTGAGTTTCTCGGTCCTTTCATGTAATTTAATGTAGCTTAGAGATACAGCGCGGAAACAGGCCCTTCGGCCCACCGAGTCCACGCCGACCAGCGATCCCCGCACACTAACACTATCCTACACACACACACACACACACACACACACACACGGGACAATTTACAATTTTACCAAGCCCATTGACCTACAAACCTGTACATCTTTCGAGTGTGGGGGGGGAAACCAAAGTACTCGGAGAAAACACACAGGAAGGTCACGGGGAAAACTCAGAGTACAGGCAGCACCCGTAGTCGGGATCGAACCCGGGTCTCCGGTGCTGCATTCGCTGTAAGGCAGCAACTCTACCGCTGCGCCACCGTGACTGTGGCAGGAGGATGGGGTTGAGAGGAAACTCTACATCTCCCTCTCAACCCCATTCTCCTGCCTTCTCCTCCTCACAACCTTGGACACCCATACTAAGTATTGTCGAGGCAGTAGTGGGAATCTGTGGACCTGCGAGGGAGATCGTAGTCGGTATCGAACCCGGGTCTCTGGTGCTGTGAGGCGGCAACTGTGCTGCCCCTAGAAGTGTGACTGGGGTCTTCTGAATGTGAAGCACGCGCGTACACGCCTGACGAGATCGTCAAATTATATCTGGGGTCGTTAAGATTTGTTGTGTTTGGAGTTCCTTAAGAGGACTTGGACTGACTAATGTCACGCAGCTTGGAATCATATTGATTGGCACAGATGTTGTGGGCCAATGGGCCTTAGTTTAGTTTATTATTTTCACGTGTACCGAGATACTGTGAAAAACGTTCTAGTTTAGTTTAGTTTGGAGATACCGCATGGAAACAGGCCCTTCGGCCCACCGAGCCCGCGCCGACCCGCGATCCTCGCACACTATCGCTATCCTGCACACTAGGGATAATTTAGAATTTTTACCTACACCACTTAACCTACAAACCTTGACAATATAGACAATACGTGCAGGAGTAGGCCAATCGGCCCTTCGAGCCAGCACCGCCATTCAATGTGATCGTGGCTGATCATCCCCAATCAGTACCCCGTTCCTGCCTTCTCCCCATATCCCCTGACTCCGCTATTTTTAAGAGCCCTATCTAGCTCTCCCTTGAAAGTATCCAGAGAACCGGCCTCCACCGCCCTCTGAGGCAGAGAATTCCACAGACTCACCACTCTCTGTGAGAAAACGTTCTAAATGGCTTACTCCTTATTCTTAAACTGTGGCCCCAGGTTCTGGACTCCCCCAACATCGGAAACATGTTTCCTGCCTCTAGCGTGTCCAAACCCTTAACAACGGCCTGTTTCCACTCTGTATCACTCTGTGACTCTAAGTGTTTATAAACCTGGGTCTCTGGCGCTGTTAAAGGGCTGTCCCACTTCGGCGACCTAATCCGCAAGTTCTGGCGAGTTTGCCCTCGACTCATACTCGCAGCATGGTCGACACGAGGTCGTAGGAGGCCTTCGTAACTCTCCTAAATGCTCGAGAGTGGTCTCCGCGTACTTGAGGCCTCAGCTAGGTCGCGGCGGTTTTTTTTCCAAATGTTAAAAAATGCCCGCGAGTAAAAAAAGGTCGCCATGGAAAAAATTGATACTTTTTTTACTCGTAGGTTTAGTCATTTAGGTTGGCATTTTAGTCGTAGGTAATCGAGGGTAGTCGCAGGTGGTCGTAGATAGTCTTCATCATAGTCGAAGGGAGGTTGAAGGAGATAGAAGGAGGTCGTCTTCACTCTCCACTATTCGGTGTCCAATTTTCTCGAAGTTAGTCGTAGCTAGTCGAAGCTAGTCTTTTAAAAAATATATTTATTTTATTAGAAGCAATTGTACAAGGAGAAAGTAATGGACATGACAATTATACAATTTTTGTACAGTTTCAATTTTAACATTTTATAAATTAATAAGTAAATCGGAAAAAAGAAAAAAAGGAAAGAATGGAAAGGAAAAAGAAAAGAAAGAATTTCGAAAAAGATACGAAAAAGAAAAAAGAAAAAACGAAGAAGTGAAAAAATAAGCGAAGATATAGCCCACTGTCCTTCCGTACGCCCGCTCACCCGACCCTAGCGCCGGTTTTGAGTTTGTGGTTTGTGTTCAACCATTATGTTGTTGAAGAAATTCAAATGAAGGAGACCATATTTTGGAAAATTGATCTGATTTGCCAGACAAGACAAGCCTTTATTTTTTCTAAATGTAGTGTCTCAGTCATTTCTGTGATCCACATCTTCACTGTGGGAACTGTTGTCTTTTTCCAGAATTTAAGTGTAAGTTTTTTCGCAGTTATTAAATCATAGTCAAGGAAGCGTCTTTGGAATATCGTTAACTTAGGGCAGCCCTCTGACATTCCTAATATTATTCATTTTGGATCTGGCTCCAATTGAATTTTGAGTGTTTTAGAAATGGTATTGAATATTCCCATCCAGATATTTTGTATTTTCATACAGAATACAAAAGAATGGGTTAAGGTGGCTTCTTGGAAGTGACATTTATCACAAGGAGGGGAGACAGTTGGGAAGATCTTGTTCAATTTGGTCTTTGAGTAGTATAACCTAAGCAATACTTTAAATTGTATCAGGCAATGCCTGGCATTTAAAGAACAATAATGTATGTATTGTAGGCTTTCCTCCCATATATCTTCTGAATGGGTTGACCCAGCTCGTCGTCCCATGCTCGCCTATAAATCTTAGAAGGTGGAGTGTCAATATTTAGAAGAGTGTTATAAATGTAAGATATCAACTTACTTGTATCAGCATGTCTATTCAAACAATTGTCTAATATATCTGGACCCATAAGAGGACAGTCTTGTGTATATGTTTTCACGTAATCTCGGATTTGAAGGTATCTAAAAAAACTGTTGCCGTTCAAGTGATATTTCTCCTGTAGTTCTCGAAGAGAAGAGAGAGCCCCCTTCTTATAGAGGTCTCCCACAGTATTGATTCCCAGGTTCTTCCATTGAACAAACACCGTATCTAAAGTAGACGGCTTAAACGAGGGATTTTTTGCAATAGGAAGAAGGAGAGACATGTTTCTCAATTTGAATTTCAGCTGTTTCCAGATACGGATAGTATTATGTATTATCGGACTTTGCTCACACGTTGACTTATTCATATGTGTTGGAGATAGGAGGATCGAGCCTATACTAAAAGGCAAACAATCTTCCCTTTCCATTTTTTAACCAATTTACATGTTGACATGTATCGTCCAACTAGAAAGTTATATTTTTAATATTAGTTGCCCAGTAGTAAAAAAGAAAATTAGGTCGAGCTAATCCTCCATTTTCTTTGGATTTGCACAAATGTCTTTTGTGTATTCTATGGGTTTTGTAGTCCCAAATAAATTTAGTGACAATAGAATCAATTTTTTTTTAAAGGCTTTTAGGAAGATGTATCGGTATTGATTGAAATAAATATAAAAGTTGTGGAAGGAAGATCATCTTTATGGCATTTAATCTACCAATAAGGGAGATAGGAAGTGTTTTCCAAAATTGAATGTTGTAGTTTAGTGGTTAATGGTGGGACGTTTATTTTAAGCAGAGAGGAATACTTTCTAGTCACGTAAATTCCAAGATATAGAAACATAGAAAAATAGGTGCAGGAGTAGGATGCAGGATGCATGAACTTTTCAGTAACAATTCTGAAAGGAAATTGTTGGAGTTGAGAAGGGTCTTATTCTTTTATTGGCAGGATTTCACTTGCATTCCAATTTATTCTGTATCCAGAGAAAGAACCAAATTGTTCTATAATTATTTTAATTAATATAATTAATATAATTTATATAATTATTCTATAATGTATTTAGAACATTTGGGAAGCTGGTCTTCAACATAGTCGAAGGAGGTCTTCAACATGCCATTTTTTCAAACTCGTCTAAACTCGCCAATTAGGTTGCCCAAGTGGGACAGCCCAATAAGAAACATAGAAACATCGAAAATAGGTGCAGGAGTAGGCCATTCGGCCCTTCGAGCCTGCACTGCCATTCAATATGATCATGGCTGATCGTCCAACTCAGTACCCTGTACCTGCCTTCTCTCCATACCCCCTGATCCCTTTAGCCACAAGGGCCACATCTAACTCCCTCTTAAATATAGCCAATGAACTGGCCTCAACTACCTTCTGTGGCAGAGAATTCCACAGATTCACCACTCTCTGTGTGAAAAATGATTTTCTCATCTCGGTCCTAAAAGACTTCCCCTTATCCTTAAACTGTGACCCCTTGTTCTGGAGTTCCACAACATCGGGAACAATCTTCCTGCATCTAGCCTGTCCAACCCCTTAAGAATTTTGTAAGTCTCTATAAGATCCCCCCTCAATCTTCTAAATTCTAACGAGTACAAGCCGAGTCTATCCAGTCTTTCTTCATTTGAAAGTCCTGCCATCCCAGGGCAGCAACTCTACCTCTGCGTCACCTTGCCTAAAGTCATCAGCAGCAGGATGCCACCTGGGCCCATCACGTTTTCCCCACCATTCAATACAATTGTAGCTAACCTGATCCAGGCCTCGTCTGTGCTTCTCCCCCAAGCCGCTGATTCTGCAAAAATCTAGCCACCTCTTAAATACTGACAAAGAACTCACTTTAAATACTGACAAAGAACTCAACTCAGAATTCCAGAGACTCACTGCCCCTCTGCGACAAGAATTCTAACGATGTGCTACCCTCGGTACGAAGAATGCAGGCTTAGTTTACAGATAAAGTTTGGAGATACAGCACAGAAACAGGCCCTTCGGCCCACCGAGTCCGCGCCGACCAGCGATCCCCGTACACTACCACTATCCTACACGCACACACACAAATTACAAGTATGCCAAGCTGATTAACCTAAAAATCTGCACGTCTTTGGAGTGTGGGAGGAATCTGGTGACCTCGGAGAAAACCCACGCCGATCACGGGGAGAACGCACAATGTCAGTGCAGACAGCGCCCGTGGTCAGGATCAAATCTAGATCTCTAGCGCTGTGAGGCAGCAACTCTACCGCAGTGCCACCGTGCCCCCAGAAGGCGCGTAGCATCGTGCTAGTGCACGGGGCAATCGCTGGTCGGCGTGGACTTGGTGGGCCGAAGGGCCTGATTTGGAAGGGCCGAAGGGCCAGGCTACTGGTGGGAGAGTCTACGACTAGACGTCATAGCCTCAGAATGAAAGGACGTTCCTTTGGGAAGGTGATGAGGAGGAATGTCTTTAGTCAGAGGGTGGTGAATCTGTGGAATTCTTTGCCACAGGAGGTTGCGGAGGCTGTCAATGGATGTTTTTAAGGCAGGGATAGATAGATTCTTGATTAGTGTGGGTGTCAGGGGTTACAGGGAGAACAAGGTTGAGAGGGGAAGATAGATCAGCCATAATTGAATGACGGAGTAGGCTTGATGGGCCTGTATGTCTAAAGTCATAAGTGATAGGAGTGGAATTAGGCCATTCGCCCCAACAGACCTACTCCGCCATTCAATCATGGCTGATCTATCTCTCCCTCGTAACCCCATTCTCCTGCCTTCCCGTAACCTCTAACACGCTCTGAGAGTGGGCAGAGAAGTGGCGGATGGAATACAGTGCAGCAAAGTGTGGCGTCATGCCATTTGGTCGTAGGAATAAAGGTGTAGACTATTTTCTAAATGGGGAGAGAATCCAGAAGGCTGTGGTGGCCAAGTCAATGGATGTTTGTAAGGCAGAGATAGATAGATTTTTGATCAGTACGGGTGTCAGAGGTTATGGGGAGAAGGCAGGAGAATGGGTTTAGGAGGGAGAGATAGATCAGCCATGATTGAATGGCGGAGTAGACTTGATGGGCCGAATGGCCTAATTCTACTCCTATCACATATGACCTTTGACCAAATGCAAAGTGAAGGAACAGCACCTCATATTCTGCTTGGGCAGCTCACGACCCAGTTGTATGTCCATTGTATCTCCAATTTTAAGTAACCCTCCATCCATCTCCCCCTCCCCTGTCTCCCCCACCTGGATGCCCTATTTATCCCACTATCCTGCCCCTTCCCCAACCCCCACCCAGTCTCCACCCCCCCTACCCCCCCTCCATGCCCTCTCACCTACATCCTTTCCTCTGGCTTCACATTTTGTGCCTCTTCTCTCCATAGCTCTTGACCTTTTGTCTTTCCATCTCCACCCATCTGCCTCATCGACCCCCGCCCCCAATCTTGTATCCAAAATTCAAGAGAGTTTATTGTCATGTGTCCCAGATAGGACAATGACATTCTTGCCTTGCTTCAGCACAACAGAACATAGTAGGCATTGACTACAAAACAGATCAGTGTGTCCATATACCATGATATAAATATATACACACATGAATAAATAAACAGATAATGGGCTATTAATGTTCAGTTTTGTTTGAGTTGAGTTTAATAGCCTGATGGCTGTGGGGAAGTAGATATTCCTGAACCTGGATGTTGCAGATTTCGGGCTCCTGTACCTTCTACCTGAAGGTAGCAGGGAGATGAGTGTGTGGTCAGGGTGGTGTGGGTCCTTGATGATGCTGCCAGCCTTTTTGAGGCAGCGACAACGATAGATCCCCTCGATGGAAGGAAGGTCAGAGCCGATGATGGACTGGGCAGTGTTTGCTACTTTTTGCAGCCTTTACTGCTCCAAGGCGCTCAAGTTGCCGAACCAAGCCACAATGACCAAGCAACCGGTCAGCAAGCTCTCTACTGTGCACCTGTAGAAGTTAGAGAGCGTCCTCCTTGACAAACCAACTCTCTGTAATCTTCTCAGGAAGTAGAGGCGCTGATGTGCTTTCTTCATAATTGCATCAGTGTTCTCGGACCAGGAGAGATCTTCAGAGATGGGCACGCCCAGGAATTTGAAGCTCTTGACCCTTTCCACCATCGACCCGTTGATCTTTGTTTAGTTTAGTATACAGATACAGCGCGGAAACAGGCCCTTCGGCCCACCGAGTCCGCGCCGACCAGCGATCCCCGCACACCGACACTACCCCACACACACCAGTGACAATTTTACATTTACACCAAGCCAATTAACCTACAAACCTGCACGTCTTTGGAATGTGGGAGGAGACCGGAGATCGCGGAGAAAACCCACGCAGGTCACGGGGCGAACGTACAACCTCCGTAGTTTGTAGCAGCGCCCGTAGTCAGGATCGAACCCGGGTCTCTGGCGTTGTGAGGCAGCAACGCTACCGCTGAGCCACCATGCCACCCGGTGATCCTCCAGAGATACGGCCTGACCCGCTAAGTTACTCCAGCACTTTGTTTTTTTTTCTGTGTTGGGGAAGTGTGTGAGGGATGTGGGCCAAAAGCAGGCAGGTGGGACTAGTGCAGTGTAGACTAATGTAATATAGGCGTAGAAACATAGAAAATAGTTGCAGGAGTAGCCCATTCGGCCCTTTGAGCCAGCACCGCCATTCGATATGATCATGGCTGATCATCCAAAATCAGTTCCCCGTTCCTGCCTTCTCTCCATATCCCATGATTCCGTTAGCCCTTAGAACTATAGCTATCTCTCTCTTGAATACATCAAAGATTTGGCTGGGACATGTTGGCCAGTGTGGGAAAGTTGGGTCGAAGGCCCTATTCCCACGCTGTCTGACTCTATGTCTCTTAAGTGTTTACAGATTTGCTTTGTGAAAGGCTTTGGTCTGAACTAATTTCCTCTTCTATGTGCGGGTGGAAAAAAACGGAAGTGATTTTTATGTATCTACTTCGACAAATCTTTTAATATTTAAACCACAATCAGCCTTCTAGATTCGAAGGTTTAAAAATGGAGCGATGTATCTGCTGATAAGGAGCATGTTGGTGTCCAATTGATTATCGTTCTACAGAATTAGTCAGAAACCAAGCAGATGTCTTCCTGTGGAGCTTTTTGTTGTTTAGCTCAGGGGGCCAGATGTTCCGTTAGTGTGGGCGTGTGGCAAACTGCCCTGGAGAGTGGTCGCCCTGCCTCCCAGTTGGTCCGCACCAAACCTTCCCAAAGAATCTTTCTTGAGACCTTCGACCTATCCTTGGACTAGACTGATCCAGACTAAATGATCCCAGGAATGATTTGGGTTAACCTATGATGAGCGTTTGTCAGCGCTGGGCCCTGTACTGCCTGGGGTTTTTGAAGAGTGAGAGGGGGCCTCATTGAAAAGTGCAGAATAGTGAATGGCTTTGGATCGAGTGGATGTGGAGAGGATGTTTCCACTGATGGGAGAGTCTAGGACCAGAGGTGATGGACTCAGAATTACATGACCTTATGAGTTTAGATATACAGTACAGAATAAGTTATATAAGGTTATAAGAGCAAAATTAGGCCTTTTGGCCCATTGTTTACTCTGCCATTCAACCATGGCTGATCTATCTTTCCATCTCCTGTCCCTTCCAACCCCATTCTCCTGTCCTCTCGCTATAATCTAATTTTATCTCGCTTTATCTCGCTTTATTATCTAAATGGTGGCCGATTAGGAAAAGGGGAGATGCAGCGCGACCTGGGTGTCATGGTACACCAGTCATTGAAAGTAGGCATGCAGGTGCAGCAGGCAGTGAAGAAAGCGAATGGTATGTTAGCTTTCATAGCAAAAGGATTAGAGTATAGGAGCAGGGAGGTGCTACTTCAGTTGTATAGGGTCTTGGTGAGACCACATCAGCCCTTCGAGCCTGCACCGCCATTCAATGTGATCATGGCTGATCATCCAACTCAGTATCCCGTACCTGCCTTCTCTCCATACCCTCTGATCCCCTTAGCCACAAGGGCCACATCTAACTCCCTCTTAAATATAGGCAATGAACTGGCCACAACTACCCTCTGTGGCCGAGAGTTCCAGAGACCCACCACTCTGTGTGTGAAAAAAATCCTTCTCATCTCGGTTCTAAAGGATTTCCCCCTTATCCTTAAGCTGTGACCCCTTGTCCTGGACCTCCCCAACATCGGGAACAATCTTCCTGCATCTAGCCTGTCCAACCCCTTAAGAATTTTGTAAGTTTCTATAAGATCCCCTCTCAATCTCCTAAATTCTAGAGAGTATAAACCGAGTCTATGCAGTCTTTGTTCATAAGACAGTCCTGACATCCCAGGAACCAGTCTGGTGAACCTTCTCTGCACTCCCTCTATGGCAATAATGTCCTTCCTCAGATTTGGAGACCAGAACTGTACGCAATACTCCAGGTGTGGTCCCACCAAGATGATCTTGGCTGATCATCCAAAATCAGTACCCCGTTCCTGCTTTCTCCCATATCCCTTGATTCCATCAAAGGAACATACCTTTTGGAAGGAGACGAGGAGGAATTTCTTTAGTCAGAGGGTGGTGAATTCTGTGGAATCTGTGCAATGGAGGCCAAGGCAGTGGGTATTTTTAAGGCGCAGATTCATGATTAGTACGGGTGTTGGGGGTTATGGGGAGAAGGCAGGAGAACGAGATTAGGAGGGAGAGTTAGATCAGCCATGATTGAATGGCGGAGTAGACTTGATGAGCCATCAAGCTGAAGCAACTTTCCTATTTGCTCTCCAGTGGCGCAGCGGTAGAGTTGCTGCCTCACAGCGCCAGAAACTCTGACTACCGGTGCTGTCTCCGGGTGCTCCGCTTTCCTCCTGCGCTCCAAAGGCGCGCAGGTTTGTAGGTTACTTGACTTCGGTAAAGTTGTATATTGTCCCTGGCGTGAAGGATAGTACTAGCGTACGGGGTGATCGCTGGTCGGCTCAGATTCGGTGGGCCGAAAGGCCTGTTTCTGCTCTAAGCTAAACTAAGCTAATTTGGCTCTCCTCATAGAGTGAGAAAAGGGTGGTATTTGGTGCGACAGATTGGCAGGAAACTATATAAGGCTTGTACTGATAGTGTGTGGTTAGTGGTCTAACTGTTTATGGGTGGTTACATGGTGAAATGATAACTAAATGAACCAGGGGCCACAGTTTAAGAATGAGTAAGCCATTTAGAACGTAGACGAGGAAACACTTCTTCCAACGGAGAGTTGTGAGTCTGTGGAATTCTCTGCCTCAGAGGGCGTTGGAGGCCGGTTATAACCATATAACAATTACAGCACGGAAACAGGCCTTCTCGGCCCTTCCAGTCCGTGCCGACCATTTATTTTCTCCTAGTCCCATCTACCTGCACTCAGACCATACCCCTCCATTCCCTTCCCGTCCATATACCTATCCACTTTACTTTTAAATGTTAAAATCGATCCTACCTCCACCACTCCTGCTGGAAGATCATTCCACACAGCCACCACTCTCTGAGTAAAGAAGTTCCCCCTCCTGTTACCCCTAAACATCTGTCCCTTAATTCTCATGTCATGCCTTCTCTGGATACTTTCAAGAGAGAGCTAGATAGGGCTCTTAAAGATAGCGGAGTCAGGGGATATGGGGAGGAGGCAGGAACGGGGTACTGATTGGGGATGATCAGCCATGATCACATTGAATGGTGAATGGTGCTGGCTCGAAGGGCCGAATGGCCTAATCCTGCACCTATTGACTATTGTTTTCACAGGATGAGTTTAGTTTATTGTCACGTGCACCGAGGTACAGTGAGTGAAAAGCTCATGTTGCCTGCCAACCAGTCATCGGAAAGACAATACATGATTACAGTCGAGCCGTCCACAGTGTACAGATACATGATAATGGGAATTATGTGAATAGCGTTTAGTCAAGTCGTGTAAAGGCCGATCGAAGGTAGTCCGAGGGTCTCCAATGAAGTGTCTGGTGAAGGAGAGGTGGTCAACTGAGCAGGGCTGTGGAAGCAAAGGGCTTTAGGTATTGTTACCTCAAAAAATCAGAGCAAATGGCGGGGGAGTCCAAGACCAGAGGTCTCAGCCTCAGAATTAAAGGGCGCTCTTTTAGAAAGGAGGTGAGGAGGAACTTCTTTAGCCAGAGGGTAGATAATCTGCAGAACTCATTGCTACAGAGGGCTGTGGAGGCCAAGTCAGTGGATATTTTTAAGGCAGAAATAGACAAATACTTGATTAGAACGGGTGTCAAGGGTTACGGAGAAATGGGATTAGGAGGCAGAGATCAGCCATGATTGAATGGTGGAGTAGACTGGATGGGCCGAAAGGCTTATTTCTACTCCTATGGGGAGAAGGCAGGAACGGGGTACTGATTGTGGATGATCAGCAATGATCACATTGAATGGCGGTGCTGGCTTGAAGGGCCGAATGGCCTCCTCCTGCACTTATTGTCTATTGTCTGTCCATGTTCTCCATGGTGTTGCCTGACCCGCTGATCTACTTTAGTGTTTTGTGCTTTTTTGTTTTGTAAACCGCCATAGAATCATATAACGCGGAAGCAGGCCCTTCGGCCCAACTTGCCCACGCCGGCCAACATGCCCCATCTACACTAGTCCCACCTGCCTGCGTTTGGCCCGTATCCCTCTAAACATGTCCTATCCATGTTCTTCTGGTTGGTTTGGAGATACAACGCGGAAACAGGCCCACCGACCAGTGATCACCCCGTACACTAGCACCATCCTACACACTAGGGACGGAAGGTCTCTCGAATAAAAAATAAACCAATTTAGTAAGAAAGAAGACACAAGGAACTGCAGTTTCCAGAAACTTGAGCAAAGCACAAAGTGCTGGAGGATTTCATCAGGTCAGGCGTTATCTGTTGAGGGTGCAGGAAAGTACTGCAGATGCTGGTTTAAACCGAAGATAGACACAAAATGCTGGAGTAACTCAGCGGGACAGGCAGCATCTCGGGAGAGAAGGAATCGGTGGCGTTTCGGGTCGAGCCCCTTCTTCAGACAGTCTTTTCCTCTTCACCTTGAACCTATGTCCTCTGGTCCTTGATTCCCCTACTCTGGGCAAAAGACTGTGCATCTACCTGATCTATTCCTCTCCTGATCATATGCACCCCTGTAAGATCTCCCCTCATCCTCCTACGCTCCATGGAATAGAGACCCAGCCTACCCAACCCCTCCCTATACCTCACACCCTCTAGTCCTGGCAACATCCTTGTGAATCTTTTCTGAAGCCTTTCAAACTTGACAATATCTTTCCTATAAGATGGTGCCCAGAACTGAACACAATATTCTAAATGCGGCCTCACCAACATCATCTACAACTGCAACGTGGCCTCCCAACTTCTATACTCAATACTCTGACTGATGAAGGCCAAAGAGCCAAAAACCTTTTTGACCACCTTATCTACCTGCGACTTGACCTTCAAGGAACCATGGTCCTGCACTCCTACATACATACAACACATAACATACAAACTACATAACATACAACACATAGTCCTCCGCCAGTTTCGCCACCTCCAACGTGACCCCACCACTCGCCACATCTTCCCATCTCCCCCCCGTCTGCCTTCCGCAAAGACCGCTCCCTCCGCAACTCCCTTGTCAACTCCCTTGTCAATTCCATCATCTGTTCCTCCGCTCACCTGGCCAATCGATCCAGATCCTGCTGCAATCGTTCACAACCATCTTCACTGTCTGCAAAAAAACACTGACTTCTTGCTGCCTGTCCCGCGGAGTTACTCCAGCATTTTGTGTCGGGTGTCTGCGGAGGGAATGGACAGGCGACGTTTCGGGTCGGGACCCTTCTTGGGTCTCACACGAAACTTCCCCCCGCTGCCTGAGTTCCCCCAGCTCTTTGTGTTTTTGGTAAGAAAGGAAATGGGGAGGAAACAAGACTCAACTTGGGCAGGGTATCAAAGGATGGTGATCAACGGAACAGCAGTGAAAAATGTTGCTCAAAAATAGAATTCTACGAACTGCTTTTAAAAATGCCCGACCCACCCGTTTGCAGTCCAGTGCATTTCAGTTTGCGTTCTAGTGCAAATAAACCAGGGAACTGGAGCAAAGATATATTATTGGGCAATAATCTTATCATTGAGCCCTAGTTAAAGATTAATCCAAAATGTACAATTTTGGTCGCCCAATTATAGGAAGGATGTGAACAAAATAGAGAGGGTACAGAGGAGATTTACTAGAATGTTGCCTGGGTTTCAACAGCTAAGTTACAGAGATAGGTTGAATAAGTTAGGTCTTTATTCTCTGGAGCGCAGAAGGTTAAGGGGGGACTTGATAGAGGTCTTTAAAATGATGAGAGGGATAGACAGAGTTGATGTGGACAAGCTTTTCCCTTTGAGAATAGGGAAGATTCAAACAAGAGGACATGACTTTAGAATTAAGGGACAGAGGTTTAGGGGTAACATGAGGGGGAACTTCTTTACTCAGGGAGTGGTAGCGGTGTGGAATGAGCTTCCAGTGGAAGTGGTGGCGGCAGGTTCGTTGGTATCATTTAAAAATAAATTGGATAGGCATATGGATGAGAAGGGTATGGAGGGTTATGGTATGAGTGCAGGCAGGTGGGACTAAGGGAAAAAAGTTGTTCGGCACGGACTTGAAGGGCCGAGATGGCCTGTTTCCGTGCTGTAATTGTTATATGGTTATATGGTAATCCGATGTAACTGATCTACAAAAGATAGCTGGGATAATCTGGGCTAACACCCAACTGATCAGAGTGGCAAACAAGGAGAGGTGAGGCTTCACAAAGATTGTTCTTTCTCGTGGTTATTTATGCATAGAAGCAAAGTCTGTCATTTCTTTTATTTGCAGATGAATCGATTGCAATTATCCATAGTCTTTCCGTTGTCTGGTTAGCACGCGACAAAAAGCTTTTTGCTGTACCACGTGCCAATGAACTAACCCGGACCTGAAACTGAATGCATAGGTTGTGGCCGTGCATTCTGCTGAATCTATTGTCTATAATTCTGCTCCTAGTAAGAATGAACAAACGTTTTACAGATTTTCTTGGACGGCACTTTAAACAGCCTGAACATTGCTGCTTTTCCTATTCTAAAGAGACGCGTTGTTAAAAGAAATCATAAGAATGAATTCTGCTGAACCTCCTTGCACCCTCTCCAAAGCCTCAAAGTCCTCCCTGAATTGGAGCAACCAGATCCGCACGTAATTTGGAGTATTGCATGAGGTTCTCGTCATCCCATTACAGGAAGGATGTGGTGTCTTTGGAAATGATGCAGAAGTGGTTTACCAGAATGTTGCCTGGACCAGACAGTTTCAGCTCCAGAGGGAGGTTGGATAGACGTTGGTTGCCCTCTCTGGAACGTTAGAGGATGATGGAAGCGTATAAAACTCTGACAACAGACAATAGGTGCAGGAGGAGGCCATTCGGCCCTTGACGCCAGCACCGCCATTCAATGTGAACATGGCTGATCATCCCCAATCAGTACCCCGTTCCTGCCTTCTCCCCATATCCCCTGACTCCGCTATCTTTAAGAGCCCTATCCAGCTCTCTCTTGAAAGTATCCAGAGAACCTGCCTCCACCGCCCTCTGAGGGATACGTTTCACAACTCTCTGTGAAGAAGTGTTTCCTCATCTCCGTTCTAAATGGCTTACTCCTTATTCTTAAACTGTGACTACACAAAAAGCTGGATAAACTCAACAGGTGCAGCAGCATCTAAGGAGCGAAGGAGATAGGCGATGTTTCGGGTCGAGACCCTTCTTTAAACTGTGGCCCCTGGTTCTGGACTCCCCCAACATCGGGAACATGTTTCCTGCCTCTAGCGTGTCCAAACCCTTAATAATCTTATATGTTTCAATAAGATCCCCTCTTATCCTTTTAAACTTCAGTGTTTATAAGCCCAGCCGCTCCATTCTCTCAGCATATGACAGTCCCGCCATCCTGGGAATTAACCTTGTAAACCTACACTGCACTCCCAGGCATTGATAGGGTAGACAGTCAGAACCTTTTCCCCGCACACTAACCGAGATGAGAAAGACTTTTTTCACACAGAGAGTGGTGAGTCTCTGGAACTCTCTGCCACATAAGGTAGTTGAGGCCAGTTCATTGGCTATATTTAAGAGGGCGTTAGATGTGGCCCTTGTGGCTAAAGGGATCAGAGGGTATGGAGAGAAGGCAGGTACGGGATACCGAGTTGGATGATCAGCCATGATCATATTGAATGGCGGTGCAGGCTCGAAGGGCCGAATGGCCTACTCCTGCACCTATTTTCTATGTTTCTATGTCTATGAAATGTCCAACAATAGAGGGCATACCTCAGAGGTGAGAGGGGAAAAGTTTAAAGGAGATGTGCTGGGGAGAGTTTTTAAACACAGAGGGTGGTGGGGGCCTGGAACGTATTGCCAGGGGTGGTGGTGGAGGCAGATGTGAGAGTGGCGTTTAACAGGCTTTTAGATAGGCTCATGGAAATGCAGGGAACAGGGGGATATGGACCATGACAGGCAGATTAGATCAGTTTAACTTGGAATCATATTCGGCACAAACATTGTGGGCTGAAGGGCCCGTTCCTGTTCTGTACTCTTCTAGGTTCCAATGATGCTAGAAAGGTGAGGTTATTAAAGAGTAAATGAACAAGATGGATCCCAGTTCTCTTTGACAGAGTTTGTGAAGGGGTGACCTCACAGAGGTTTGGTTTAGTTTCGAGACACAGCGTGGAAGCAGGCCCTTCGGCCCACCGGGTCTGCACCGACCAGCGATCCCCGCACACCAACATTATCCTGCGTCTTTGGAGTGTGGGAGGAAACCGAAGATCTCGGGAAAAACCCACGCAGGTCACGGGGAGAACGTACAAACTCCGCACAGATAGCACCCGTAGTCGGGATCGAACCCGTTTCTCGGGCGCTGTGAGGCAGCAGCTCTACCGCTGCGCCACCGTGCTGCCTCAGAAACTGAAGAAGGAATCCGACCCGAAGGGTTAGCTGATCCAAGATGGCACAGAACACTCCAGGTGTGGTCTCACCAGGGTCCTGTGCAACTCAGGAGGCAGCCGAAACGTCATCCGTTACTTGTTCCTTTTCTCCAGAGATGCTGCCTGACCCGCTGAGTTACTCCAGCAGTTTGTGTCTATCTTCAATGTAAACTTCAAATGCATCTCCTGTTCCTTCCTGCACATCTTTAAAATGCACATTGCTGATCATTATTGGATTATTTTCCCAAGCTGGAAAGGGTGCGGAAAAGATTTACGAGGATGTTGCCAGGACCCAAGGGCTTGAGCTATAGGGAGGGGTTGAGCAGGCTGGGACACTATTCCTTGGAGCGCAGGAGGCTGATGGGGGATCTTATAGAGGTGAAAAAATCATGAGAGGGAATAAATCGGGTGAAGGCAGAGGTTAGGTTGGGGAATCATGAACTGTTCAGAAGTTCATAAGGGATATGAGGCCATTCGGCCCATCAAGTCCACTGCCATTAAATCATGGTTGATCCATCTACCTTTCCCTCTCACAGAAACATAGAAACATAGAAAATAGGTGATGGAGGAGGCCATTCGGCCCTTCGAGCCAGCACCGCCATTCAATATGATCGTGGCTGATCGTCCGCTATCAATAACCCGTGCCTGCCTTCTCCCCATATCCCTTGACTCCACTAGCCCCTAGAGCTCTATCCAACTCTCTCTTAAATCCATCCAGTGATTTGGCCTCCACTGCCCTCTGTGGCAGGGAATTCCATAAATTCACAACTCTCTGGGTGTTTTTTCTCAGCTCAGTCTTAAATGACCTCCCCTTTATTCTAAGACTGTGGCCCCTGGTTCTGGACTCGCCCAATATTGGGAACATTTTTCTTGCATCTAGCTCTCAACCCCATTCTCATTGATATAAACTTAAGCGATGCAGGTATTATAAAAGGCAAAAATAAACAAAGTGCTGGATTAACTTAGTGGATCAGGCCGCATCTCTGGAGAACATAAGTTCTAGGAGACGAATTAGGCCATTCGGCCCATCAAGTGTATTCTGCCATTCAATCATGGCTGATCTATCTCTCCCTGCTAACCCCATTCTCCTGCCTTCTCCCCACAACTGCTGACACTTATGGTGGCAGAGTTTAAGGTGGGGGGGGGGGGGAGATTTAATCAGAACCTGAGGGGCAACGTATTGTGGCGGGTAGATGTTTTGAGTGTCCAGAGATGGTGGTGAGAAACATAGAAAATAGGTGCACGAGGAGGCCATTCGGCCCTTCGAGCCATTCGGCCCTTCGATTCATTGTGATCATGGCTGATCGTCCCCAGTCAATAACCCGTGCCTGCCTTCTCCCCATATCCCTTGATTCCACCAGCCCCTAGAGCTCTAATAGAAACATAGGTGCAGGAGGAGGCAGTAAAATGTCGACACACAAGCAACTGTAGATGCTGGTTTCCAAACAAAAACTTCTGCAAATCACTGAAGTCACTCAGCAGGTCGGGCAGCATTTCGAGAAGACTTTGATGGATGATATTTTGGGCCGGGCCACATTCACTCCGAGATGTTACCTACACTGATCATCCAGAAATGCTGCCTGACCGGCTGAGTTACTCCACCATTTTATTTTAGTTGAGGCAGATACAGTACAGCAGCTTAGACAAAGACTGGTTCACACAAGTTCACAAATTATAGGAGTAGAATTACACCTTCAGGCCCATCGAGTCCACTCCGCCATTCAAGTATGGCTGATCTCTGCCTCCTAACTCCATTCTCCTGCCTTCACCCCATAACCCTTCACACCCGTTCTAATCAAGAACGTTTTAGAAGGATATGGGCCGTAATGTGTAGGATAGTGCCAGTGTACTGGGTGATCGCTGGTCGGCACAGACTCGCTGGGCCGAAGGGCCCGTTTCCGTGCTGTGCCTCTAAAAGCAAAACGTCACAGAGAGATTTGGGCCATTTGGAAGAGTGGGCTGAAAGATGGCAGATGGAGTTTAATGCTGATAAGTGTGAAGTGCTACATTTTGGCAGGACAAATCAAAATAGGACGTACATGGTAAATGGTAGGGAATTGATGAATGCTGTGGAACAGAGGGATCTAGGAATAACTGTGCATAGTTCCCTGAAGGTGGAATCGCATGTAGATAGGGTGGTAAAGCAAGCTTTTGGTGTGCTGGCCTTTATAAATCAGAGCATTGAATATAGGAGTAGGGAAGTAATGTTAAAATTGTACAAGGCATTGGTAAGACCAATTCTGGAGTATGGTGTACAATTTTGGTTGCCTAATTATAGGAAGGATGTCAACAAAATAGAGAGAGTACAGAGGAGATTTACTAGAATGTTGCCTGGGTTCCAGCAACTAAGTTACAGAGAAAGGTTGAAGATAGGTCTTTATTCTTTGGAGCGCAGAAGGTTAAGGGGGGACTTGATTGAGGTCTTTAAAAAGATGAAAGAGATAGACAGAGTTGACGTGGATAAGCTTTTCCCATTGAGGGTAGGGAAGATTCAAACAAGAGGGCATGACATGAGAATTAAGGGACAGGAGTTTAGGGGTAACATGAGGGGGAACTTCTTTACTCAGAGAGTGGTGGCTGTGTGGAATGAGCTTCCAGCAGAAGTGGTGGAGGCAGGATCGATTTTAACATTTAAAAGTAAAGTGGATAGGTATATGGACGGGAAGGGAATGGAGGGGTATGGTCTGAGTGCAGGTAGATGGGACTAGGGGAAAATAAATGGTTGGCACGGACTGGAAGGGCCGAGAGGGCCGGTTTCCGTGCTGTAATTGTTATATGGTCACCTATCCATGTATTCCAGGGATGCTACCTGACCTGCCGAGTAACTCCAGCACTGCGTGTCATTATTTACAAAGGTCAGGGTGGGAGATGTAAGGAGCGATACAGTGACCGGTAACTCGATGCTCAATGATGCTCCTGCACACCGAATGAAGGGAGATACAGCGCGGAAACAGGCCCTTTCGTCCCGCTGAGTCCGCGCCGGCCAGCGATCCCCGCACATTAACGCTACCCTACACACACTGGGGACAATTTACACTTCCATACCAAGTATATAAACCCAAGCCAATTAACCCCACAAACCTGTACGTCTTTGGAGTGTGGGGGGGGGGGAAACCGAAGATCTCTGAGAAAACCCACGCAGGTCACGGGGAGAACGTACAAACTCCGTACAGACAGCAGATGCAGTCGGGATCGAACCCGCGTCTCTGGCACTACGCCACCGTGCTGCCCAGCTTTCGGCCAAGCCGTCGTCTAGTCTGACTTTGGGTACCCCCATGTAGAAGGTACTAGGGCACAAGTCTGGGGTTTGGCACACTAAGTTAGACTATCGCCAACCACTACAGGTGGGCCGTAGAAAGCATTTCATCGGAGATGCATCACAGTTTGGTTTGAGAACTGCTCCATCTACAGAATGACCTGGACAGGTTGGGATTGTGGCCAGAGAAGTGGCAGATTGAATATAGTGGGGAAAATTGTGGAGTCATGCATTTCGGTCGTAGGAATAAAGGCGTAGACTATTTTCTAAATGGGGAGAGAATCCAGAAATCGCTGGTGCAGGATTCCCATAAAGGTTAATTTACAAGTCAAATCCGTCGTAAAGAAAGCAAACTCAGTGCTGGCGTTTATTACGAGAAGGCTTGTGTAAAAAAACAGGGATGTGATGCCGAGGCTCTATAAGGCGCTGGTCAGGCCGCATTTGGAATATTGTGAGCAATTCTGAGCATCATATCCGAGGAAGGGTGTGCCGGCTCTGGAGAGGGTCCAGAGGAGGTTTACGAGAACGATCCCAGGAATGAGTGGGTTAACATATGATGAGCGTTTGACGGCACTGGGCCTGTACTCGCTGATGTTTAGAAGAATGAGGGGGGACCTCATTGAATCGTGCAGAATAGTGACAGGCCTAGATAGATTGGATGTGGAGAGGATGTTTCCACTGGTGGGAGAGTCTAGGACCGGAGGTCACAGCCTCAGAATTAAAGGACTTTTTTTAGGAAGGAGATAAGGAGATGATGATTTTTTTTGGTCAGAGTGTAAGTGAATCTGTGGAATAATTTGCCACAGAAGGCTGTGGAGGCAGTCAGTGGATATATTTAAGGCAAGGAGAGATAGTTTCTTGATTAGTACGGGTGTCAGAGGTTCAGCCGTGATTGAATGGCGGGGTAGATTTGATGGGACGAATGGCCCTATTCTATTCCTATTCCTTATGGTCTTATGTTGCATCGAATGTTCAGACGTTTTGTGATTACTGACTGATACATTGTCACTTTGGAGACAATAATTCCACTCTGCTCTAAAGAGTGAGCCTCATGGTTTTACAAGAGAGTTGAGACTGTTTTATTGTCATATGTCCCAAAATCGAGCAATGACATTCTTACTTGCAGCACACCGACATGTCCCCCTAGTCCTCGCCTTCCACCCCATCTGCCGTCGCATACAACACATCATTTCAAGAGAGACTTTCAAGGCTTTCAAGAGAGAGCTAGGTCTATTGACCTACCATCTCCCTCACTAGAAACCCTCAGACCACCTTTAATTTCAATTTCAATTACCATTAGTTTCAATATAATTATGGAGAGAGTCAGAACTGGACCTAGG
Organism: Raja brachyura; assembly: GCA_963514005.1. Next base: position 146,249,434 of record OY740782.1, on the reverse strand, counting down.
GTTGAGATTTTTGATTGGAGAAAGGCTACCTTTGAGGGAATGTGTAAGGATTTAAAAGGAGTGAATTGGGACATTTTGTTTTATGGGAAGGATGTAGAAGAGAAATGGAGGACATTTAAAGGGGAAATTGTAAGAGTACAGAATCTTTACGTCACTGTTCGGTTGAAAGGCAATAGTAAAAATCGGAAAGAGCCATGGTTTTCAAGGGAAATTGAACACTTGGTTCGAAAAAAGAGAGATTGCTACAATAATTATAGGAGGCATGGAGTAAATGAGGTGCTAGAGGAGTATAAAGCGTGTAAAAAGAATCTTAAGATAGAAATTAGAAAAGCTAAAAGAAGATATGAGTTTGCTTTGGCAAGAAAGGTGAAAGTAAATCCAAAGGGTTTCTACAGCTATATTAATAGCAAAAAGATAACGAGGGATAAAATTGGACCATTAGGGTATGGTCTGAGTGGAGGTAGATGGGACTAGGGGAATATAAATGTTTGGAACGGATTGGAAGGGCCGAGAGGGCCTGTTTCCGTGCTGAAATTGTTATGTGGTTATATGGTTTAATCAGACTTTAGTGGACATTATCCTACACTCAACGTTATTCCCTTTATCCTGTATCTGTAGGCTATGGACAGTTTGATTGGAATCATGTACGGTCTATCCGCTGACTGGATAGCATGCAACAAAAAAGGTTTTACACTGTACCTCGGTGTATGTGACAATAGTTTATTTTAGAGATAAAGTGCGGAAACAGGCCCTTTAGCCCACCGAGTTTCAAAGGTTAGTTTATTGTCACGTGTACCAATTAAGGTACAGTGAAACTGGTCAAGATTAGACTTTTAATTATATAGAAGGCAAGGCAACTTTAATTAGGCAAAGGCAACACAGCTTCAGCATTTCCAAACCAAAGGCAACGCAGTTTTAGCATTTCCGAACCAAAGCTAACACAGCTTTAGCATTTCCAAACCAAAGGCAACTCAGTTTTAGCATTTCCAAACCAAAGCTAACACAGCTTTAGCATTTCCAAACCAAAGGCAACGCAGTTTTAGCATTTCCAAACCAAAGCTAACACAGCTTTAGCATTTCCAAACCAAAGGCAACACAGCTTTAGCATTTCCAAACCAAAGGCAACACAGTTTTAGCATTTCCAAACTATATTTTCAAACCACATTAAGGGCACTGTCAGGTCAGTAAAACCACTCACAGTTCAGTAGACATGTATTCAGTGTCTTACCAAGCCCACGCCGACCAGCGAGCCCTGCACACTAACGCTATCCGACACACACACACACGAGGTACAATTTAGCGTTTAACCTACAAACGTCTTTGGAGTGTGGGAGGAAACCGGAGCACCCGCGGAAAACCCACGCAGGTCACGGTCGGGGGAGAACGTGCAAACGCCGTACAGACCGCACCCGTAGTCAGGATCGAACCCGGGTCTCTGTTGCTGTAAGGCAGCAACTGTACCGCTGTGCCACCGTGCCGCCCCTAAGGTAAACTAAACTCGAGTACAATAGGTAGAGCAACAGGGCTGAGGCGGAGAGCAGAATGTAGTCCTCAGCATTATAAGGCATCAGTTCCAGGGACAAAGTCCAATGTGTGCAATGGCGTACAGATGGATCGGATTGCACTCTAGCTTATGGACTGAGCGTACAGAAGGCTGATAACAGAGGAGAAGGAGCTTAGTGTGTCGGCGCCGGGTGACAACCCAGGGTCACAACGAACCATCGGCTCCAGAGGGCGGCGTCTTGGTGTGCGAGGCGCTAATCACGGGGTCAATACCTGATTTGGTATTTAATGCCGGGCAACGCCCGTGTCCATGGAGGAGGGAGCTGTATTAGAGAGATTGAACACGTCTAGTGCACACAACTCGTGTCCGACTAGTTTTTGGCTGGACTCCCCCGAGTCCCTACTACATTAGTCTAGTTTAGTTTAGAGATACAATACGGAAACAAGCCCTTCGGCCCACCGAGTCCGCACCGACCAGCGATCCCTGCACACTAGGGCCAATTTACCATTTAACTAACAAATCCTATACGTCTTTGGAGTGCGGGAGGAAACCGAAGATCTCGGAGGAAACCCACGCGGTCACGGGGAGAACGTACAAACTCGGTGCAGATAGCGCCCGCGGTGACGATGGAACCCGGGTCTCCGGCGCTGCGATTCTTCCGCTGAGCCACCGTGCCGCCCTGTTCCTCTGCATAGAAACATAGAAAATAGGTGCAGGAGGAGGCCATTCGGCCCTTCAAGCCAGCACCGCCATTCATTGTGATCATGGCTGATCGTCCCCAATCTATAACCCGTGCCTGCCTTCTCCCCATATCCCTTGACTCCACTAGACCCTGAAGCTCTATCTAACTCTCTCTTTAATCCATCCAGTGATTTGGCCTCCACTGCCCTCTGTGGCAGGGAATTCCACAAATTCCACAACTCTCTGGGTGAAAAAGTTTTTTCTCACCTCAGTCTTGAATGGCCTCCCCTTCATTCTAAGACTGTGGCCCCTGGTTGTGTAACTCATTGACTAAACAGCCACGATGGGTCTTTGACATTGAAACCTTCAGCATGTATTCAAGTGCTGCAGCATCCAGAGGGAATGTAAACACTGTTTATAAGCAGTGTAGGCAGAGTGATAGCTATAAAAAGCAGCCAAACAGAAGAACAAATATCTAGATTACATAAATTCAATATTACCCTTTTAATCAGTAATTGTAACCTTCGGAAGGACATTTTAGTTAGAGTCACGTGCGGGATGAACAGCTGACAGCCTTACTACACTGTGTAGGGCAGTCACGGTGGTGCAGCGGTAGAGTTGCTGCCTTACAGCGCTTGCAGCGCCGGAATACCGGGTTCAATCCCGACTACGGGCGCTGTCTGTACAGAGTTTGTATGTTCTCCCCGTGACCTGTGTGGGTTTTCGCCGAGATCTTCGGTTTCCCCCCACACGTGCAGGTTTGCAGGTAAATTGGCTTGGTAAATGTAAAAATGCCCCTAGTGTGTGTAGGATAGCGTTAGTGTTTATATTAATGATTTGGACGAGGGAATTCAATGCAACATCTCCAAATTTGCAGATGACACCAAGCTGGGGAGTATAGTTAGGTGTGAGGAGGATGCTTGGAGGCTGCAGGGTGATTTGGATAGGCTGAGTGAGTGGGCAGATGCATGGCAGATGCAGTATAATATGGATAAATGTGAGGTTATCCACTTTGGTGGCAAAAACATGAGGTAGACTATTATCTGAATGATGGCAGATTAGGAAAAGGGGAGATGCAACGAGACCTGGGTGTCATGGTACACCAGTCATTGAAAGTAGGCATGCAGGTGCAGCAGGCAGTGAAGAAAGCAAATAGTATATTAGCATTTCATAGCGAAAGGATTTGAGTATAGGAGCAGGGAGGTTCTACTGCAGTTGTACAGGGTTTTGGTGAGGCCACACCTGGAGTATTGCGTGCAGTTTTGGTCTCCAAATCTGAGGAAAGACATCCTTGCCATAGAGGGGGTACAGACAAGATTCACCAGACTGATACCTGGGATGTCAGGACTTTCATATGAGGAAAGATTGGATAGACTCGGCTTGTACTCGCTGGAATTTAGAAGATTGAGGGGGGATCTTATAGAAACTTACAAAATTCTTAAGGGGTTGGACAAGCTAGATGCTGGAAGATTGTTCCCGATGTTGGGGGAGTCCAGACCAAGGGGTCACAGTCTAAGGTTAAGGGGGAATTCCTTTAGGACCGAGATGAGGAAAACATTCTTTACACAGAGAGTGGTGAGTCTCTGGAATTCTCTGCCACAGAAGGTAGTTGAGGCCAGTTCATTGGCTATATTTAAGAGGGCGTTAGATGTGGCACTTGTGGCTAAAGGGATCAGTGGGTATGGAGAGAAGGCAGGTACGGGATACTGAGTTGGATGATCAGCCATGATCACATTGAATGGCGGTGCAGGCTCGAAGGGCCGAATGGCCTACTCCTGCACATATTTTTCTATGTTTCTATGTTTCTAGTGTGCGGGGATCGCTGGTCGGCACGGACCCGTGGGCCGAAGCGCCTGTTTCCGCGCTGCATTTCTGAACTAAACTAATCTGCAGACGCTGGTTTTCACCAGCGATAGACACAAAATGCTGGAGTAACTCAGCGGGACGGGTAGCATCTCTGGAGAGAAGGAATGGGTGACGTTTCAGTGCGTGACCCTTCTTCGGACCGCGCTACAACGCATTGTTTGCTTTACCTCTGTGTTGTAAAACTTTATATTACACTGTAGAAAGACGTACAGGTTTGTAGGGAAATTGGCTTGGTATAAAAGAATGTAAATGTTCCCTAGTGTGTGTAGGATAGTGTTAATGTGCGGGGAATGCTCGTCAGTGCGGACTCAGTGGGCCGAAGGGCCTATTTCCACGCTGTATCTCTGAACTAAACTGGGTAGCTGGGACATTGTTGGCTGGTGTGGGCGAGTTGGGCCGAAGGGCCTGTTTCCAGACTGTATCTCTCTATGACACTAGACAACAGGTGCGGGAGTAGGCCATACGGCTCTTCGAACCAGCACCGCCATTCAATGTAATCATGGCTGATCATCCCCAATCAATACCCCATTCCTGCCTTCTCCCCATATCCCCTGACTCCGCTATCTTTAAGAGCCCTATCTAGCTCTCTCTTGAAAGTATCCAGAGAACCGGCCTCCTCCGCCCTCTGAGGCAGAGAATTCCACAGACTCACAACTCTCTGTGAGAAAAAGAATGTCTATGTTTCTCCAGCCTTTTGTCTATGGTTCTATGTCTCTTTAGTTTGTTGTCATGTGTACCGAGGCACAGTGAAAAGCTCTTGTTGCGTGCTAACCAGTCAGCGGAAAGACAATACGTGATTACTATCGATCCATTTACAGTGTATAGATACATGATAAGGGAATAATGTTTAGTGCAAGGTGAAGCCAGCAAAGTCCGATCAAGGATAGTCCAAAGGTCACGGATGAGGTAGACAGTAGTTCAGGCCCGCTCTCTGGTTGTTGGTAGGATGGTTCAGTTGCCTGATAACAGCTGGGAAGAATCTGGTCCCTGAATCTGGCGGTGTGCGTTTTCACACTTCTATAGTTTTTTTTGTTGTTTTTTTAAAAATTTTATTTATTAGAGGTAAATACATCAATGTACACATATATATTGTTACAGTCATTGTACCCCATAATTTTATGGCTTTTAAAGAAAAAGAATAGAGAAAAAAAGAGTGAAATGTGAAAAGAGTTGTGATAGTGAAAGAGCGTGCCAAAGGGGAGAAGAAACCCTTGGTCAAAGAATTAGAAAAGGGGGTTAAAAGATAGACCCTAAAAAAAAGGAAAAAGAAAAAAAAAAGAAAAAAAGCCAGTTATTATGTTATATATATCACGCAAAAGGAATCCACCAACTCGATAGTTTTTCATCCCCCCCCACCAAGGCCCGAGGTACTCCTGCACCCTATCTTTGTAGTAATTCTATAAATGCAGACCACATCTGATAGAAGCGATCTGATTTTCCTTCCAGGCGGAGTCTCATATCTTCCAGATGTAGTGTTTCAAACATAGTTGAAATCCACATGTTTAATGTTGGTATAGGAGCATTCACTTCTATAGTTTAGTTTAGTTTAGAGATACAGCGCGGAAACAGGCGCTTCGGCCCACCGAGTCCGGCGCCGACCTGCGATCCCTGCACACGAACACTGTGCTGCACACGCACTAGGGACAATTTACACATACACCATGCCAATTAAACTACATACCTGTACGTCTTTGGAGTGTGGGAGGAAACCGAAGATCTCGGAGAAAACCCATGCAGGTCACGGGGAGAACGTACAAACGCCATACAGACAGCACCCGTAGTCGGGATCGAACCCGGGTATCCGGCGCTGCAAGTGCTGTACGGCAGCAACTCTACCGCTGCGCCACCGCGACCGACCGATGGGAGAGGGGAGAAGAGCGCCATTTTATTTGAATTCACCATGTTGCACTCTTTCGCTTAATAGATGCGCCAGGAGCGGATCCCAATGCTGAGTGGGAAGGCAGCATCCGATCCATTAAGTGGCTGGACCAGACCAAAGTCACCCACAACGGCTGCAAAGGTAAACACACTCATAAGTTCACCAGTTCTAGGAGCAAAATTGGGCCTATTCGTCCCATGAAGTCTACTCCGCCATTCAATCATGGCTGCTCTATCTCTCTCTCCAAACCCCATTCTCCTGCCTTGTCCCCATAACCCCTGACACCCGCACTAATCAAGAATCTATCTATCTCTGCCTTAAAAAATATCCACTGACTTGGCCTCCACAATATTCTGTGGCAAAGAATTCCACAGATTCACCACCCTCTGCTCAAATAGAACAAGTTGTCCTACAACTTTAGGCTGTGCACGCCACACGAAAGAAGAAGAAGAAGAAGAAGACCACCCTCTGACTAAAGAAATTCCTCCTCATCTCCTTCCTCAGTCCTTTAATTCTGAGTCTGTCTCAGGTCCCAGATTCCTCCACTAGTAGAAACATCCTCTCCACATCCACTCTATCCAAGCCTTTCTATGACTCCCCCCCCCCCCCTCCTCCTAAACTCCAGCGAGTACAGGCCCAGTGCCAACAAACGCTCATCACATATTAATCCACTCATTCGTGGGATAATTCTTGTAAACCTCCTCTGGACCCTCTCCAGCGCCAGCAAATCCTTTCTCAGATATGGGGCCCAGAATTGTTCACGATACTGTACTTGCTGCACTGAAGAGCAAGAACACTGTGACTTGTCAGCAGATTAAATTAGTCTCAATGAGATTGTTGCTCTTATTTAAAATAATAACCAATATCAAGGTATGAATATTGTAGAAACAAGGAACTGCAGATACTGGTTTACACAAAAGACACAAAGTGCTGGAGTAACACAGGCAGCAGCTCTGGAAAACATGGATAGATAACATTTTTCAAATACAGTTCGGCTTAGTTTATTGTCACGTGTACTGAACTACAATATTAGTTCAGGACCGCTCTCTGGTTGTGGTAGGATGGTTCAGTTGCCTGATAACACCTGGGAAGAAACTGTCCCTGAATCTGGAGGTGTGCGTTTTCACACTTCTGTTCCTCTTGCCCGATGGGAGAGGGGAGAAGAGGGAGTGGCTAGGGAACGACTTGTCCTTGATTATGCAGCTGGACTTAACTGGTCTGTAATTCCCCGTTTTCTCTCTCCCTCCCTTCTTCAAAAGAGGGGTTACGTTTTCTACCCGCCAATCCTCAGGAAACATTGAAACATAGAAAATAGGTGCAGGAGTAGGCCATTCGGCCCTTCGAGCCTGCACCACCATTCAATGTGATCATGGCTGATCATCCAACTCAGTATCCTGTACCTGCCTTCTCTCCATACCCCCTGATCCCTTTAGCCACAAGTGCCACATCTAACGCCCTCTTAAATATTAGCCAATGAACTGGCCTCAACTACCTTCTGTGGCAGAGAATTCCAGAGACTCACCACTCTCTGTGTAAAGAATGTTTTCCTCATTTCGGTCCTGAAGGAATTCCCCCTTATCCTTAGACTGTGACCCCTTGTTCTGGACTCCCCCAACATCGGGAACAATCTTCCAGCATCTAGCTTGTCCAACCCCTTAAGAATTTTGGAAGTTTCTATAAGATCCCCCCTCAATCTTCTAAATTCCAGCGAGTACAAGCCGAGTCTATCCAATCTTTCCTCATATGAAAGTCCTGACATCCCAGGAATCAGTCTGGTGAATCTTCTCTGTACCCCCTCTATGGCAAGGATGTCTTTCCTCAGATTTGGAGACCAAAACTGTACGCAATACTCCAGGTGTGGCCTCACCAAAACCCTGTACAACTGCAGTAGAACCTCCCTGCTCCTATACTCAAATCCTTTCGCTATGAATGCTAACATACCATTTGCTTTCTTCACTGCCTGCTGCACCTGCATGCCTACTTTCAATGACTGGTGTACCATGACACCCAGGTCCCGTTACATCTCTCCCTTTCCTAATCTGCCACCATTCAGATAATAGTCTACCCTCATGTTTTTGCCACCAAAATGGATAACCTCACATTTATCCACATTATACTGCATCTGCCATGCATCTGCCCATTCACTTAGCCTATCCAAATCACCCTGCAGCCTCCAAGCATCCTCCTCACACCTAACTATACCCCCCAGCTTGGTATCATCTGCAAATTTGGAGATGTTGCATTGAATTCCCTCGTCCAAATCATTAATATATATTGTAAATAGCTGGAGTCCCAGCACTGAGCCTTGCGGCACCCCACTAGTCACTGCCTGCCATTCTGAAAAGGAGCCGTGAACTCCTACCCTTTGCCTCCTGTCTGCTAGCCAGTTCTCTATCCACATCAATACTGAACCCCCAATACCGTGTGCTTTAAGTTTGTATGCTAATCTCTTATGCGGGACCTTGTCGAAAGCCTTCTGAAAGTCTAGGTATAACACATCCACTGGTTCTCCCTTATCCACTCTACTAGTTACATCCTCGAAAAATTCTATCAGATTTGTCAGACATGATTTACCTTTCGTAAATCCATGCTAACTTTGTCCAATGATTTCACCACTTTCCAAATGCGCTGCTATCCCATCTTTAATAACTGACTCTAGCAGTTTCCCCACTACCGATGTTAGATTAACTGGTCTGTAATTCCCCGCTTTCTCTCTCCCTCCTTTTTTAAAAAGTGGGGTTACATTAGCTACCCTCCAATCCTCAGGAACTACTCCAGAATCTAAGGAATTTTGAAAAATTATCACTAATGCATCCACTATTTCTGTGGCTACCTCCTTGAGTACTCTGGGATGCAGACTATCTGGCCCTGGGGATTTATCGGCCTTCAATCCGTTCAATTTACCCAACACCACCTCCCGGCTAACCTGGATTTCACTCAGTTCCTCTATCTTATTTGACCCCCGTTCCACTGCTATTTCCGGCAGATTATTTATGTCTTCCTTAGTGATGACAGAACCAAAGTAGTTATTCAATTGGTCTGCCATGTCCTTGTTCCTCATGATCAATTCACCTGTTTCCGACTGCAAGGGACCAACATTTGTTTTAACTAGTCTCTTTCTCTTCACATATCTATAAAAACTTTTACAGTTAGTTTTTATGTTCCCTGCCAGTTTCCTTTCATAATCTATTTTCCCTTTCCTAATTAAGCCCTTTGTCTTCCTCTGCTGGATTCTGAATTTCTCCCAGTCCTCCGGTAGGCTGCTTTTTCTGGCAAATTTGTATGCCTCATCTTTTTTTATACTATCCCTGATTTCCCTTGTTATCCATGGATGCACCACCTTCCCCGATTTATTCTTTTGCCAAACTGGTATGAACAACTTTTGTACTTCATCCATGCAGTCTTTAAATACCTTCCATTGCACATCCACTGTCAACCCTTTAAGAATCACCTGCCAGTCTATCTTGGCCAATTCACATCTCATACCTTCAAAGTTACCTTTGTTCAAGTTCAGAACCCTTGTTTCTTTTTTTTTTTTTTTTTTTTAATATTTTTTTATTTGAAGTAACCAGTTTACAATGTATAACACACATTTAAAACATCATCTTAATTCAAAATTTCTACAAATAGCACATTGATAATTAATATCGTCTGTTTTTTTGGAAATAAAGATAGAAAAAGATATATAATAAAGAGGAAAAGAAAAAAAGAGATAGAAATAGAAAACAATCTACAAATACAAATTAAAAAAAAAATATATATTATATATATATATAAATCAAAAACAACTAAGTACATTATACATGAAATTATTTCAAACAATAATATCAATGGGACATGCGCATTAATCCCATATGTAAATAAGTTATTCTCATCGGATTCCGTAGGGTGCCCGTCGAGCCGTGATGCCAAGAACAGCTACTTCTCTAGATACTGTATATATGGAGACCATATCAGTTCAAAAGAATTATACCTGTCCAATAGGACAAATCTAATTCTTTCCAAATATAACGTCTCCTGCATCTCTGCTGTCCACATTTTAATTGTTGGGGATAATGTTCCCTTCCAAAATTTCAATATGATTTTTTTCCCTATTATCAAACAGTAATCAAAGAAATTTCTTTGATCTACTGTCAAAACCAAACTTGATTCCGGAATTCCAAATATTATTAATTTTGGGTCAGGGTCCAGTTTAACTTTAAGAACTTCAGAAATTACTTTAAAAATTTCTGTCCAGTAATAATTCAACTTAGGGCATGTTACAAAACTATGTATTAAGTTTGCTTCTAGATTCTTACATTTATCACAAATAGCGGAGAGATTGGGAAAAATACTATTTAATTTGGTTTTCGAATAATGTAATCTATATAGTACTTTAAATTGTATTAATATATGTCTAGCATTTAAAGAACACCGATTTATTCTCTGTAAGCTTTCTTCCCAAATTTCTTTTGTTATAGGTAATCCAATTTCATTTTCCCATGCTTGGCGATATGTTTCAGTTATTGGGGTCTCTTTATCTAGAATAATATTATATATATGAGCTATTAACTTTTCCGTATTTGGATGTAAATTAAACAAACCATCTAATAAGCCTGGTTCTTTATTTTTATAATCTTGTGTATTACATTTAATGTAATCTCTAATTTGTAAATATCTAAACAAATGTTGTGAAGGCAATCCAAAAATATCTTGCAACTCTTCAAATAATTAAAAATTTCCATTTCTATAAAGGTGTCCTATCCTTTTAATTCCTAAATCCTCCCAGAGTCTAAACCCCGCATCTAATATTGAGGGTTTAAACAATGGGTTATTCCTAATTGGTAACCTGAAGGATAGATTATCCAGATGTAAAGTCTTAACTATCTGTTTCCATATACGCCTATTATTATAAATTATAGGGTTATCCCTATAAATCTTTTTTTGTACTTCCTTTGGCGCAAAGAGAATCGAGCCTATATTAAAAGGTAAACAGTCTTCCTTTTCCATCTTTAACCACATTGGTTCATTATCCAGATTTATCCACCAAAAATTCATATTCTTAATCTGAACTGCCCAAAAGTAATATAAAAAAATTGGAAGTGCTAACCCTCCATTTATCTTAGACTTACATAAGTGTTTTTTACTTATTCTATGACTTTTATAGTCCCAAATAAAACTATTAACAATATTATCAATTTTCTTAAAAAAAAATTTCGGGAGAAAAAAAGGAATAGCCTGAAACAAATATAACAATTGTGGTAAAAAAATCATTTTTATAGCATTAATTCTACCAACCATAGATATAGGAAGTGTTTTCCAATATGAAATATTTTTTATAAGTTTATCTAATAATTGAGGATAATTAGATTTAATTAATAATTTATAGGATTTAGGTACATTAATTCCTAAATATTTAAATTTATCTGTGACTATTTTTAATGGATATTGTTGCAATATATTTACATTTATGCCAGTTATAGGCATAATTTCACTTTTATTCCAGTTAATCCTATATCCTGAAAATATACTAAATTCATTTATAACATTAAATAACTTGGGAATACTGCATTCCGGTCTTGTAATATAAATCAAAACATCATCTGCATATAAAGATATTTTATTAATTGTTGTATCAGTATTATAACCATATATTTCAGGTTCAGATCTAATTCTTTCAGCCAGAGGCTCTATGACCAAGGCAAATAATAAAGGGGATAACGGACATCCCTGTCTGCATCCCCTAAATAGTTTAAATTTAGGTGACAGTATTTGATTAGTTAAAATTCTTGCAGTAGGATTAGAGTATAATATTCTTACCCATTTACAGAATCCATCCCCCAATTGAAACTTTTCCATTATATTAAATAAATATGACCATTCCACCTGATCGAATGCTTTTTCTGCATCCAACGATATAACTGCTAATTCTGTGTCTCTTTTTCTTTTCGAATATATGATATTAAACAGGCGCCTGAGATTGTGTGATGAATAACGTTTTGGAATAAAACCTGTTTGATCGTGATGTATTATTTTAGAAATCACTAAACTTAGCCTCCGAGATAGTACTTTAGTTAATATTTTTTGGTCAGTATTTAAAAGAGCAATCGCTCTATATGATCCAGGATCTTCCAGATCCTTGTCTAACTTAGGAATGAGTGTAATTGTAGATTCGTTTAAGGATTCTGGTAATTTTCCTAGTTCATATGCATATCTATACATATAGAACCCTTGTTTCTGACTTAATTTTGTCACTCTCCATCCTAATGAAGAACTCAACCATATTATGGTCACTCTTGCCCAAGGGGCCACGCATAACAAGACTGCTAACTAACCCTTCCTCATTACTCAATACCCAGTCTAGAATAGCCTGCTCTCTCGTTGGTTCTCGTTGGAACTACTCCAGAATCTAAATTGTTTTGAAAGATTATCACTAATGCATCCACTATTTCCGGAGCTACTTCCTTAAGTACTCTGGGTTGCAGCCTATCCGGCCCTGGGGATTTATCGGCCTTTAATCCATTCAATTTACCCAACACCACTTCCCGACTAACCTGGATTTCACTCAATTCCTCCTTTGACCCACAGTCCCCTGCTATTACTGTCAGATTATTTATGTCTTCCTTAGTGAAGACGGAACCAAAGTAGCTATTCAATTGGTCCACCATATTCTTGTTCCCCATGATCAACTCACCCGTTTCTGACTGCAAGGGACCTACATTTGTTTTAACTAATCTCTTTCTCTTCACATATCTATAAACACTTTTGCAGTCAGTTTTTATGTTCCCTGCCAGTTTTCTTTCATAATCTATTTTTCCTTTCCTAATTAAGCCCTTTGTCCTCCTCTGCTGGTCTTTGAATTTCTTCCAGTCCTCTGGTATGCTGCTTTTTCTGGCTACTTTGTACGCAAAAGAACTACTAAAGAAAGATCTGATCTGAAACGCCACCTATACATGTTCTCCAGAGATGCCTCCTGAACCGCTGAGTTACTCCAGCACTCTGAAACGTCACCTATCCATGTTCTCCACAGATGCTGCCTAACCCACTGAGTTATTCCAGAACTTTGTGTGCATCATTTTAGTTTAGTTTAGCTTATAGATAATAGGTGCGGGAGTAGGCCACTCAGCCCCTCGAGCCAGCACCGTCTTTCAATGTGTTCATGGCTGATCATCCACAATCAGTACCCCTTTCCTGCCTTCTCCCCGTATCCCTTGACTCCGTTATCTCTATCTAACTCTCTCTTGAAAACATCCAGAGAACTGGCCTCCACCGCCCTCTGAGGCAGAGAATTCCACAAACTCACCACTCTCTGTGTGAAAAAGGTTTTCCTCATCTTCGTTCTAAATGGCTTACCCCTTATTCTTAAATTGCGACCCCTGGTTCTGGACTCCCCCAACATCGGCAACATGTTTCCTGCCTCTAGAGTGTCCAAACCCTTAATGGTTGGGAGATACAGTTTAGAGATGGGACAGAAGTGGGACAGAGACACAATCTAGTACAGAAACGGCAGAGATTTCAAACGAGCACTTTGTATCACTCTGCATAATGTAACATAATACTGCCAATGTAGCAGTTTTAAAGATGGTGATAGTAGTGACATAGAGAATGCAGTTTAGTTTGGATTAGAGATACAGTGCAGAAACAGGCCCTTCGGCCCACCGAGTCCGCACCGACCAGCGATCCCAGCACACCAACACTATCCTACACACACACCAGGGACAATTTACACTTATACCAAGCCAATTAACCTACAAACCTGGACGTCTTTGGAGTGCAGGAGGAAACCGTAGATCTCAGAGAAAACCCACGCAGGTCACTGGGAGAACGTACAAACTACGTACAGATGGCACCTGTAGTCAGGATCGAACCCGGGGCCCTGCCGCCTTAAGGCAGCAACTATACCGCTGCCCAACCCTGCTACTTTTGCACAATGCTTGTGGACCAGCCCTATCCTTGTCTATAACCATTGTAAATTCATAGCAAAAGGATTTGAGTATAGGAGCAAGGAGGTTCTACTTCAGTTGTATAGGGTCTTGGTGAGGCCACACCTGGAGTATTGCGTACAGTTCTGGTCTCCAAATCTGAGGAAGGACATTATTGCCATAGAGGGAGTGCAGCGAAGGTTCACCAGACTGATTCCTGGGATGTCAGGACTGTCTTATGAACAAAGACTGCATAGACTCGGTTTATACTCTCTAGAATTTAGGAGACTGAGAGGGGATCTTATAGAAACTTACAAGATTCTTAAGGGGTTGGACAGGCTAGATGCAGGAAGATTGTTCCCGATGTTGGGGAGGTCCAGGACAAGGGGTCACAGCTTAAGGATAAGGGGGAAATCCTTTAGGACCGAGATGAGAAGGAATTTTTTCACACAGAGAGTGGTGGGTCTCTGGAACTCTCTGCCACAGAGGGTAGTTGAGGCCAGTTCATTGGCTATATTTAAGAGGGAGTTAGATGTGGCCCTTGTGGCTAAGGGGATTAGAGGGTATGGAGAGAAGGCAGGTACGGGATACTGAGTTGGATGATCAGCCATGATCATATTGAATGGCGGTGCAGGCTCGAAGGGCCAAATGGCCTATTCCTGCACCTAATTTCTATGTTTCTATGTTTCTATGTAAAGCAAATAGAGTTGTGCTCACAGTCGCAAAATAGTCACCCACTAATACTTCAGTCACTTGCGTGGCTGTGGATAGACGGTGGAAACAGACCCAGCGACCCAACTTGCACACGCTGACCAACATGCCCCATCTACACTAACTCCACCTGCCTGCATTTGGCCCGTATCCCTTTCAACCTGTCCTATTGTCTATTGTCTCTCCATGAACCTAAGACAGTCACAAAATGCTGGAGTAACTCAGCGGGACAGGCAGCACCTCTGGAGAGAAGGAATGGGTGACATTTCGGGTCGAGACCCTTCTTCAGTCCCGAACTTTCAGTCTCGACCCGAAACGTCAGCCATTCCTTCTCTGTCTGCTGAGTTACCACAGCTTTTTGTGTCTATCTTCGGTTTAAACCAGCATCTGCAGTTCCTTCCAAATCACTAGCCATGTACCTGTCCAATTGTTTCTTAAAGGGCCTGTCCCACCAGCATGCGATTGCATGCGTCTAGCGTGACCAAACGTGGTCGCTTGAAGCGTATGGCCGCGCGGGCCCGGTCCCACTTCGAAGCGCGGAGGGGTATTGGAGTTGTGCGCAGCTGGTCCCGACATCGCGCCGGGCTCTGAAAATCCTGCACTGTCTGAAAATTCCACCCGCCAACGGCCTGTCTGCCTGCAGGCGCATTGAGGGCGTATGCAGCGTCTCGACGTCGTACGCAGCGTCTTGATGGCGTACGCCGAGCGTGTGGCATTGCGCGATGACGTCACTGCCCGGCATGCCGTTGCATGATGACGTCACTGCCCGACGCCGTGCGACGTCCAAATTCAGTCGGCCCGCCTCCTGCCCAGCTGATTGGTGAGTATGATGTCGGGACCAGCCCCGCACAACTCCATAACGCCTCCGCGGTTTGAATTGGGACCGGCCACGTTGGGTCGCGCTAGACGCATGCAATCGCATGCTGGTGGGACAGGCCCTTAAACATTGCGATAGTACCTGTCTCGACCACCTCCTGCGGCAGCTCGTTCCATACACCCACCACCCTTTGTGTAAAAAACAAAATACCCTTCAGGTTCCTATTAAATCTCCCCCCGCCCCCCCAGCTTAAACCCATGTCCTCTGGTTTTCGATTCATGTACACTTTGGGAAATATTCTATGGGCATTTCCTAAGAGTAGATCATGCTTTGCCCTCTCCCTTGTTGAGGCCTCTACATGTTGGCTGAGGAAACATTTGACAAATTCCTCCCCATCTAAGCCTTTGGCACTGTGACAGTACAGTCTATATCGGGAAAGTTAAAATCCAGTACTGTGTCAACCCTATAAGTCTTGCAGCTGCCTGCAATCTGCCAACATTTTTTCCCTTCTAATTCTAATTTAGGGCGGCACGGTGCCACAGGGGCAGAGTTGCTGCCTTGCACTGCCAGAGACCCAGGTTCGATCCTGATTACGGGTGCTGTCTGTACGGAGTTTGTACGTACTCCCCGTGGCCTGCGTTGGTTTTCTCTGAGATCTTTGCTTTCCTCCCACACTCCAAAGACGTACGGGCTTGTAGCTTAATTGGCTTGGTATAAAATGTAAATTGTCCCCAGTGCGTGTGTAGGATAGTGTTAGTGTGCGGGGATCGTTGGTCGGCACGGACTCGATGGGCCGAAGGGCCTGTTTCTGCGCTGTATCTCTAAAATGAACGAAACTGCATTCCCGATAACTATCTGGGGGGCCTATAGTACACTCCCAAGAAGGTGATCATCCCCTTTTTCATCCCTTAGTTCCACTACAGAGCCTCACTGGACAAACCAGCAGTAATGTCATCTTAGTTTAGTTTATTGTCACGTGTACTGAGGTAGAGTGAAAACCTGTAGTTGTGTGTTAACAAGCACAGTTTGTATTTGTACAGACAATAGAAAATAGGTGCAGGAGTAGGCCATTCGGCCCGTCGAGCCAGCACCGCCATTCAATGTGATCATGGCTGATCATCCCCAATCAGTACTGAATTGGTTTATTTTTTATTCGAGAGACCTTCCGTCCCTAGTGTGTAGGATGGTGCTAGTGTACGGGGTGATCGCTGGTCGGTGGGCCTGTTTCCGCGTTGTATCTATAAACCAAACAAAAGAACATGGATAGGACATGTTTAGAGGGATACGGGCCAAACGCAGGCAGGTGGGACTAGTGTAGATGGGGCATGTTGGTCGGCATGGGCAAGTTGGGCCGAAATCACCAAACACTAAAGTAGATCAGTGGGTCAGGCAACACCCGGGAGAACATAGACAGTCAATAGACAATAGGTGCAGGAGTAGGCCATTCGGCCCTTCGAGCCAGCACCGCCATTCAATGTGATCATGGCTGATCATCCACAATCAGTACCCCGTTCCTGCCTTCTCCCCATATCCCCTGACTCCGCTATCTTTAAGAGCCCTATCTAGTTCTCTCTTGAATGTATCCAGAGAACCGGCCTCCACCGCCCTCTGAGGCAGAGAATTCCACAGACTCACAACTCTCTGTGAGAAAAAGTGTTTTCTCGTCTCTGTTCTAAATGGCTTACCCCTTATTTTTAAACTGTGGCCCCTGGTTCTGGACACCCCCCAACATCGGGAACATGTTTCCTGCCTCTAGCGTGTCCAAACCCTTAACAATCTTATATGTTTCAATACGATCCCCTCTCATCCTTCTAAACTCCAGAGTGCACAAGCCCAGCCGCTCCATTCTCTCAGCATATGACAGTCCCGCCATCCCGGGAATTAACCTTGTAAACCTACGCTGCACTTCCTCAATAGCAAGAATTGCTACGGGTGTCAGGAGTTATGGGGAGAAGGTAGGAGAATGGGGTTAGCAGGTAGAGATAGATCAGCCACAATTGAATGGTGTAGTTGACTTGATGGCCCGAATGGCCCAATTATACTCCCATCCCTTATGACCTCACCAGTCAGCAGCTGGCCTTGCCGAGGCAGCGTGAGGTAGAAATGGAGTCGATGGGAGGGAGGTTGGTTTGTGTGACGGCCTGGGCTGCGTCCACAATTTCTAGCGGTCCCCATTGGATGGAGCTGTCCCCAAACCAAGCTTGGATGCATCCCGATAAAATGCTTTCTACTGCGCATGTGTAGAAGTTGGTGAGAGTTGTTGGGGACATGCCGAACCTCCTGAACCTTCTCAGATGACTGTTGTGACTTTTTCCTGAGACAATCAAGTAACACGCACTCCTCTTACCCACTTCTATGTCCCCTGGATTTAGATTAGTTTGTTGTCGCATGTATTGAGGCACAATGAAAAGCTTTTTTTGGTGTGTATTGTCCTGTCAGAAAGACGATACAAGATTACAATCATGCCATCCACAGTGCACATATACAGAAAGGGAATAACCTTTAGTGCAAGATAAAGTCCAGTAAAGTCTGATTAAAGATAATCTGAGTGTCCAATGAGGTAAACGATAGACACAAAATGCTGGCGTAACTCAGCGGGACAGGCGGCATCTCTGGAGGATAGGAGTGGTGAGCCTGTGGAATTCTCTGCCTCAGAGGGCGGTGGAGGCAGGTTCTCCGGATGCTTGCAACAGAGAGCTAGATAGGGCACTTAAAGATAGCGGAGTCGGGCGATATGGGGAGAAGGCAGGAACAGGCCACTGATTGTGGATGATCAGCCGTGATCACATTGAATAGCGATGCTGGCTCGAGGGGCCAAATGGCCTACTCCTGCATCTAGGAGGGTCCTAGCCTGCACCGGGGGTCCTAGCCTGAGAATTAAAGGGCGCTCTTTTGGAAAGGAGGTGAGGAGGGATCTCATTTGTCAGAGAGTGGTGAATCTGTAGAACTCATTGCCACAGAGGGCTGTGGAGGCCAAGTCAGCGGATATTTTTAAAGCAGAGGTAGGCAAATCTGTGATTGGAACGGGTTTCAAGGGTCATGGGGTGATGGCAGGAAAACGGGATTGTGAGGCAGAGATCAGCCGTGATTGAATGGCAGTGTAGCCTGGATGGGCCGAATGGCCTGATTCTACTCCTGTAACTTGTGAACTTGTGAACTAAACTTAAAACAAAAATCACTGCAGCTTTCCCACAGTGTTGTTATGTGAAGAGATTTGGAATGTTGACCCCAGCCAAGATTAGATTTGGCATTGTGACAAGCCATGGTGGTGGTGGCAGCGTCACTGTAGCCTTTGTGTTTCTGGGTCGGTGGGTTTTGACATTAACGATGCGGTGCTGAAGAGATCATTACAAAGTTATTGCAACTTTTAATGAGCTGCGGGCATACCCAGAGCAGACGTAATAGGTCCTTATTTAGCACAAAATAAGCAGACGGAGAGGAGATGTGGTTTAGTTTAGTCATAGTCACACACGATAGAAACATAGGTGCAGGAGTAGGCCATTCAGCCCTTCGAGCCAGCACCGCCTTCAATATGATCATGGCTGATCAGACAAAATCAGTACTCCGTTCCTGCTTTCTCCCCATATCCCTTGATTCCGTTAGCCCTAAGAGCTCTATCTAATGCCCCTGTCCCACTTAGGAAACCTGAACAGAAACTTCTGGAGGCTTTGCGCCCCACCCAAGGTTTCCGTGCGGTTCCCGGAGGTTTTTGTCAGTCTCCCTAATGGTCGAAAGTGGTTTCCGTTTTAAAAATCCGCAATTTTTTAGTCGAAGCCGGTTGCGATGAGTCAAGTCAAAGTCAAAAGAGTTTATTGTCATGTGTCCCTGACAGGACAATGAAAATCTTTCTTTGCATAGCACAACAGAACATAGAAGGCATTGACTACAATTCTATACATAAATACACCCATGAATTAATAAATTAATAAAGTGCAAATAACAGATGGAGGGATATTAATGTTCAGAGTTCCGAGCCAGGTTTAATAGCCTGATGGCTGTGGGGAAGTAGCTATTCCTAAACCGGGTTGTTGCAGTCTTCAGGCTCCTGTACCTTCTACCCGAAGGTAGCAGGGAGATGAGTGTGTGGCTAGGGTGGTGTGGGTCCTTGATGATGCTGCCAGCCTTTTTGAGGCAGCGACTTTGATAAATCCCCTCGATGGAAGGAAGGTCAGAGCCGATGATGGACTGGGCAGTGTTTACTACTTTTTGTAGTCTTTTCCTCTCCAGGGCGCTCAAGTTGCCGAACCAAGCCACGATGCAACCAGTCAGCAAGCTCTCTCCTGTACACCTGTAGAAGTTAGAGAGTCCTCTTTGACAGACCAACTCTCCGTAATCTTCTCAGGAAGTAGAGGCGCTGATGAGCTTTCTTAATAATTGCATCTGTGTTCTCGGACCAGGAAAGATCTTCACAGATGTGCACGCCCAGGAATTTGAAGCTCTTGACCCTTTCAACCATCGACCCGTTAATATAAACAGGACTGTGGGTCCCCATCCTACTCCTTCCAAAGTCCACAATCAGTTCCTTGGTTTTGCTGGTGTTGAGGGCCAGGTTGTTGTGTTGGCACCATATGGATAGTCGCTCGATCTCTCTTCTATACTCGGACTCATCCCCATCAGTGATACGTCCCACAATAGTGGTGTCGTCAGCGAACTTGATGATGGAGTTCGCGCTATGACCGGCTACGCAGTCATGAGTATAGAGTGAGTAGAGCAGGGGGCTGAGCACGCAGCCCTGAGGTGTTCCCGTGCTGATTGTTATCGAGTCTGACACATTTCCACCAATACGAACAGACTGTGGTCTGTGGGTGAGGAAGTCGAGGATCCAATTGCAGAGGGATGCGCAAAGACCCAGTTCTGCGAGTTTGGTAACCAGCTTGGAGGGGATGATTGTGTTAAATGCCGAGCTGTAGTCAATAAATAGCAGCCTGACATATGAGTTTTTGTTGTCCAAGTGGTCCAGAGCGGAGTGGAGGGCCAGTGAGATCGCGTCCACCGTTGATCTGTTGTGGCGGTAATTGAACTGCAGTGGGTCCAGGTTTTTGTTGAGGTAGGAGTTGATTTGTGCCATGATCAACCTCTCGAAGCACTTCATCACCACAGGCGTTAGTGCCACAGGTCGATAGTCATTGAGGCACGTCACCTTGCTCTTCTTGGGCACCGGTATTATTGATGCCCTTTTGAAGCAGGTGGGAACCTCAGACCTCAGAAGTGACAGGTTGAAAATGTCCGTAAAAACTCCAGCCAGTTGGTCCGCACAGGTTTTTAGGACACGACCAGGTATACCATCAGGTCCAGACGCTTTTCGAGGGTTCACCCCCCTGAAGGATTTCCTGACGTCGGCCTCTGTGACTGAGACTGAAATACCATCACAGCGAATAGGGGCTCGGAAAGGCACATCGGTGTTCTCCCTATCAAAGCGTGCGTAAAATGCATTGAGCTCATCAGGGAGTGATGTATCACCGACATCCGAGCTGCCTCCTGGTTTCGCCTTGTAAGAGGTGATTGCATTCAGTCCCCGCCACAGCTGCCGAACATCTGTCTCATCCTCCAGCTTGGAGCAGAACTCCCTTTTGGCCTTTTTGATGGCCTTACTGAGGTCGTATCTGGACTTCTTACAGACCACTGTATCATCAGACATGAATGCCCGGTGTCTGGCCTTCAGAAGAGTGCGGATCTCACAGTTCATCCAAGGTTTCTGATTGGGAAACACTCGGAAGGTTTTTGTAGGGATGCAGTCCTCCACATATTTCTTTATGAAGTCTGTAACGACTGTGGCGTATTCATTCAAGTCTGTTGCCGAGTCCTTGAACATAGCCCAGTCTACAGACTCCAAACAGTCTTGTAGTTGTTCTTCCGCCGACCAGCTCTGTACTGTCCTCACCTCTGGGGGTGCACTCTTTAATTGCTGCCTGTAGGCAGGAAGAAGCAGCACCGCGGTATGGTCGGATTTACCGAAGTGAGGGCGAGGGATAGAGCGGTAGGCATTCTTGATGGTGGTGTAGCAGTGGTCGAGGGTGTTTGGTCCTCTAGTGCAGCAGGAGACATGTTGGTGGAAGTTGGGGAGTGACTTCTTTAGGTTTGCCTTATTGAAGTCCCCAGCAATGGTGGTAAATGCCTCGGGGTAAGACGTCTGGTGTTTGTTGACCACGGCGTGCAGCTCCTCCAGTGCCATACGGACGTCTGCCTGGGGTGGGATGTAGACCGCGGTCAGGATGATGGAGGTGAATTCCCTCGGTAGGTAGAAGGGACGGCACTTCACCGCCAGATGTTCGAAGTGTGGAGAGCAGGAGTTGGACAGGACTACTACGTCTGAGCACCACGCAGAGTTGACCATGAGGCAGACACCCCCTCCTCTCCCTTTCCCTGATGCCAGTGTACGGTCCATGCGGTGGATGGAGAACCCTTCAGGCTGGACTGCTGAGTCTGGGGAGCTGGGGGTGAGCCATGTCTCTGTGAAACAGAACACAGAGCATTCCCTCAGCTCCCTTTGATAAAGCAGCCTTGCCCTTAAGTCCTCCACTTATTTTCAAGGGACTGTACATTTGCCAATAGGATAGTAGGGAGAGGGGGCCGAAGTCCCCTGCGCTTCAGTCTGACCTGAAGTCCTGCCCGTCGGCCACGTTTCCGGACACAATGGAGGCTTCCCCTTTGTTTCCAGGTACTGTGTTTCCTGTACCTGCTGTTTCTGCGGACCAGCGCTGGAACGGGAATTCCCTCACAGACGGCAGCTCCAGCTCCGTAATGAACGGGGGTTCCCTCAGAGTCAGCAGCTCCAGCTTCATTTCGTCTGGGATATCCAGCCCGTCGGCTCTGGAGGTCATCCTGGGGTTTCCAGGTGCCATACCTGGGTTCCTCAGTCGGGTCGGGAGTTCCACCGCCAGCGTGGGAAAGTTTAAAGTCCGGTGCTCCCGCAGCTGTGGGAGATCGCAAAATTTCCAGCGCTTTCAGCTGCACAAGCAGCCTGTCAGAAACGGCACCGATTACTGCCGTTTCCCTGATGCAGGTAAGTTGATAGAAGTTGTAGTTAAATCTTTTCTGTTCTGGTGCTCCGCAAAAGTCGCCGCAGGCAGGCGCCATCTTTGCTAGTTGAAGGTGGTTTGCCGGAGGACAAAAACCTCCGGGAACCGCACGGAAACCTTGGGTGGGGCGCAAGGTCTCCAAGGGTTTCCGTTCAGGTTTCCTAACTGGGACGGGCATAACTCTCTCTTGAAAGCATCCAGAGAACAGGCCTCCACCGCCCTCTTTGAGCCAGGGAATTCCACAGATTCACAGCTCTCTGCGTGAAAAAATTTTTCCTCATCTCAGTCCTAAATGGCCTACCCCTTATTCTTAAAACTGTGTGACCCCTGATTCTGGACTCCTCCAACACCGGGAACATTTTTCCTGCATCTAGCCTGTCCAATCCCTCAAGAATTTTATATGTTTCTATAAGATCCCCTCGCATCCTTCTAAATTCCAGTGAATACAAGCCCAGTCGACCCATTCTTTCATCATATGGTGGACAGTCCCGCCATCCCGGGTATTAACCTGGTGAACCTACACTGCACTCTCTCAATAGCAAGAATGAACTGGTGTGAATGGGTGATCAATAGTCGGATAGCCCTAAGAGCTAAATCTAACGGTCACTTGTGACCTTATGATATATAATAGTCATATCGTCATATAGTAAATCCAGCGTTGAAACAGGCCTCTCGGCTCAACTTGCCCATGCCGACCAATATGTCCCATCTACACGAGTCCCACCTGCCTGCGTTTGGCCCCATATCCATCTAAACATATCTTCTCCACGTTCCTGCCTCAATTATCTTATCCATACCTTATCCATGTTCCTGTCTCAATTTTTCTTAAACCTGATGATAGTTCCTGGAAAGACACAAATGCTGGAGAAACGCAGCGGTTGAGGCAGCATCAATGGAGCAAAGGAAATTGATCCAAGGAAATAGGCAACGTTTCGGCCTTCGACTTTCCAGCATCTGCAGTTCCTTCTTAAACAGATAGTTCCTGGAAATGCAGTTTTATAAAGCTGCACCATTAATTCCTGACTTGTATTTCTGAAACGTTGTGATGGGCCGAAGGTCCTGTTTCCATGCTATCTCTCCAAGCTAAAAACTAAACTGCCTCCTCCGGCAGCTCGTTCCATACACCCACCACCCTTTTTGTGTGAAAAAAGTACCCCACCTTAAACCTATGTCCTGTGGTTCTCATCCTCAGCTTTAAAGGTATAAGGTGGAAACAGGCCCTTTGGCCCACCAAGACCGCGACAATCAGCGATCGCCCGTATGCTAGTTCTATCCTACACACTAGGGTCGATTTTACAGAAGCCCGATTAACCAGCAAATCTGCACGTCTTTGGAGGGTGGGAGAAAACCGGAGCACCCGGAGAAAGCCCACGAGGTCACGGTCAGACCGTGCAAACTCCGTATATACAGCAGCACCCGTAGTCAGGATCGAACCAGGTTCTCTGGCGCTGTGAGGCAGCAACTCTACTGCTGAGCCACTTTGCTGCCCCCCTGTGGTGGAGGAATACGCTGTAAGCTCAAAGAGAATAGCACCTGATTGAATACAGCCTCAGCCGTTCTGCGTGTAGACAAGTGGGTTGGGTTCGTGGATAATATCAAAACGCCATAACTGACAAGACTGCCTCTGAAGATTCAGACACTTTGAACGTGAAGACACACAAAAAACGTCTAGTCAGAGATGCCCAGCGGAAATTGGAGGAACAGCACCTCATATTTTGTTTGGGCATCTTACACCCCAGCGGTATGAACATTGACTTCTTCAACTTCAAGTAACCCTTGCTTTCCCTCTCTTCCGCATCTCTTTTGATGTCTTGTTTTCACACCCTACCCATCCATATCTCTGTCTCCCTCTCCCCTGACTCTCAGTCCGATGAAGGGTCTTGACCCAAAACATCACCCATTTTATCCCTGTTTGCTTTGTTGTTGACTTCATCCAACTACCAATGATCTATTCTATATTTTCCTTGATCTCCATCCCCTTTGTCCTGTTTTCACACCTTACACTTCCTTATCTACGTATCTCCCTCTGCCCGACTTCAGTCCGATGAAGGGTCTCGACCTGAAACATCACCCATTCCTTCTCTCCAGAGATGCTGCCTGGCCCGCTGAGTTACTCCAGCATTTTGTGTCCATCTTTGTGAATATTGACTTCTTTAACTTCAAATAATCCTTGCTTTACCTCTCTTTCCATCCCTCCCCCTTCCCAGTTCTCCGACCAGTCTGACTGTCTCCCACTACATTTTATCTGTTTGCTTTGTTGTTACCTTCTCCCAGCTAACAACGATCTATTCTACATTTTCCATGATCTCCATTCCCTTTGTCCTATTTTCACATCTTACATAGAAACATAGAAACATAGAAAATAGGTGCAGGAGTAGGCCATTCGGCCCTTCGAGCCTGCACCGCCATTCAATGTGATCATGGCTGATCATCCAACTCAGTATCCCGTACCTGCCTTCTCTCCATACCCCCTGATCCCTTTAGCCACAAGTGCCACATCTAACGCCCTCTTAAATATAGCCAATGAACTGGCCTCAACTACCTTCTGTGGCAGAGAATTCCAGAGACTCACCACTCTCTGTGTAAAGAATGTTTTCCTCATTTCGGTCCTAAAGGAATTCCCCCTTATCCTTAGACTGTGACCCCTTGTTCTGGACTCCCCCAACATCGGGAACAATCTTCCAGCATCTAGCTTGTCCAACCCCTTAAGAATTTTGTAGGTTTCTATAAGATCCCCCCTCAATCTTCTAAATTCCATCGAGTACAAACCGAGTCTATCCAATCTTTCCTCATATGAAAGTCCTGACATCCCAGGAATCAGTCTGGTGAATCTTCTCTGTACCCCCTCTATGGCAAGGATGTCTTTCCTCAGATTTGGAGACCAAAACTGTACGCAGTACTCCAGGTGTGGCCTCACCAAAACCCTGTACAACTGCAGTAGAACCTCCCTGCTCCTATACTCAAATCCTTTCGCTATGAATGCTAACATACCATTTGCTTTCTTCACTGCCTGCTGCACCTGCATGCCTACTTTCAATGACTGGTGTACCATGACACCCAGGTCTCGTTGCATCTCCCCCTTACCTAATCTGCCACCATTCAGATAATAGTCTACCCTCATGTTTTTGCCACCAAAGTGGATAACCTCACATTTATCCACATTGTACTGCATCTGCCATGCATCTGCCCATTCACTCAGCCTATCCAAATCACCCTGCAGCCTCCAAGCATCCTCCTCACACCTAACTATACCCCCCAGCTTGGTATCATCTGCAAATTTGGAGATGTTGCATTGAATTCCCTCGTCCAAATCATTAATATATATTGTAAATAGCTGGGGTCCCAGCACTGAGCCTTGCGGCACCCCACTAGTCACTGCCTGCCATTCTGAAAAGGACCCGTTTACTCCTACCCTTTGCCTCCTGTCTGCTAGCCAGTTCTCTATCCACATCAATACTGAACCCCCAATACCGTGTGCTTTAAGTTTGTATGCTAATCTCTTATGCGGGACCTTGTCGAAAGCCTTCTGAAAGTCTAGATATAACACATCCACTGGTTCTCCCTTATCCACTCTACTAGTTACATCCTCGAAAAATTCTATCAGATTTGTCAGACATGATTTACCTTTCGTAAATCCATGCTGACTTTGTCCAATGATTTCACCACTTTCCAAATGCGCTGCTATCCCATCTTTAATAACTGACTCTAGCAGTTTCCCCACTACCGATGTTAGACTAACTGGTCTGTAATTCCCCGCTTTCTCTCTCCCTCCTTTTTTAAAAAGTGGGGTTACATTAGCTACCCTCCAATCCTCAGGAACTACTCCAGAATCTAAGGAATTTTGAAAAATTATCACTAATGCATCCACTATTTCTGTGGCTACCTCCTTGAGTACTCTGGGATGCAGACTATCTGGCCCTGGGGATTTATCGGCCTTCAATCCGTTCAATTTACCCAACACCACCTCCCGGCTAACCTGGATTTCACTCAGTTCCTCCATCTTATTTGACCCCCGTTCCACTGCTATTTCCGGCAGATTATTTATGTCTTCCTTAGTGAAGACAGAACCAAAGTAGTTATTCAATTGGTCTGCCATGTCCTTGTTCCCCATGATCAATTCACCTGTTTCTGACTGCAAGGGACCAACATTTGTTTTAACTAGTCTCTTTCTCTTTACATATCTATAAAAACTTTTGCAGTCAGTTTTTATGTTCCCTGCCAGTTTCCTTTCATAATCTATTTTCCCTTTCCTAATTAAGCCCTTTGTCCTCCTCTGCTGGATTCTGAATTTCTCCCAGTCCTCCGGTAGGCTGCTTTTTCTGGCAAATTTGTATGCCTCATCTTTTGTTTTTATACTATCCCTGATTTCCCTTGTTATCCATGGATGCACCACCTTCCCCGATTTATTCTTTTGCCAAACTGGTATGAACAACTTTTGTACTTCATCCATGCAGTCTTTAAATACCTTCCATTGCACATCCACTGTCAACCCTTTAAGAATCACCTGCCAGTCTATCTTGGCCAATTCACATCTCATACCTTTAAAGTTACCTTTGTTCAAGTTCAGAACCCTTGTTTCTGACTTAATTTTGTCACTCTCCATCCTAATGAAGAACTCAACCATATTATGGTCACTCTTGCCCAAGGGGCCACGCACAACAAGACTGCTAACTAACCCTTCCTCATTACTCAATACCCAGTCTAGGATAGCCTGCTCTCTCGTTGGTTCCTCCACATGTTGGTTGAGAAAACTATCCCGCATACATTCCAGGAAATCCTCTTCCTCAGCACCCCTGCCAATTTGATTCACCCAATCTACATGCAGATTGAAGTCACCCATTATAACCGTGTTACCCTTGTTGCACGCATTTCTAATTTCCTGTTTGATGCCATCCCCAACTCCAATACTACTGTTAGGTGGCCTGTACACAGTTCCCACTAGCGTTTTCTGCCCCTTAGAGTTTCGCAGCTCTACCCATATCGATTCCACATCCTCCACGCTAATGTCCTTCCTTTCTATTGCATTAATCTCCTCTCTCACCAGCAACGCTACCCCACCTCCTTTTCCTTTTCGTCTATCCCTCCTGAATATTGAATATCCCTGGATGTTCAGCTCCCAACCTTGGTCATCCTGGAGCCAAGTCTCCGTGATTCCAACTATAGCATAGTCATTAATCGCTATCTGCACCTTCAACTCATCCACCTTATTACGAATGCTCCTCGCATTGAGACACAAAGCCTTCAGGCTTGTTTTTACAACACTCTTACTCCTTATACAATGATGTTGACAAGTGGCCCCTTTCACATCGATCCCTATTACACTTGGCCATACTCTCCTATCCCTTTGTGAGCTTTCTTCCCCGTTAATTCTGGGGTCATTAACCATCGCTTTACTCTCTTTCCCTCTAACTCCGTCCTCGACTATCCCATTTGATACCCCACCCCCCTTATTCAGTTTAAAACCATCCGTGTAGCAGTGGCAAACCTGCCGGCCAGAATGCTGGTCCCCCACCTGTTAAGATGCAATCCGTCCCTTTTGTACAGTTCCCCCTTACTATAAAAAGAATCCCAGTGATCTAAGAATCTAAATCCCTGCCCCCTGCACCAGTTCCTCAGCCACACATTCAGGTCCCATATCTCCCTGTTCCTGCTCTCGCCAGCACGAGGAACTGGAAGCAAACCGGAGATAACAACCCTGGAAGTCCTGCTTTTCAGCATTTTTCCGAGCTCTCTGAAGTCCCGCTGCAAAAAATTCATCTCCTTCTTTCCAACATCATTTGTGCCAACATGCACGACCACTTCCGGCTGGTCACCTTCGCCCTTGAGGATTGTCTGCACTCTGTCCGTAACATCCTGGATCCTGGCACCAGGAAGGCAGCACACCATCCTGGAATCCCGTCTGTTGCCGCAAAAACCCCTGTCCGTACCTCTCACAATGGAGTCTCCAACTACAATGGCGTTGCCCGACTTTGGCCTCTGTGGGTTTGGCTCATCAGCCCTTTTTGTTTGGCAAGCCAGTCCGCCGCTCAGTGGGATACCGTCTTCTGTCCCGGCAGCTTCCACGTGGGTGAACCTGTTCACAAGAGGTACAACACCCGGGGA
This sequence comes from Raja brachyura, assembly GCA_963514005.1. The sequence goes on along the minus strand of OY740782.1, from coordinate 146,220,954 downwards.
CCTTTGCATCCCATGTTTTCCTCCCTTTCTCACCGTCACCCACCTTCTCTCTTCTAGTGCCTTGGGTGTAACAATCTCACTGAAGGACTTGTCGAGAAACGACTCAGTTTCTCGAATGAACCTGAGGTCATCCACTTGTTTCTCCAGTTCCCCAACACGGTCCTTCAGGAGCTGTACCTGGATGCACTTCTCACATTTGTAGCATCCAGAGGCACCAGCAGTGTCCTTGACCTCCCACATACTGCAAGCATCACACTGCATCAGCTTGCTTGACATCTTCTTTTGCCTCGGTCTCGCCCTATCCAGTATTTTGCGCAGCCTCCTCGCCGAAGACTCTCGAGCCAAAGACTCACACTTTACTCACAGGGCACTTCCCTCACAAGACCACTCCCTCACTGCCTCTCCCCAAGAGCTGCCTTGCTTATATTGACTGTTCAATTGCCTAATTTACAAACCAAATTCCTCAGTTTTGAGGAACTGCTCTCCCCCTCTGACTCACTGAGAACTCTCCTCCCACTTGGGCTAGAGCCAATCAGTGCTTTCTCCTGCTTCTCTTTGTTGCTGTTGCTTCAAAATCCACGGGAAGACTGAGATTACACATCCTTATCTCTGTATATCCCTCTCACCTGACATCAACCCTCTCAACCCGAAACGTCACCTATTCCTTCTCTCCAGAGATGCTGCCTATCCTGCTCAGTTACTCCAGCATTTTGTGTCTATCTTCAGCTTGCTTTTATCCTCTTTTCCTGCTTCCTCCCCTAGCATACAACTATCAGCCATAGAGTCATACAGGCAGGAAACAGGCCCTAGGGCCAAACTTGACCAAGAGGACCAAGATGTCCCACCCTCACTAGTCCCTCCGGCCCAGTTCCCTCCAAAGCTCTGGATACTTTCAAGAGAGAGCTAGATAGGGCTCTTAAAGATAGCGGAGTCAGGGGATATGGGGAGAAGGCAGGAACGGGGTACTGATTGGGGATGATCAGCCACGATCACATTGAATGGCGGTGCTGGCTCGAAGGGCCAAATGGCCTACTCCTGCAACTATTGTCTGTTGTCTATTGTCTATTCACTATCCATGTACCTGCCCAAATGTCTTTGAAATGTGGCTATAAGATCATTAGGTCATGTGATAGGAGCAGAATTAGGCCATTGGGCCCATCAAGTTTCCTCCGCCATTCAGTCATGGCTCACCTATCCCCCCCCCCAAACCCACTCCTCCTGCCTTCTCCCCATAACCTCTGACACCCGTACTAATCAAGAATCTATCTCTTTCTGCCTTAAAAATATCCACTGACTTGGCCTCCACAGCCTTCTGTGGCAAAGAATTCTACAAATTCACCACCCACTGACTGAAGACATTTCTCCTCATCTCCTTTCTAAAAGGCTGTCCTTTAATTCTATGACCTCTAGTCCTAGACTCTCCCACTACTGAAAACATCCTCTCCACATCCACTCGATCGTATGTTGAATCGGGCTTCAGCTGGCAACTCGTTCCATACACCCTACACCCTCTGTGTAAAAAAGGTTACCCTTCAGGTTCCTATTAATTCGTGGGTTAGAGGGTGTTAGTTATGAGAAGATGGTTATACAAACTTGGTTGTTTTCTCTGGAGTGTCGAAGGCTGAGGGGAGACCTGATAAAATTGTGTAAAATTATGAGGTGTAGACAGGATAGACAGTCAGAACATTTTTCCCTACGGTGGAATCCTCCAATAGCAGAGGGCATAGCTTGAAGGTGAGAGGTCAGATCCCAAGAAGGGTCCTGACCCAAAACACCATCTGTTTGTTTAGTTTAGTTTAGAAATACGACGCGGAAACAGACCCTTCAGCCCACGGAGTCTGCGCTGACCAGCGATCCCCGCACACTAACGCTATCCTGCACACACAATTTACAATTATCAGGGACAACTTGCAATTACACCAAGCCAATTAACCTGCAAACCTGTACGTCTTTGGAGTGTGGGAGGAAACCGGAGGTCCCGGAGAAAACCCACGCAGGTCACGGGGAGAACGTACAAACTCTGTACAGACGGCTCCCGTAGTCAGGATTGAACCCCGGTCTCTGGCGCTGTGAGGTAGCAACTCTATCGCTCTGCCAATGTGCCGCCCCACAGTTTCCCTCCACAGATGCTGCCTGACCCACCGAGACCCTCTGGCAGTTTTAGTTTGCACTAGGTATTTGGGAAGCCAGTTTCAGACATAAATATTGTTTCTGTTGAAGGAGCTCCACCTTGTGGTGGTGAAGAGTATGGCATTGATATGTCATAGAGTGATACAGCGTTGAAACAGGCCCTTCGGCCCAACATGCCCACACCGACCCACATGCCACGTCTACACTAGTCTCATCTGCCTGCGTTTGTCTCATATCCCTCCAAACCTGCCCTAACCATGTCCCTGTCTAAATGTTTATTAAGGGGGTGGACAGGCTAGATGCAGGAAGATTGTTCCCAATGTTGGGGAGGTCCAGGACAAGGGGTTACTGCTTAAGGATAAGGGGGAAATCCTTTAAGACCGAGATGAGAAGGACTTTTTTCACACAGAGAGTGGTGGGTCTCTGGAACTCTCTGCCACAGAGAGTAGTTGAGGCCAGTTCATTGGCTATATTTAAGAGGGAGGACGATGTGGCCCTTGTGGCTAAGGGGATCAGAGGGTATGGAGAGAAGGCAGGTACGGGATACTGAGTTGGATGATCAGCCATGATCATATTGAATGGCGGTTCAGGCTCGAAGGGCCGAATGGCCTACTCCTGCACCTAATTTCTATGTTTCTATGTTGCAATAGTCCCTGCCTCAAATACCTCCTCCGGGAGCTCATTCCATACACCCACCGCCTCCTGGTGAAAAAGTTGTCCCTCAGGTTCCTATTAAATATTTCCCCCGTCACCTTAAACCTTTGTCCCATGGTTATTGATTCCCCTACTCTGGGTGAAATCAGAAGAGGTTTTATCAGATTTGCTGTTTGGATTAGAGGGGCTGAAGGGCATGTCCCACTTGGCCGTCATTTGCGCGCCATTTACGCGACCTCCAAAAATTTGGTCATCGCGTTGTGATGCACGGATAGCGTGTGGGTAGCACGGGCCGGGCGCATGGAGAGGCGTGGAGGAGTGTGGAGTTTGGCTGCACGAAATGCTCGCGCGCCACCTGCGTGACGTATCGCGTACGCACGCTGACGCATTGGCGTCGCATGTTGGCATCCCGACGTCTCACACGTATCGTGTGGTGACGCATGGTTACGTCACCGTGCGTAATAATGCGTTGCCGCGCTCCGCAGGGTATTCTAATGACATCACGCGCACCAAATGGCGTGATGATGCGTGATTTGCGAGCGATGTCGCCCGTAGCGACGCGGCAACCTATTTTATATATGACGCGTAAATGAGGCGCAAATGACGGCCAAGTGGGACAGGCCCTTTAGTTATAAGAAAAGGGTTGTAGTAACTTGGTTGCTTTCTCTGGAGTGTTGAAGACTGAGGGGAGACCTGATAGAAATGTATAAAATTATGAGAGGTGTAGACAGTCAGAACATTTTTCCTACGGTGCAATCATTCAATAGCAGACGGCATAGCTTGAAAGTGAGAGGTCAGATCCCAAGAAGGGTCCTGACCCAAAATACCTGTTCATTTCATTTACTTTAGAAGTACTGTGCGGAAACAGGCCCTTCGGCCTACCGAGTCTGCGCTGACCAGCGATCCCCGCACACTAACGCTATCCTGCACACACAATTTACAATTATCAGGGACAACTTGCAATTACACCAAGCCAATTAACCTGCAAACCTGGACGTCTTTGGCGTGTGGGAGGGAACCATAGATACCAGAGAAACCCCATGCAGGTCACGGGGAGAACGTGCAAACTCTGTACAGACAGCACCCGTAGTCAGGATCGAACCCCAGTCTCTGGCGCTGTGAGGCAGCAACTCTACCGCTGCGCCACCGTGCCGCCCCACAGTTTCCCTCCACAGATGCTGCCTGACCCACTGAGCTCCTCTGGCAATTTTTGTTTTATTGCACTAGGTATTTGGGAAGCCAGTTTCAGACATAAATATTGCTTCTGTTGAAGGAGCTCCACCTTGTGGTGGTGTAGAGTATGGCACTGATAGGTCATAGAGCGATACAGTGTTGAAACAGGCCCTTTGGCCCAACATGCCCACACTGACCCACATGCCCCGTCTCCTCTAGTCCCACTTGCCTGCATTTGGCTCATATCCCCCCAAACCTGTCCTATCCATGTACCTGTCTAAATGTACCTCCGGAAGCTCATTCCATACACCCACCACCCTTTGTGTAAATAGGTTGCCCCTCAGTCACTTTTATATGTTGCCCCCCCTCTTTCAACCTATGTTCTCTGGCTCTCTAAACTAAACTAGTAGACTGCATGACTGTTGGTCGGTGTGGACTCGGTGGGCTGACGGGCCAGTTTCTGCACTGGATCTCTCATCTAAATTAAACTAAATTAAACTAAACCAAACTAACGTGTGAATGGGTGATAGATGATCAATGTTGACTCAGTGAGCTGAAGGACCTGTTTGCACGCTGTGTCTCTCGACTAAACCAGCTTGAACGGGTGATCGATGGTTGGCGCGTGCTCGGTGGGACGTAGGGCCTGTTTCCGCTGCATCTCTAAACTAGACTAAACTAAACTAGTGTGAGCGTTAGTCCGAAGAGGGTCTCGACCCCAAACGTCACCTCCTCCGTTTGTCCAGAGAAGCAGTCTGACCTGCTAAGTCACTTCAGCTTTGTGTGTCTATGATTGGGCGATCGATGGTCAGTGCGGACTCGGTGGGCCGACGAGCCTGTTTTCGCGCTGTATCTCTAAACTAAACCATCTCTCGTTTCCCTCTCCCCCGACTCGCAGTCTGAAGACGGGTCTCGATCCGAAACGTCACCCATTCCTTTTCCCCAGAGATGCTGCCTGACCCGCTGAGTTACTCCAGCTTTTTGTGCCTATCTTTGCCTTTAACAGTCTGCTTTGCTTCCCGCAGGTCATTATGTCCACAACATCTGCGTGTACGGATTGGGGGACCTGGAGTGGCTGATTCAAAGGGACAGCTTATTTGCCAACAAGTTTGAGGTTGACAATCACCCGCTCGTGGCCGAGTGCATGGAGCGCTGGTTACGGCACAAAACGTTGTCTCAATCGGAAGTCCCCATTCAGCCAGAATGGCGGGTTACCAAGAACAAGTGCTTCTTTGACATTGAGGGTGACGACTGCAATACCTGACACCATCTGAAGACCCTTGAGTGATCAACAATTGAAGGAAGTGCTCGCTTATCTTCAAAATGTACCTGCCTTTCTATTAGTTCAATAGGAAAAAATAAACAGTTTCTCCTGTTATGGTCCAAGAACCTGAAGGCCGGGCGCCAACGTTACAAGATGGCTGACAGCGACATGGACCGCGACGCTCTCCAAGGTCCAACGGCCAGAGACAACTTCACCTGTTGGAGTTGTGGGACTGTCAACCTGTCGAGGACGGGGCTGGTCAGCCACAGTGTGGATAGCAACGACAGATGAAACATTCCCCTCTCCAAATTGGACAACGCCAAAGCCGTACCAGCATCTCTCGCAGATGGATGGACACCAACATAACCCAACCCAACCCAACGCAACCCCAACCCAATCCAATACCAACCCAACCCAAACCAACCCAACCCATTACCAACCTAACCCAACCCAATACCAACCCAACCCAACCCAACCCAACCCAATACCAATCCAACCCAATACCAACCCAACCCAACCCAATACCAATCCAACCCAATACCAACCCAACCCAACCCACCCCAACCCAATACAAACCCATCCCAACCCATCCCAACCCAATACCAACCCAACCCAACCCAATACCAACCCAACCCAACCCAATACCAACCCAATACCAACCCAACCCAACCCAATACCAACCCAACCCAACCCATCCCAACCCAATACAAACGCATCCCAACCCAATACCAACCCAACCCATCCCAACCCAATACCAACCCAGCCGTCTTTAAGCACTTATTTGTAGGAAGGAACTGCAGATGCTGCTTTAAATCAAAGATAGACACAAAAAGCTGGAATGACTCAGCAGGTCAGGCAGCATCGGGTCTGAAGAAGGGTCTTGACCCGAAACATCATCTATTTCTTCTCCCCAGAGATGCTGTCTGACCCGCTGAGTTACTCCAGCACTTTGTGCTTATCTTCGTCTTTAAGCACTTATTCCTTTTGGAGTCAACACAACTGTTTGGCGTGCGTCCCCAGTCTTTGTCCGTCAATGGGAATTTTATACGGTGAACCCTCTGACGAAAGGAATTCCTCCTCAACCCCTTTGTAAAGGTACACCCATTTATTCTGAGGCTGTGCCCTCTGGTCCCAGGCTGATCGCTGGTCGGCGTGGACTTGGCTAAGCCGAAAGGCCTGTTTCCACGCTGTATCTCTGTAAACGACACTCGGTTATAGGGCACAATCGGCAATAACGGACCCCTATGGTCCGAGGGTTTACTGTATTTATATGTTCCCACAAATTCTCGGCTGCTTTGTTGAACATTATTTACGAATGGATGTCTAACAGACCAAGGTTTTCAACACCTATAGTGCAATCATCGGCTCCAAATAATGCAGAGGAGCAGTCCAGAGCTATCTGTGTCGTTCCCCATCTGTTGCAATGATCAATGCTTTATTTTCCGCAGTGAAATTCCATTTGCATGCATTACACATGCAAGCACCGCCATTATTGGCGCCATTATCCAGACTCCAAAGTCTGGTCGGCCCGCGCGCTCGATGCACTGGTGCGGTTCCCGCCAACCGATGTCCCTTTCCTCGCCCGGCCACCTTTGTGTCCCGGGGGGCGCCTCTTGAAGGCGCTAGAGGCATCACCCCGGTTCACCCCCCCTACCGTCCCTCGCCCCTCGCCTCCGACGTCTCTGGCTCCCTCCTGGTTACGCCGACCGGTGAGCCTTCGGGCGGGTTCCCGGTCCAGCCGGAGAGCATGGCGGGCAAGTCGGGACTGTTTGGCGGGAGCGTCCCGGCACGCTGCTACGGTACTAATCCCGGTTTTCCAAACAGCGGAGTATTGTGGAAGGAACAGGCTTAGAACTTAACTTAGAAACCGGGCTGAGTTAAAGCCCTGTCACACGGTACGAGTTCATTCCAAGAGCTGTCCCGAGTTTGCCCTGATTTGACCTCGGAGATTTACCGTAATAGCCACTCGTCGGTACTCGGGGCTCTCGTTCAACATTCTTCACGAGTCTTCTCGAGCTTACCTGCCGTTAACGAGTCTTCCCGAGTACCTGCCGTTAGCGTTACAAGCCGCTAAGAGACGTTCCCGATCTCTGACGTACCCGCTACGTTCATTCTCCGTGCTTACCACGAGTTTGATTTTTTTTTATTCGGGGGAGCTCTTGGAATGAACAGGGCTATAACTTATTGTCTTTTTATTATGCAAGTCAAATGGTAAGGATCATCACATGTACAATCATAATTATAATGTAAGTTGTGGATTTATGTAAATATGTAAATTGACAAATTAATTTTATTGTTCGTTAGAATCAGGGCATTGCCATTTTTAAATTATCTTCTCATAGGTTGGTGAGACGAGAGAGTTTGAATTTGTGCCTCGACTGACAGCGGTTGAACTGCTTGTACTAAATGAGCACATAAATCACAGCCAAACCTGATTAAAAGTAAACATTACGGGTAAGGAGTACATACTGTACAGTAACACATTGCTCTTAAAAAGCACCACTTAACGTAGATAAACAACATAATGGCAGTTCGCATGGGTGTAATTAAATGCGGACGCAGCGCCATTCTTAAATAAATTACTCAAAATAATAGAAAGTTTTGCCAGAAATTAGTGGCGATTTAGAGAGTTTTGCACTCTGTAATCTCTCTTTACACTCGATGCTCGAGACCAACCTCAAAACTAAAAAAAAAAAAATAGTTTTGAGGTCGGTCTCGAACATCGAGCGTAAAAGTGGAGATTTAGAGAGTTTACAGAGTGCAAAACTAAAGGGCCTGTCCCACCAGCATGCAACTCTATGCGATTAGCGCGACCTAACGTGGTCGCTTGAGCCGTCCGGCGTTGCGGGGCCGGTCCCACTTCGATCGCCGGAGCCATGCGGAATTGTGCGGAGTTTGTCCCGACATCGCGTGGGGCTCCGAAAAACTGACTATGTCCAAAAATTCCACGCGGCAACGGCTTGTCGGCTCGCAGTCGCCTCGACACATTACACACCGCCTCGACATCGTGCCTCCGTGACCCTCTCTGTAGGTGCCTCCGTGACCCTCTATGTGTGTGGCTCCGTGGCCCTGTGTGTGTGTGTGCCTCTGTGCCCCTCTCTGTCCTGGCGAACTTACCTGAGACTACGCTCCAAGTTCGCCTCACTTTGCGCCGCGTTGCGCCACTCACCCGACCTCCACGTGGCCCCTGCTGCCGGTTTGGTTGCGCTTGCCGCATGCAGGCGCATGCTGGTGGGAACGGCCCTGTACAGGGGATCACCCGACCTCCGTGCGGCCCCCGCTTCTAGTTTGATCGCGTTCATCGCATAGAGTTGCATGCTTGTAGGACAGGCCCTTAAGTTCATAAGCAGAATTAGGCCATTTGGCCCAACAAGTCTACTCTGCCATTCAATCATAGCTGATCTATCGTTCCCTCTCGGCCCCATTCTCCTGGTTTCTCCCCGTCACACCTGACACCCGTATCAATCAGGAATCTGTCTGTCTATGCCTTAAAAATATCCATTGACTTGGCCGGCACTGACAGCTGTGGCAATGAATTCCACCATAGGTTGAAGACAAACGATGAGGGAAAGGAAGTGTTGGAAGTGGAGTAAGTAGCGTTTCTTTGGTGTAAGTGAACCGGGAATTGCAGACAAGACGTGTAGAGGTGGACAAAAAATGCTGGAGTAACTCAGTGGGTGAGGAGGCATCTCTGGAGAAACGGAATAGGTGATGTTTCGTTTCACAACCCTTCTTCAGACTGAAAGATGAAGGTTTGGGGAGTGGGGTGGGAACAGGAGGCAAGAAAATGTGAGGTATCTATCTTTCAGTTGGAAGAAAGGTTCCAACCCGTAACGTCACCTACTCCTTTTCGCCAGAGATAAGAGATGGTCTTGGTATTGTATCTAGCACAGACATTGTGGGCTGAAGGGCCTATTCCAGTGCTGTCCTATTGTATGCCCAATATGTTCTGTTGCAATAAAGGTTGAGATCCTTCTTCAGACTGAGAGTCAGGGGGAGAGGGAAACTAGAGGTATGAAAAGTTTCACAACAAATCGGAGCCGGCACAGATGGTCAAGGAAAAGTGGAGCTCACAGTGATCCATTGTTGGCTGTGGAGATGGTGATACCAAAGGGGTATGAACAGTGAAACTAGGCGGACAACAATGAAAGTAGCAGGACGACTAGGGTAGGGGAGAGAAGGTGAGATAGGGGATGCAAGGGTTACTTGAAATTAGAGAGATTAATACTCAAACCGTTGGGTTGAAAGCTGCCCATGCGAAACATAAGGTGGAGAAAGACAAACACAAAAGGCTGGAGTGACTCAGCGGGTCAGGCAGCATCTCTGGAGAGATGGAATGGGTGACGTTTCAGGTTGAGACCCTTCTTCAGACAGAGTCAGGGGAGAGGGATGTGGAAGGGTGAGGTGTGAAAACAAGACATCAAAGGAGACGATGATCAAGGAAAATGTAAAATAGATCATTATTGGCACAGGGAAGTTGACAATGAAGCATATAAGGATAACATTTAATCAGGAGGACAGTCAGACTGGTCGGAGAACTAGGATGGGGAGAGAGGGAAAGCAAGGGTTACTTGAAGTTAGAGAAGTTAATATTCCCACAAAGATAGACACAAAATGTTGGAATAATTCAGCGGGACAGGCAGCATCTCTGGAGAGAAGGAATGGCCGATGTTTTGGGTCGAGACCCTTCATCGGACTGAGAGTCAGGGGAGAGGGAGACAGAGATATGGATGGGGAGGGTGTGAAAACAAGACATCAAAAGAGATGCGGAAAAAGGACAATGAGGATTAGCTCGTTGTTAGCTCGGAGAAGGTGACAAGGTGACAAGAGATAAAATGTAGTCGGGACGTTCAAGGATAAACTAAATTCAGATTATGAAGGAAGCAGGAGGCAAGGACACCAAAGTAACCAGTGAGATGGAGCAGATTACGATATCAGAGTTTTGGGATAAATTGGAATGTAGGGAGGTGTAAACGTACTGTGAAAAAATATATAAACTTAGCTCTAAGTTGACACAGTTGTAGTGAATAGATCTGCAAAATCATTTAGTTTGAAGAAGGGTCTCGACCCCAAACGTCACCTATCTCCTTCGCTCCTTACATGCTGCTGCGCCCGCTGAGATTCTCCAGCTTTTTGTGTAACCCTGCAAAATCATTTAGTTTGGTCTTGTAATCTTCTGGTCATGGCCAAAACAAAAACAGTAAGTATTAGAAGACAGACACAAGATGCTAGAGTAACTCAGTGGGACAGGCAGCATCTCAGGAGAGAAAGAATGGGTGACGTTTCGGATCCAGACCCTTCTTCAGACTTTTTATTCTCCCACAACTAAGTATTATATTTACTTAAGGTCACTGTAATTGTAATGTGGATATTCTTTTCACCAAAAAAGGGAATAGGAACCGTAGCAAACTCAACAGTAGTGGAAGGGGTACAAAGTTGTTGGAATAACTCAGCAGGTCAATAGACAATAGACAGGAGGTGCAGGAGTAGGCCATTCGGCCCTTCGAGCCAGCACCGCCATTCAGTGTGATCATGGCTGATCATCCCCAATCAGTACCCAGTTCCTGCCTTCTCCCCATATCCCCTGACTCTGCTATCTTTAAGAGCTCTATCTAACTCTCTCTTAAAAGCATCCAGAGAATTGGCCTCCACTGCCTCCTGAGGCAGAGAATTCCACTGATTCACAACTCTCTGTGTGAAAAAAGTATTTCCTCATCTCCGGTCTAAATGGTTTACCCCTTATTCTTAAACTGTGACATCATCTAGCCATGTTTCCCTGAGATTCTGCCTGACCCGCTGAGTTAAGGGCCTGTCCCACTGTACGAGGTAATTCAAGAGTTCTTCCGAATTTTCCCCTGATTCGAACTCGGAGAATCTCGTAGCGGCTCGTACGAGTAAACAATTTTTTTCATCACGCGTTTTCTACTCATGATGAAGAAATGTTTTACTTTTTAATCGTACGAGCCGCTACGAGACACCCGCGAACTCCTACGGACCCGCGACGGACATTCTCCGAGTTCGAATCGGGGAAAACTCGGGGGAGCTCTTGAATTACCTCATACAGTGGGACAGGCCGTTTATTCCAGATTATTTTTGTATCTTTGACGACTCTTGGTCAATTGAGCAGCAGATGAAAGTAAGGCAAGGTGTAGCGGAGTGGCCCATTGGGAGTGGCCGTGTGGAGGTGAAGAGCTGGGTTGAGGTCCAAGAGGAGAACGCAGATAGGTGACGGCTTCAGGTCAGGAAACATGTCTGAACATGAGTCCCGACTCGAAACATCTCTCCGTGTTCCCCAGAGATGCTGCCCTGGCCTGGCCCGCTGAGTTACTCCAGCACTCCATGTCTTTTTTTCCCCTTGGCATTTAAGGATTCTTGAACGAGGTACAAGCATAGGGAGCTGTGGGTCAAGTGCTGAAAGATGAGATGAACGTGGATAGTTGCCCATGGACAAGGTGTGTGGCGGGGCGGCACGGTGGCGCAGCGCTAGAGTTGTTGCCTTACAGCGCCGGAGACTCAGGTTCGATCCCGACTACAGACGCTGTCTGTACGGAGTTCGTACGTTCTCCCCGTGACAACGTGGGGTTTTTTCCGAGATCTTTGGTTTCCTCCCACACTCCAAACACGAACAGGTACGTAGGTTAATTGGCTTGGTGTATGTGTGAATTGTCCCGGGTGTGTGTAGGATGGTGATAGTATGCAAGGTGATCGTTGGTCGGAGCGGGCTCGGTGGGCCGAAGGGCCTGTTTCTGCACTGTATCTCTAAGAAAGAAATATGGGCCGAATGGCCCGTTTCTGTGCGGTATGACTCTTAATATATATTCCAAAATGGCAAGTTGCTGTGCATTGAGCCGACTTATCATTTGTGAGGTAAATGTGACCAAATTGCACAGGAAATCTTTGAAGTAAACATGAAGAATGTTCTTGCTTGCATCTGCAGGAAAGATTTTAGCCATGGATGGTTTGGACAGTTGGAATCCTAAGCATTCCATTCCCTATGGTAAAAGGGATACAGGAACACCATAGATTTTCCGGCACCCTTGGTTCCAGAACCTTCCCTGATTGTCCATTTTGCTGGATCAACAGAACTCACGTAATAATAATTCGGCAATACACCTCTGACCCACTAATTATATCCCCGCCATGTCTCATAAGTTCATAAGTGATAGGGGAAGAATTAGGCCATTCGGCCCATCAAGTCTACTCCGCCATTCAATCATGGCTGATCTATCTTTCCCTCTCAACCCCATTCTCCTGCCTTCACCCCATAACCCCTGATGCCTGTACTAATCAAGCATCTGACAATCTCTGCCTTAAAAATATCCATTTACTTGTCCTCCACAGCCTTCTGTGGCATTGAATTCCACAGTTTCACCACCTTCTGACTAAAGAGAATCCTCCTTAAAGGAACGTCCTTTAATTCTGAGGCTATGGCTTCTGGTCCTAGACTCTCCCACCAGTGGAAACATCTTCTCCACGTCCACTCTATCCAGGCCTTTGACTATTCTGTACGTTTCAATGAGGCCCCTCCTCATCCTTCTAAACTCCAGCGAGTACGGGCCCAGTGCCGTCAAACCCTCTCATTCCTGGGATCATTCCTGTCAACCTCCTCTGGACCCTATCCAGCGCCAGCACATCTGTCTCTGTAGCACCATGGAATGCTTGAAACTTAAATAAAGAATTAACAATTATAAAAATAAGTGAACAATTAACTATTTTTAGGACAGACGCAGAAGGCCCGAAAAAGTACTCTGGTAATTTAGTCCGTGTTACTGGACCATCAGTTGCCGGAAGATTGGTGGTGGAACCTGTAACAGGATTGGCATTGGTATTTTGTGGGTATTTTACATATTTTATAGTTTTAAAAAAAAATTATATTTATAATATTTTATGCTGTGCATATTACACTGAGGTAGACTGAGCTAGCATTGGGCACTCATTATGGTTAAACTATTTATATCAAAAATAATATACTCGTTTCTCATATTGTTTGGAGTCCAGAAATTAATATTGCTGATAATTAGCTTCATATTTCACTGCCTGATGCTCTATTGCAGGTGTTAGCTCATTTATTTGGAGTTAATATTTCTGATAACATTACGGATAACAGATTGTTAAATGTTCAGCCGGTACTATTTGCAAAATGAAATGGACCAAATAAACTGCCTGTAACTGCTCCAAATCTTCACGGTTTTGGTAATCGCCAGTATTAAAAATGCAAGTACAGGTGTGCTGAATAAGCAGAAATGTTCAAACAGAAACTTGAACATTTTTTTAAGCTTCAAGAAAGTACCTGAAGTTATCTATGTGTACTGGGGACTCTATACCCTTGCTTTCAGCACACCACTCATTCACAGGCTAAATATATAACACACCTGTTCGGATTGCACTTACAGTTTGTTTGGATGCACTGTACAGGTCCACCACCGGTTTTCCGGCACCCTTCGTCCCAGAGCCTTGCCGGATTATCCGAGAGGAGGCCAACGGTATCGCCTAGTCCGCCAAGGGGCCGGGATACCGGCCCGCAAAGTCGGCCCCGGGAGTCGGCGATGGGAACGGATCTGCCGGCTCCGGCCAGGCCGGAGTTCCAGAGCCCCCGGCCGCAGCAGGCAAATCCGACCCGCCGATCGGCCGCGGAAGTCCCAATGAGGTGGAGATCGGTCTCCTCACCCGGCCTAGGCGCCACATTTTCGGGGGGAAATCCGGGGGGAGGGGGGGGGGGGGATTCAAATGCGCTCTCGTAATTTTGTCCTTATTAAAGGAGGTGCTGGACCACCAGTTGCCGGAACATCCGTGGTGGACCTGAAGAATATTATAATATATTGCCTATAGAATATTTAATACAATATATTGTATTAAACTGGACTAAACTCTAAATGATGTTCTTTCTGTTAATCATCCAAACAATTTGATCCATGCAACAATGAAGTAAACTGTAGTCATTTTATGTATTTTTATGTATTTGTGTCAATTCGCCTGGCATCTATGTAACTGTAATGGGTGTCCCATGGTCACCTTCTGTGTCATTCTAAGTGTGTGCGAATGGTTTTGCTGGCAGGTACATGGTATTTTACCTGAATGTTAGCATTCGAGCTTGGCATTCAGCTGCCGAAAGTGTTATACAAAGCATGTCTGCTAGCTTGCATCTCCCCAGTTCAGCCTAAAATATACCTTTCCGGGAAGATATTCTAGTATTCAAATAATTGGCTGTAATTGCGGGAGAACTGTCCAAAGTGTTTTATTGCCCCCGTAGAGTAATAGCCCTGTCCCACTGTACGAGTTCATTCCAAGAGTTCTCCCCAGTTTGCCCTGATTCGAAATCTGAGATTTACGGTAATGGCCGCTCGCCGGTACTCGGGGCTGTCGTGGACATTTTTCAACATGATGAGAAAAACATTTTTCACACAGAGAGCGGTGAGTCTCTGGAATTCTCTGCCACAGAAGGTAGTTGAGGCCAGTTCATTGGCTATATTTAAGAGGGAGTTAGATGTGGCCCTTGTGGCTAAAGGGATCAGGGGGTATGGAGAGAAGGCAGGTACGGGATACTGAGTTGGATGATCAGCCATGATCATATTGAATGGCGGTGCAGGCTCGAAGGGCCGAATGGCCAACTCCTGCACCTATTTTCTATGTTTCTATGAAAAATCTTCACAAATCTTCCCGAGCTTACCTGCCGTTAGCGAGTCTTCCCGAGTACCTGCCGTTAGCGTTACGAGCCGCTAAGAGACGTCCCCGAGCTCCCACGTACCCGCTACGTTCATTCTAGGTGCTTACCACGAGTTTGATTTTTTTTAAAGCTCGGGAGAGCTCTTGAATGAACTCGGAGAGCGGGACAGGGCTTTAACGGAGTCCTAGAGTCATACAGCACGGAAACAGGCTCTTCGGACCAACTTGCCCATGCCAACCAACATGGCCCATCTACACTTGCCCCACCTATACTAATGTTTTGGATTCAAATCCCTCTAAACCTGCCCTATCCGTGTACCTGTCTAAATGTTTCTTAAACTTTGCGATAGTACCTGCCTCAACTACCACCTTTGGCAGCTTGTACCGTACACCCACCACCCTTTGAGTGTAAAAGAAATGCTATCCATCAGGTTCCAATTAAATCTTCTCTCCCCTCTCCCACCACATCAAATCTATGTTGTCTAGTTCTCGTTTCCCCTACTCTGGGCAAAGACTGTGCGTCTACCCGATCTATTCCTCCCTTTGTTTTGTACACCACTATAAGATCGTCCCTCATCCTCCCATTCTCCAAGGAATAGATACCCAGCCTGCCCAACCTTTCCCCATTGCTCAGTCCCATGAGTCCTGGCAACATCTAGGTAAATCTTCTCTGCATCCTTTCAAGCTTGACTACATCTATCATATAACGTGGTGCCCGGAACTAAACACAATACTCCAAATGTGGCCTCACCAACGTCTTCAGCCCCTGTCCCACTGTACGAGGTAATTCACAAGTTTTCCCCAGATTCGAACTCGGAGAATGTCCGTAGCGGGTCCGTAGGAGTTCGTGGCTGTCTCGTAGCAGCTCGTAATGCTAACGGTAGGTACCCGGGACATCCGGTAAACTGGTGCAGTTTTTTTATCCCCGTAAAAAATGTCCACGAGTAAAAAAATACTCGTGATGAAAAGAATTGTTACTTTTGACTTGTAGTTGACCATTACGAGCCGCGCCGGGACATCCACGAACTCCTACAGACTCGCTACGGACATTCTCCGAGTTCGAATCGGGAAAACTTAGGAGAACTCGTGAATTACCTCGTACAGTGGGACAGGGGCGTTACTACAACACAACATCTCTACTTCTATGTTCAATACTCTGACTGATGAAGGCCAATGTGCCAAAACCCTTCTTGACCACCACGTCATGTTCAAGGCACCTTTTTCACCAGGATCTGGGTGATTGCAGATCTTTGAAGAATACAAGTAGTGATATGAACAATAGACATAGACAACAAAACAAAAAGATGGTAACCCTTTATAACATTAACCGGATTGCAGCTGGAATATTAGGGTGGCACGGTGGCGCAGCGGTAGAGTTGCTGCCTCACAGCGCCAGACACCCGGGTTCAATCTTGACTACGGGCGCTGTCTGTACAGAGTTTGTACGTTCTCCCCATGACCTGCGTGGGTTTTCTCCGGGTGCTCCGGTTGCCTCCCACACTCCAAAGACGCGCAGGTTTATAGGTTAATCGGCTTCGGTAAAATAGTAAATTGTCCCGAGTGTGTGTAGGATAGTGTTGGCGAGCGGGGATCGCTGGTCGGCGCGGGCACGGTGCGCTGAAGGGCCTGTTTCTTCGCTGTATCTCTGAACTAGACTAAACAATTCGCAAGTACAGTAGAAGGGAGTTCAGTTAAATTTAGCTGCTACAGTAGTTGTGTATTGTCCTTGGGACAACGAAAGCTATGGCTAGGGTTGACAGAGGGTCAGAATGCTGAGCAGTACTGACTGGACATCAAGGCAAAAGCAACCAAAGGCACTTGAGAAATGGATCATTGCAGGACTTCATAATTTAACCGGATTAAATGATTAAAGGGATCATTTACTTATCATCTGAATTTCCCCAGGAAAGGGGACCAATAAAGTATTTATTATTACTTATAGGGAAAGGCCGTATGCCGCTTGACACACACTAGGCCATTAACCATATAACCATATCACAATTACAGCACGGAAACAGGCCTTCTCGGCCCTTCCAGTCCGTGCCGACCATTTACTTTCCCCTAGTCCCATCTACCTGCACTCAGACCATACCCCTCCATTCCCTTCCCGTCCATATACCTATCCACTTTACTATTAAATGTTAAAATCGATCCTGCCTCCACCACTTCTGCAGGAAGATCATTCCACACAGCCACCACTCTCTGAGTAAAGAAGTTCCCCCTCCTGTTACCCCTAAACATCTGTCCCTTAATTCTCATGTCATGCCCTCTTGTTTGAATCTTCCCTACCCTCAATGGGAAAAGCTTATCCACGTCAACTCTGTCTATCCCTTTCATCATTTTAAAGACCTCAATCAAGTCCCCCCTTTACCTTCTGCGCTCCAAAGAATAAAGACCTAACTTGTTCAACCTTTCTCTGTAACTTACTTGCTGGAACCCAGGCAACATTCTAGTAAATCTCCTCTGTACTCTCTCTATTTTGTTGACATCCTTCCTATAATTAGGCAACCAAAATTGTACACCATACTCCAGAATTGGTCTCACCAATGCCTTGTACAATTTTAACATTACTTCCCTACTCCTATATTCAATGCTCTGATTTATAAATGCCAGCACACCAAAAGCTTGCTTTACCACCCTATCGACATGCGATTCCACCTTCAGGGAACTATGCACAGTTATTCCTAGATCCCTCTGTTCCACAGCATTTCTCAATTCCCTACCATTTACCATGTCCGTCCTATTTTGATTTGTCCTGCCAAGATGTAGCACCTCACACTTATCAGCATTAAACTCCATCTGCCATCTTTCAGCCCACTCTTGCAAATGGCCCAAATCTCTCTGTAGACTTTGAAAATCTACTTCATTATCCACAGCACCCCCTATCTTAGTATCATCTGCATACTTACTTATCCAATTTTCCACCCCATCATCTAGATCATTGATGTACATGACAAACAACAGTGGACCCAACACAGATCCCTGAGGCACCCCACTGGTCACCGGCTTCCAACCTGACAAACAGCCATCCACCATTACTCTCTGGCATCTCCCATTCAGCCACTGTGAATCCATCTTGCTACTCCGCCATTAACACCCAAAGATTGAACCTTCTTAACCAACCTTCCATGGGGAACCTTGTTATTATTATTATTAATTTATTACTTATAGGGAAAGGCTGTATGCTGCTTGACACACACTAGGCCATTCCGTCAGATCAAGCTGAACTCTGTTGTGGGGAGGAGGCAGGAGAATGGGGTTAGGAGGGAGAGATCTTCAGTCTGAAGAAGGGTCTCGACCCGAAACGTCGCCTATCTCCTTCGCTCCTTAGATGCTGCTGCACCCGCTGAGTTTCTCCAGCTTTTTATGTACCCTGCAAAATTGTTACTTTTGACTTGTAGTGGACCATTACGAGCCGCTACGGGACATCCACGAACTCCTACAGACTCGCTACGGACATTCTCCGAGTTCGAATCGGGAAAACTTAGGAGAACTCGTGAATTACCTCGTACAGTGGGACAGGGGTGTTACTACAACACAACATCTCTACTTCTATGTTGAATACTCTGGCTGATGAAGGCCAATGTGCCAAAACCCTTCTTGACCACCCTATCTACCTGTGACGTCACGTTCAAGGCACCTTTTTCACCAGGATCTGGGTGATTGCAGATCTTTGAAGAATAGAAACATAGAAACATAGAAAAATAGGTGCAGGAGTAGGCCATTTGGCCCTTCGAGCCTGCACCGCCATTCAATGTGATCATGGCTGATCATCCAACTCAGTATCCTGTACCTGCCTTCTCTCCATACCCCCTGATCCTTTTAGCCACAAGTGCCACATCTAACGCCCTCTTAAATATAGCCAATGAACTGGCCTCAACTACCTTCTGCGGCAGAGAATTCCAGAGGCTCACCACTCTCTGTGCAAAGAATGCTTTCCTCATCTCGGTCCTAAAGGAATTCCCCCTTATCCTTAGACTGTGACCCCTTGTTCTGGACTCCCCCAACATCGGGAACAATCTTCCAGCATCTAGCTTGTCCAACCCCTTAAGAATTTTGTAAGTTTCTATAAGATCCCCCCTCAATCTTCCAAATTCCAGCGAGTAGTGATATGAACAATAGACATAGACAACAAAACAAAAAGATGGTAACCCTTTATAACATTACCCGGTTTGCAGCTGGAATATTACGGCGGCACGGTGGCGCAGCGGTAGAGTTGCTGCCTCACAGCGCCAGACACCCGGGTTCAATCTTGACTACGGGCGCTGTCTGTACGGAGTTTGTACGTTCTCCCCATGACCTGCGTGGGTTTTCTCCGGGTGCTCCGGTTGCCTCCCACACTCCAAAGACGCGCAGATTTATAGGTTAATCGGCTTCGGTAAAATAGTAAATTGTCCCGAGTGTGTGTATGATAGTGTTGGCGAGCGGGGATCGCTGGTCGGCGCGGGCACGGTGTGCTGAAGGGCCTGTTTCCTCGCTGTATCTCTGAACTAGACTAAACAATTCGCAAGTACAGCGGAAGGGAGTTCAGTTAAATTTAGCTGCTACAGTAGTTGGTATTGTCCTTGGGACAACGAAAGCTATGGCTAGGGTTGACAGAGGGTCAGAATGCTGAGCAGCACTGACTGGACATCAAGGCAAAAGCAACCAAAGGCACTTGAGAAATGGATCATTGCAGGACTTCATAATTTAACCGGATTAAATGATTAAAGGGATCATTTACTTATCATCTGAATTTCCCCAGGAAAGGGGACCAATAAAGTATTTATTATTACTTATATGGAAAGGCTGTATGCTGCTTGACACACACTAGGCCATTAACCATATAACCATATAACAATTACAGCACGGAAACAGGCCTTCTCGGCCCTTCCAGTCCATGCCGACCATTTATTTTCCCCTAGTCCCATCTACCTGCACTCAGACAATAACCCTCCATTCCCTTCCCGTCCATATACCTATCCACTTTACTATTAAATGTTAAAATCGATCCTGCCTCCACCACTTCTGCTGGAAGATCATTCCACAAAGCCACCACTCTCTGAGTAAAGAGGTTCCCCCTCCTGTTACCCCTAAACATCTGTCCCTTAATTCTCATGTCATGCCCTCTTGTTTGAATCTTCCCTACCCTCAATGGGAAAAGCTTATCCACGTCAACTCTGTCTATCCCTTTCATCATTTTAAAGACCTCAATCAAGTCCCCCCTTAACCTTCTGCGCTCCAAAGAATAAAGACCTAACTTGTTCAACCTTTCTCTGTAACTTACTTGCTGGAAACATAGACATAGAAACATAGAAAATAGGTGCAGGAGTAGGCCATTCGGCCCTTCGAGCCTGCACCGCCATTCAATGTGATCATGGCTGATCATCCAACTCAGTATCCCATACCTGCCTTCTCTCCATACCCCCTGATCCCTTTAGCCACAAGTGCCACATCTAACGCCCTCTTAAATATAGCCAATGAACTGGCCTCAACTACCTTCTGTGGCAGAGAATTCCAGAGACTCACCACTCTCTGTGTAAAGAATGTTTTCCTCATTTCGGTCCTAAAGGAATTCCCCCTTATCCTTAGACTGTGACCCCTTGTTCTGGACTCCCCCAACATCGGGAACAATATTCCAGCATCTAGCTTGTCCAACCCCTTAAGAATTTTGTAAGTTTCTATAAGATCCCCCCTCAATCTTCCAAATTCCAGCGAGTACAAGCCGAGTCTATCCAATCTTTCGTCATATGAAAGTCCTGACATCCCAGGAATCAGTCTGGTGAATCTTCTCTGTACCCCCTCTATGGCAAGGATGTCTTTCCTCAGATTTGGAGACCAAAACTGTACGCAATACTCCAGGTGTGGCCTCACCAAAACCCTGTACAACTGCAGTAGAACCTCCCTGCTCCTATACTCAAATCCTTTCGCTATGAATGCTAATATACCATTTGCTTTCTTCACTGCCTGCTGCACCTGCATGCCTACTTTCAATGACTGGTGTACCATGACACGCAGGTTTCGTTGCATCTCCCCCTTTCCTAATCTGCCACCATTCAGATAATAGTCTACCCTCATGTTTTTGCCACCAAAGTGGATAACCTCACATTTATCCACATTATACTGCATCTGCCATGCATCTGCCCATTCACTCAGCCTATCCAAATCACCCTGCAGCCTCCAAGCATCCTCCTCACACCTAACTATACCCCCCAGCTTGGTATCATCTGCAAATTTGGAGATGTTGCATTGAATTCCCTCGTCCAAATCATTAATATATATTGTAAATAGCTGGGGTCCCAGCACTGAGCCTTGCGGTACCCCACTAGTCACTGCCTGCCATTCTGAAAAGGACCCGTTTACTCCTACCCTTTGCCTCCTGTCTGCTAGCCAGTTCTCTATCCACATCAATACTGAACCCCCAATACCGTGTGCTTTAAGTTTGTATGCTAATCTCTTATGCGGGACCTTGTCGAAAGCCTTCTGAAAGTCTAGATATAACACATCCACTGGTTCTCCCTTATCCACTCTACTAGTTACATCCTCAAAAAATTCTATCAGATTTGTCAGACATGATTTACCTTTCGTAAATCCATGCTGACTTTGTCCAATGATTTCACCACTTTCCAAATGCGCTGCTTTCCCATCTTTAATAACTGACTCTAGCAGTTTCCCCACTACCGATGTTAGACTAACTGGTCTGTAATTCCCCGCTTTCTCTCTCCCTCCTTTTTTAAAAAGTGGGGTTACATTAGCTACCCTCCAATCCTCAGGAACTACTCCAGAATCTAAGGAATTTTGAAAAATTATCACTAATGCATCCACTATTTCTGTGGCTACCTCCTTGAGTACTCTGGGATGCAGACTATCTGGCCCTGGGGATTTATCGGCTTCAATCCGTTCAATTTACCCAACACCACCTCCCGGCTAACCTGGATTTCACTCAGTTCCTCCATCTTATTTGACGCCCGTTCCACTGCTATTTACGGCAGATTATTTATGTCTTCCTTAGTGAAGACAGAACCAAAGTAGTTATTCAATTGGTCTGCCATGTCCTTGTTCCCCATGATCAATTCACCTGTTTCTGACTGCAAGGGACCAACATTTGTTTTAACTAGTCTCTTTCTCTTCACATATCTATAAAAACTTTTGCAGTCAGTTTTTATGTTCCCTGCCAGTTTCCTTTCATAATCTATTTTCCCTTTCCTAATTAAGCCCTTTGTCCTCCTCTGCTGCATTCTGAATTTCTCCCAGTCCTCCGGTAGGCTGCTTTTTCTGGCAAATTTGTATGCCTCATCTTTTGTTTTTATACTATCCCTGATTTCCCTTGTTATCCATGGATGCACCACCTTCCCCGATTTATTCTTTTGCCAAACTGGTATGAACAACTTTTGTACTTCATCCATGCAGTCTTTAAATACCTTCCATTGCACATCCACTGTCAACCCTTTAAGAATCACCTGCCAGTCTATCTTGGCCAATTCACATCTCATACCTTCAAAGTTACCTTTGTTCAAGTTCAGAACCCTTGTTTCTGACTTAATTTTGTCACTCTCCATCCTAATGAAGAACTCAACCATGTTATGGTCACTCTTGCCCAAGGGGCCACGCACCTGGGAACCCAGGCAACATTCTAGTAAATCTCCTCTGTACTCTCTCTATTTTGTTGACATCCTTCCTATAATTAGGCAACCAAAATTGTACACCATACTCCAGAATTGGTCTTACCAATGCCTTGTACAATTTTAACATTACTTCCCTACTCCTATATTCAATGCTCTGATTTATAAAGGCCAGCACACCAAAAGCTTGCTTTACCACCCTATCTACATGCGATTCCACCTTCAGGGAACTATGCACAGTTATTCCTAGATCCCTCTGTTCCACAGCATTCCACAATTCCCTACCATTTACCATGTACGTCCTATTTTGATTTGTCCTGCCAAGATGTAGCACCTCACACTTATCAGCATTAAACTCCATCTGCCATCTTTCAGCCCACTCTTGCAAATGGCCCAAATCGCTCTGTAGACTTTGAAAATCTACTTCATTATCCACAGCACCCCCTATCTTAGTATCATCTGCATACTTACTTATCCAATTTTCCACCCCATCATCTAGATCATTGATGTACATGACAAACAACAGTGGACCCAACACAGATCCCTGAGGCACCCCACTGGTCACCATTGTGACCGCACATTGTGAAGGTGACTACAGATTAATTGCCTTGTTTAAAAATATGCGGTGACAATGTTATGTGTTTTTGTCATGTCACGGTTGAGCTACTTTTGAAATGGCCACGTTAAATGTTTAAACAAATTGCCCAGCCCTTGTGCATACTTTCTATGTGTGTCGTTTGTGCATAAAGTGCATTGTGAAACTTTTTTAAAAGCCTTTGTGAACTTGGCTTTTCTTTAATCAAAACTAAATGTATTCAGCTATTTACAATAATAATATCAACAAAACAACCTATAACAACTCGCCCACATCACAACACTCCCCTCTCCCATTGGGCAAAGGGTATAGAAGTGTGAAAATGCACACCTCCAGATGCAGGGGCAGTTTCTTCCCAGCTGTTATCAGGCAACTGAACCATCCTACCACAACCAGAGAGCAGTCCTGAGCTACTATCAGATGTAGCCACTGGGGCAGAGGACATCTTCTTGCATATGGCGTGCACGGCCTAAAATTGCAGGACAACTTGTTCTATTTGATCTTATTTGATCGTGCACGCCGGGTTGATTGCATTCGTTGAAACAGGGCGGACCACGTGAAGGTTGCAATCTCCCACCCCAGGCAGAGGACATGATTCAATAATTGTTCTGAAGATTACAGCACTACTCGTTTGGTCTGCCTCTTCGACTCACCATTGCGTTAAGGGCCTGTCCCACCATCATGCAAATCTATGCGATGAGCGCGACCTAACGTGGTCGCTTGAGCCGTCCGGCGTCACGGCGCCGGTCCCACTTCGATCACCGGAGCCGTGCGGAATTGTGCGGAGTTCGTCCCGACATCGCGCGGGGCTCCGAAAAACTGAAATTCCGCGCGGCAACGGCTTGTCGGCTCGCAGTCGCCTCGACGCATTACACACCGCCTCGATGTCGTGCCTCCGTGACCCTCTCTGTAGGTGCCTCCGTGACCCTCTGTGTGTGTGACTCCGTGGCCCTCTCTGTGTGTGCCTCTGTGCCCCTCTCTGTGTGTCCCTCTCTGTCCTGGCGAACTTACCTTTCAGACTTCGCTCCAAGTTCGCCTCACTTTGCGCCGCGTTGCGCCACTCACCCGACCTCCGCACGGCCCCCGCTGCCGGTTTGGTCGCGCTTGCTGCATGGAGTCGGATGCTGGTGGGAACGGCCCTGTATTGTCTGTCTGAAGAAGGGCATCGAGCCAAAACGTCACCCATTCCTTCTCTCCAGAGATGCTGCCTGTCCCGCTGAGTTTCTGCAGCTTTTTTTGTGTCTATATTCGGTTTAAGCCAGCACCTGCAGTTCCGTCCTCCAACGTTGCGTTGCAATACTTTGTTTTACGGTGCTTTGGGACGAAATAGGAATTTTCCTATGAGATTGAAGATAGTGGGACTGCGTTTTGGAGCCTGCTCCACTCACCCACCCGTGGAACCCCTGACAGCGGCTCGGGTGGGGACTTTAGACTTAAGAGATACAGGCCCTTCGGCCCACCGAGGCCCGCACCGGCCAGCGATCCCCCCGCACACTAGCACCATCCTACACGCACTGGGGACAGATTTACAATTTTACCGAAGCCAATGAACCTACAAACTAGTTGTACGTCTTTGGAGAGTGGGAGGAAACCAGAGCACCCTGGGGGAAAACGCACGCAGGTCACGGGGAGAACGTACAAACTCCGTACAGACAGCGCCCGTAGTCAGGATCGAACCCGGGTCTCTGGTGCATTAACTCGGCCGATCGCCAGGCAGCATCTCTGGAACATCGGCGGTTGAGGGGGAACTTGAGGAAAGTATATCAAATTATGAGAGGCACAGATAACTTTCCCAGGGTGGAAATCTCTAACACTAGAGGGCGTAGCTGTAAGGTGAGAGGGGGAAAGTTTAACGGAGATGTGCAGGGCAAGTGTTTTGTACAGAAGTTATCTAGAGGTCCAAGTTCATAGCTCCCTGAAAGTGGACAACTGATAAACAGCTCGGACATGAATATCGATGGGTTAAATAGAAGTATATCAGAAATATACAGTAGGATGTGGATCAACTACAGAAATGGGCTGAGAAATGGCAGATGGAGTTTAATCTTGAGCAAGTGTGGGGTGAAGCACTTTGGGAGGTTGAAGGTTAGGGGAAAGTATACAGTGAATGGCAAGACTCATAACAACATTGATGTACAGAGGGATCTTGGGATCCCAGTTCATAGCTCCCTGAAAGTGTCAATAGACAATAGACAATAGGTGGAGGAGTAGGCCATTCGGCCCTTCGAGCCAGCACCGCCATTCAATGTGAGCATGGCTGATCATCCCCAATCAGTACCCCGTTCCTGCCTTCTCCCCATATCCCCTGGCTCCGCTATCTTTAAGAGACCTATCTAGCTCTCTCTTGAAAGTATCCAGAGAACCCGCCTCTACCTCCGTCTGAGGCAGAGAATGTCCTCTGGTCCTCGATTCCCCTACTCTGGGCAAGAGATGATGTGCATTGTCCCGAGTGTGTGTAGGGTAGTGTTAATGTGGGAGAAGGGGTGGCTGGTAGGTGAGGTGTCGGTGGGATAGAGTAGTAATGAAGGCGTATGGCATGATGCCTTCATTGTTCAGGGGCATTGAGTACAAGGGTCAGGAAGTCAAGGTGAGGCTGTATAGGATATTGGTTAGGCTACACTTAGAGTATTGTGGTCAGTTCTACACGCTGTAGCAGAAAGATGAAGAAGAGGTTTACTAGAATGCTGCCTGGATCAGAGAATAATAATTATAAGGAAAGATTGGACAAACGTGGCTTGTGCTTCTTCTTGCGTATGGAGTGCAAGCCTCAAGTTGAATGAATAAATTAATAAGTTTATTGGCCAAGTATTCACATACAAGGAATTTGTCTTGATGCTCCACCCGCAAGTGACAATAACATACAGTGACAGTTAGGAATGACACATAAAACGTTAAACATTAATAATAAAACATTACTGATTAAACATGTGAATTAAATAAAATACCAGAGCAAAAGGAGGCTACAAATTTTGGTTGTTGAGTAGAGCAACTGCTCTGTTTTTATGTCTGGCTGTGGCAGCTTTGACAGTCCGGAGTCGCCTTCCAGAGGGAAGTGATTCAAAGAGTTTGTGGCCAGGGTGAGAGGGTAAAGTAATAGGACAACTGGTTCTATTTGAATTTCATTTGATTGTGCACGCCGGGTTGATTGCATTCGTCTACGTGAAGGTTGCAACCTTCCACCCCAACATGGCTTGTTGCTTCTGGATCATTGGGAACTGACGGGTGATCCAATAGGAGTTACGAAGTTTAATGGAGATGTGTGGGACAAGTGTTTTACACAGAGGGTGGTGGGGGCCTGGAACGCATTGCCAGGGCTGGTGGTGGAGACAGATACAACAGTGGTGTTTAAGAAGCTCTTAGATAGGTTCATGGAAGTGCAGGGAATAGAGGGATATAGATCACATACAGGCCGATGAGTTCAGTTTAATTTGGCATCATGTTCGACACAAACATTGTGGGCCGAAGGGCCCGTTCCCGTGCTGGTCCTCTGGAGAGCATGGATTGGTGACATTTCAGAGCGGGACCCTTCTCCAGACTGATTGTCATAGAGTGATACAGTGTGGAAACAGGCCGTTCGGCCCAACTCGCCCACACTAGCCAACAAATGTCCCAGCTACACTAGTCCCACCTGCCTGCACTTGGTCCATATCCCCCCCCCCCAAATCTGTCCTATCCATGTACCTGTCCAACTGTTTCTTAAATGACAGGATAGACCCAGCCTCAACTACCTCCTCTGGCGGCTTGTTCCATACACCCACCACCCTCTGTGTGTAAGGAGGGGGTGCGGGGGTTGGGGGGAAGATCAGAGAGAGGAGAGGCAGAATTAAAGCGGGACAGGTAATAGGTTGCCAGATAGGATGATGGTTACAATAAAGGCTAGATAAGTCATAGAGTGATACAGTGTGGAAACAGGCCCTTCAGCCCAATGCCTACACCGACCAACATGTCCCATCTTCACCACTCCCACCTGCCTGCATTCGGGCCATATCCCTCTAAACCCGTCTCAAAGTTCCTTAAACGTTGCGATGAATGAATTTCACAGCACATCAAAGCCGGCCTCCCTTCAAACCTTGACCCTCATCAGTTTCCTTTAGAGTAAACAGATCGACGGAGGACGCAATCGCCAATGCCCTCCATCTGGAACACCCGGGGAACCACGTAAGGATCCTTTTTAAAGAACAAAGGACATTTATTGTCACGTCCACCGATTGGTGCAGTGAAGTTTGAGTTGCCATTTGCAGCTCTCCAATAAAAGTAAGACACAACATTAAAGAAGAATTTAACATAATACATAAAAACATCCCCCCACAATGGTTCCCACTATGAGGGAAGGCAGCAAAGTCCAGTCCTCTTCCTCTTGTTCACCCCGTGGTCGGGGCCTATTTGACGCCTCCGCAGTCGCCGCAACGGCGGCCCGATGTTACAGGCCCACTTGCCGGATGATGGAGCTCGGGCGACGGGAGAACGCTCTTCAGCGGCCTGGAGTGTCTGTAACGGCCGCTTCCTCCCCAGAGACCGTGGCTCCCGAGGTCCACAGGCCGCGCTGGTCGGAGCTCTGACACTGGCGATCTCGGCGAGAAGTCCCGTGCTCTGCGGTGTTCAGAGTCAGCGCCGCCCGCAGCTGGACGCTGCGCGGACCCCCAGCTCCGCGATGTTGGAGTCGGCGGTCTCAGCGCTCCGGAGTTTACCACACGGCGACCCTCGGTAAGGCATCGCCCGCTCCGCGCTGGTACTTCAGCCGACGCTGAAGTTCCGGCCGGTCCCGGCAGGAAACGCCGCTCCAGTCCCGATGGTGGGCCGCGAGGAAGGGGCGAAGATGCGGCTCGGATGGAAACAGCATCTCCGACCAGGTAGGGACTGAAAAAAATCATCGGCTGCACTCTGCCTTCCCTGGAAAACATCTCCAGCTCTCGGTGCCTCGGCAGAGCCAGGAAAATAATCAATGACCCCTCCCATCCTGAACAGTCACTGTTCAACCTCATGCCCTCTGGCAGGCAGTATAGGTGTGTCAAAAGCTGGACAAACAGACTCAAGAACAGTTTCTTTCCCTGGGCCATCAGAACTCTAAAGGGCCTGTCCCACATGGCCGTCATTTGCGCGTCACGCAGATGGCGCGCAAAGAATTTGTACATTACAAAATCCTGCGACGCTGTGCGTGGCCGCGTGTCACTGCCTATGTCATCACACCAAATCTGAGGAAGGACATTATTGCCACCAAATCTGAGGAAGGACATTATTGCCATAGAGGGAGTGCAGAGAAGGTTCACCAGACTGATTCCTGGGATGTCAGGACTGTCTTATGAACAAAGACTGCATAGACTCGGTTTATACTCTCTAGAATTTAGGAGACTGAGAGGGGATCTTATAGAAACTTACAAAATTCTTAAGGGGTTGGACAGGCTAGATGCAGGAAGATTGTTCCCGATGTTGGGGAGGTCCAGGACAAGGGGTCACGGCTTAAGGATAAGGGGGAAATCCTTTAGGACCGAGATGAGAAGGACTTTTTTCACACAGAGAGTGGTGGGTCTCTGGAACTCTCTGCCACAGAGGGTACTTGAGGCCAGTTCATTGGCTATATTTAAGAGGGAGTTAGATGTGGCCCTTGTGGCTAAGGGGATGAGAGGGTATGGAGAGAAGGCAGGTACGGGATACTGAGTTGGATGATCAGCCATGATCATATTGAATGGCGGTGCAGGCTCGAAGGGCCGAATGGCCTACACCTGCATCTAATTTCTACGTTTCTATGTTTCTATCACGCACCATGCACGCGTAATGCACACCATGTGCACGTCACGAGTGTCACAACGCACGCGTCGTGCGTCGTGACGCATAAATGATATCACGTAAATTACACGCAAATTACAGCCAAGTGGGACAGGCCCTTAAATTCCTCAAATATCCACGCGATATGAGAATGCTGTCATCCATTCCACTATAAAACAGACCACTCGGCTAATATTTCTTCTTCTTTAACTCTTTTGAAGTATTTATTAAATTTTAAAGTGTAACATTATCCCAGTGCAATGTTCTCCCCGTGGCCTGCGTGGGTTTTCTCTGAGATCTTCGGTTTCCTCTCTGTCTGACCGGCTGAGTTTAGTTTAGTTTAGTTTGGAGATGCAGCGCGGAAACAAGCCCTTCGGTCCACCGAGTCCGCACCGACCAGCGATCCCTGCACACTAATACTATCCTACACACACTAGGGACAATTTACATTTATACCAAGCCAATTAACCTACAAACCTGTACGTCTTAGGAGTGTGGGAGGAAACTGGAGATCTCGGAGAAAGCCCACGTGGTCTTGGGGAAAACGTACAAACTCCGTACAGACAGCATCCGTAGTCAGGATCGATCCTGGTTCACAGGTGCTGTAATCGTTGTAAGGCAGCAACCCTACCGCTGCGCCACCTTGCAACCATTACTCCAGCTTTTTGTCTTTTTGTCCACTGTTGTTTGTCATGTACATCAATGATCTAGATGATGGGGTGGAAAATTGGATAAGTAAGTATGCAGATGATACTAAGATAGGGGGTGCTGTGGATAATGAAGTAGATTTTCAAAGTCTACACAGAGATTTGGGCCATTTGGAAGAGTGGGCTGAAAGATGGCAGATGGAGTTTAATGCTGATAAGTGTGAGGTGCTACATCTTGGCAGGACAAATCAAAATAGGACGTACATGGTAAATGGTAGGGAATTGAGGAATGCTGTGGAACAGAGGGATCTAGGAATAACTGTGCATAGTTCCCTGAAGGTGGAATCGCATGTAGATCGGGTGGTAAAGAAAGCTTTTGGTGTGCTGGCCTTTATAAATCAGAGCATTGAATATAGGAGTAAGGAAGTAATGTTAAAATTGTACAAGGCATTGGTGAGACCAATTCTGGAGTATGGTGTACAATTTTGGTCGCCTAATTATAGGAAGGATGTCAACAAAATAGAGAGAGTACAGAGGAGATTTACTAGAATGTTGCCTGGGTTCCAGCAACTAAGTTACAGAGAAAGGTTGAACAAGTTAGGTCTTTATTCTTTGGAGCGCAGAAGGTTAAGGGGGGACTTGATTGAGGTCTTTAAAATGATGAAAGGGATAGACAGAGTTGACGTGGATAAGCTTTTCCCATTGAGGGTAGGGAAGATTCAAACAAGAGGGCATGACATGAGAATTATGGGACAGAAGTTTAGGGGTAACATGTGGGGGAACTTCTTTACTCAGAGAGTGGTGGCTGTGTGGAATGATCTTCCTGCAGAAGTGGTGGAGGCAGGATCGATTTTAACATTTAAAAGTAAAGTGGATAGGTATATGGACGGGAAGGGAATGGAGGGGTATGGTCTGAGTGCAGGTAGATGGGACTAGGGGAAAATAAATGGTTGGCACGGACTGGAAGGGCCGAGAAGGCCTGTTTCCGTGCTGTAATTGTTATATGGTTATATGGTTATATCTTCAGTTCAAACCAGCATCTGCATTTCCTTCTCATGGTCCATGTCATTCACTCTACTGTGCATGCTGTATTCTCCAGAAATAAGGTATGCAGCGCACTTTTATGAGTTGTCAATTAATGCAATTCTTCAGCCTAAAACCAGCCATGCCATCTATTAGAATCTGCTGCCCCCTAACACTGTATGGCTCACTCATTAACATGAGATCAAATTATAGACTTTGGAGATATGGCGTGGAAACCGACCCTTCGGCCCTCCGAGTCCATGCCGACCAGCCACCACCAATCGGGACAATTTACAATCTGCAGAAGCCAATTAACCTGCACGTCTTTGGTGTGTGGGAGGAAACTGGAGCACACGGAGAAAACCGACGCAGGTCACTGGGAGAACGTACAAAGTCCGTACAGGCAGCACCCGTGGTCGGGGTGGAACAGGGCCTCTGGCGCAGTGAGGCAGCAGCTCTACCCGCTGCACCACTGCGGCCACCCTTAAAAAGGCGTAAATGTTAAGTTCATTGGGACAAGGGAATTGGAAATGGTAAAAATGGAAATGCCTTTGGCGATGTGGGAATACAAGTGGAAAGGAACTGGAGCTGAGGACAAGTAGGTGTCGGGATAATTCACACATCAGAAACATAGGTGCAGGAGTTGGCCATTCGGTCCTTCAAGCCAGCACCACCATTCAATATGATCATGGCTGATCATCTAAAATCAGTAACCCAATTCCTGCTTTCTCCCCATATCCCTTGATTCCTTTAGCCCAAAGAGCATTAGTACGATGTAGTCAGAGGGTGGTGAATCTGTGGAATTCATTGCCACAGAAGGCTGTGGAGGCCAAGTCAGTGGAGCAAAGGGGACTATGCAGGCACGAGGGAGGAGCTGGCAAAAGTTGACTGGAAAGAGACCCTAACCGGGATGACAGTGGAACAACAATGGCAGGTCTTTCTGTGGAATACTACAGAAGGTGCAGGATCAGTTCATTCCAAAGAGGAAGAAAGATTCTAAGGAGAGTAAGAGGCGACCGTGGCTGACAAGGGACGTCAGGGGCAGTATAAAAATAAAAGAGAAGAAGTATAACATAGCAAAGAAGAGCGGGAAGCCAGAGGATTGGGCAACTTTTAAAGAGCAATAGAAGCTAACTAAAAAGGCAATACGGGGAGAAAAGATGAGGTAAGAAGGTAAGCTAACCAATAATATAAAGGATAGTAAAAGCTTCTTTAGGTATGTGAAGAGGAAAAAATTAGTTAAGACAAATATGGGCCCCTTGAAGACAGAAACAGGTGAATTTATTATGGGGAACGAGGAAATGGCAGATGAGTTGAACAGGTACTTTGGATCTGTCTTCACTAAAGAAGATACAAACAATCTCCCAGATGTACTAGTGGCCAGAGGATCTGAGGTGATGGAGGAACTGAAGGAAAACCATATTGGGCAGGAAATGGTGCTGGGTAGACTAATGGGACTGAAGGCTGATAAATCCCAAGGGCCTGATGGTCTGCATCCCAGGGTACTTAAGGAAGTGGCTCTAGAAATCGTGAACGCATTGTTGATCATTTTCCAATGTTCTATAGATTCAGGATCGGTTCCTGTGGATTGGAGGGTAGCTAATGTTATCCCACTTTTTAAGAAAGGTGGGAGAGAGAAAACAGGGAATTATAGACCAGTTAGCCTGACATCAGTGGTGGGGAAGATGCTGGAGTCAATTATAAAAGATGAGATAGCCGAACATTTGGATAGCAATAACAGGATCGGTCCGAGTCAGCATGGATTTACAAAGGGGAATTCATGCTTGACTAATCTTCTGGAATTTTTTGAAGATGTAATTAGGAAAATGAACAAGAGAAAGCCGGTGGATGTAGTGTACCTGGACTTTCAGAAAGCATTTGGTGAGGTCCCACATGGGAGATTAGTGGGCAAAATTAGAGCACTTGGTATTGGGGATAGGGTACTGACATGGATAGAAAATTGGTTGGCAGAGAGGAAACAAAGTAGGGATTAACGGGTCCCTTTCAGAATGGCAGGCAGTGACTAGTGGGGTACCGCAAGGCTCAGTGCTGGGACCGCAGTTATTCACAATATAAATTAATGATTTAGATGAAGGGATTAAAAGTAACATTAGCAAATTTGCAGATGACACAAAGTTGGATGGCAGTGTGAAGTGTGAGGTACACAGTGAATGGTGGTGCTGGCTCGAAGGGCCGAATGGCCTACTCCTGCACCTATTGTCTATTGTCTATATTTAAGGTGGAGATAGACAGGTTCTTCATTAGTCTGGGTGTCAGAGGTTATGGGGGAGAAGGCAGGAGAATGGGGTTGGGTGGGAGATACAGATCAGCCATGATTGAATGGTGGTGTAGACCTGATGGGCCGAATGGCCTAATTCAGCTCCTATCACATGTCCTTACGAGTCGTGAGTGAGAGTTAACATATTCTTTACTCGCACTAACTTTTCAGACAAAGGACAACTGTCAAGCAAGGAGACAGACACAAAATGCTGGAGCATCTCAGCGGGACAGGCAGCATCTCTGGAGAGAAGCAATGGGTGAGATTTGGGGTCGAGACTGTGAGAGGCAGAATGATTAAACTGCATTGTGAAGGACAGAATGAGTAAACCACTCGTCCTTGAGCAGCACTGATAACGCAGTGGACAAAGACAGAAGGAGATTGCACAGGCAGCTGTAACCTTAAGAAACTGGCTACTAAGCTAAAGGGGAATAAATAGGTTAGGTGAATAACTACTGCGCTTGCTTAATGAGGTAAATGAATATTGCTTATACGCCCCTGGTTGAGAAACTGCAAATTACCATGAACATGCGATGTATAGTCTGGGAGGTACCCTGGGCAGTACAGGAAGAGTTTTGGTTTCCCAATTATAGGAAGGATGTCAACAAAATAGAGAGGGTACAGAGGAGATTTACTAGAATGTTGCCTGGGTTTCAACAGCTAAGTTACAGAGATAGGTTAAATAAGTTAGGTCTTTATTCTCTGGAGCGCAGAAGGTTAAGGGGGGACTTGATAGAGGTCTTTAAAATGATGAGAGGGGTAGACAGAGTTGATGTGGACAAGTTTTTCCCTTTGAGAATAGGGAAGATTCAAACAAGAGGACATGACTTTAGAATTAAGGGGCAGAAGTTTAGGGGTAACATGAGGGGGAACTTCTTTACTCAGAGAGTGGTAGCGGTGTGGAATGAGCTTCCAGTGGAAGTGGTGGCGGCAGGTTCGTTGGTATCATTTAAAAATAAATTGGATAGGCATATGGATGAGAAGGGTATGGAGGGTTATGGTATGAGTGCAGGCAGGTGGGACTAAGGGAAAAAAGTTGTTCGGCACGGACTTGAAGGGCCGAGATGGCCTGTTTCTGTGCTGTAATTGTAATACGGTTACATGTTATATGGTTATAAGAGTGTGCACCTCACCGCTCCGATTGGAAGGAGCCAGAAGGGGAGGCTGATTCAATGTAAGTGTGTGGTATAAAGGGGGGGATATTTTCTTGACCTCGGTGTGTCTCGGTTTGGAGAGGCACCCGATTCTGCAGACTCGTAAATAAAAGCATTTCTTGTTTCCATGGTTTTGTCTCTGTTATAGGGATTGTGAGCACCAAAACTACATCTCACAAGACCCTTCTTCAGACTGAGAGGCAGGGGAGAGGGAGACTAGAGATATGGAAGGGTGAGGTGTGAAAACGAGAGATCAAAGCAGCAGAATAGGATCAAGGAAATGTGGAATGGTTCATTGTTGGCTGAGGGGAGGATGCATACAACCAGGAAAATTAATCAAGAGGACATGTGAAACTAGTCGGAGAACTAGGGCCAGGGTGGGACGGAAAGAAGGTTATTTGGAGTTACAGAAGTCAATGTTCATACCGCTGGGGTGTAAGCTGCCCAAGCAAAATATGAGGCACTACTCCTACAATTTGCGCTGGGCCTCACTCTGACAATGGAGGAAGCCCAGGACAGAAAGGTCAGATTGGGAATGGGAGGGGGAGTTAAAGTGTTGAGCCACCGGGAGATCAGGTTGGTTAAGGCGGACTGAGCGGAGGTGTTCAGTGAAACGATCGCCGAGCCTGCGCTTGGTCTCGTCGACGTAGCGGAATCCACACCTGGAACAGCGGATGCAGTAGATGAGGTTGGATGAGGTGCAAGTGAACCTCTGCCTCACCTGAAAGGACTGTCAGGGTCCTTGGATGGAGTCGAGGGGGGGAGGTATAGGGACAGGTGTTGCATCTCTGCAGTCGCAGGGGAAAGTACCTGGGGAGGGGGTGGTTTGGTCGGGATGGGACGAGTTCACTAGGGAGTTGCGGATGGAATGGTTTCTGCAGAAAACGGAAAGGGGTGGAGATGGGATGATGTGGCTAGTGGTGGGATCCTGCTGGAGGTGGCAAAATAAGTAGATTCTTGATTAGTACGATGGTAGGGGGCGCCGTCGAGTATGGCTGCGCTGCCAGCAGCTGTTAGTCTTTTCACTCTTTTTAAAAAATTTTAGTTAGTTAAAGTGTTTGTTTTTGGAGGTTTATTAGTCTTTCTACGTGAGGGGTGGGGTGGGGGGGAAGGGGGAAACTATTTTTTCAGTATCTACTTGGTCGGAGATGCGGCTTTCCTCCGGGCCATATCTTCGCCCCCACCGGCAGTCTGGAGCGGCGTTTCCTGCCAGGACCGGCCGAGACTTCAGCTTCGGCGGTGGCCCCACGGCGCTGGAGCACCATCGTGGAGCTGGCGATGCCTTGCCCGGGTCACCGTACGGTGGGCTCCAGTGAATCTGAGACCGCCGACTGCAATATCTTCCAGCTGTGGGTGGACGGCGCTGAGCTTTAAAAAACCGCCGAGCCTGTGATCTCACGGAGGTCGCCACAGTCGGAGCTCCGACCGGCGCGGCCCGTGGACTTCGGGAGCTGCGAACTCCGGGGAGGAAGCGGCCGCTCCAGACACTCTGGGCCGCTGAGAGTGTTCACCCATCGCCAGAACTTCATCATCCGGCGAGAGGGCCTGAAGCATCGGGCTGTCATAGCGGTGACTGCGGAGGCCTCAATAGGCCCGACTATGGGTGAACTGGGGATGGGACTATACTTTGCTGCCTTCCCCCACAGTGGGAACCATTGCAGGGGGATGTTTTTATGTTTATTGTTAAATTCTTTAATGTTGTGTTTTATCTTTATTTGTGTGCTGCAATGGCAAGTCAAATTTCACTGCACCAATTGGTGCATGTGACAATAAATGTCCTTTGTCCTTTGTCAAGAGTTATGGGGAAAAGGCAGAAGAATGGGGTTAGGAGGGAGAGATAGATCAGCCAT
Source organism: Raja brachyura (assembly GCA_963514005.1). Next base: position 146,185,162 of record OY740782.1, on the reverse strand, counting down.
GATTGAATGGCAGAGTAGACTTGATGGGCCGAATGGCCTAATTCTTCTCCTATCACCTATGTCCTTATGACCTAGTGACTCTTGAACTGAAACGGACAGAGAGCAACCGTTGCTGTTAGTTTTGGAGCTCAAGAATTGAAGGCATTGCGTCAAATTTGGCAGCAAGTTGTCAGAATGTAGGAAATGGGAACAAGGGTAGGTCGCAATCCCCGGGGGCCTTCTCCGTCACTCAGTAAGATCACGTCCTACAGGAGCAGACGCGTCTCGACCCGAGACTTCACCCGTGCCTTCTCTCCAGAGATGCTGCCTGTCCCCACTGAGTTACTCCAGCATTTTGTGTATAGCTGCATCTCCAACAGCATCTTGGCCTGAGATCCAGTTTCCCTTTTGAACATTTCCAATCTGCCGGCTTCTTTCCAGAATTTAGGGAATTTCACAACATCACAGCCAGTGCTACTGCTATCCCCATAGCCACTTATTTTAACACGCAGTGGTGGAGGCTCGTACATTAGTTCTTCCGCGACACCTGGTTCTCTTTAGTTCCGTTGATTTGCTCAGTATCTTTTCCGACAGTGACGGGTCATAAGGTCATGAGGTCAAAAGGTCGTATGTGATCGGAGTAGAATTAGGCCATTCGGCCCATCAAGTCTACTCCGCCATTCAATCATGGCTGATCTATCTCTCCCTCCTCACCCCATTCTCCTGCCTCCTCCCTTCTTCTTCTTCTTCTTCTTCTTTCGTGTGGCGTGCACAGCCTAAAGTTGTTGGACAACTTGTTCTATTTGATCTTCCGTTTGTGCACGTTGAGTTGATTGCATTAGTCGAAACAGGGCGGACCACGTGAAGGTTGCAATCTCCCACCCCCTGCCTTCTCCCCATAGAGTACAGAGGAGATTTACTAGAATGTTGCCTGGGTTCCAACAACTAAGTTACAGGGAAAGGTTGAACAAGTTAGGTCTTTATTATTTGGAGCGCAAAAGGTTAAGGGGGGACTTGACTGAGGTCTTTAAAATGATGAAAGGGATAGACAGAGTTGACGTGGATAAGCTTTTCCCATTGAGGGTAGGGAAGATTCAAACAAGAGGGCATGACATGAGAATTAAGGGACAGAAGTTTAGGGGTAATATGAGGGGGAACTTCTTTACTCAGAGAGTGGTGGCTGTGTGGAATGATCTTCCAGCAGAAGTGGTGGAGGCAGGATCGATTTTAACATTTAAAAGTAAAGTGGATAGGTATATGGACGGGAAGGGAATGGAGGGGTATGGTCTGAGTGCAGGTAGATGGGACTAGGGGAAAATAAATGGTCGGCACGGACTGGAAGGGCCGAGAAGGCCTATTTCCGTGCTGTAATTGTTATATGGTTATATGGTTATATGGTTATTTGGCCCTTCGAGCCAGCTCCGCCATTCAATGCGATCATAGCTGATTATCCACAATCAGTACCCCGTTCCTGCCTTCTCCCCATATCCCTTGACTCCGCTATCTTTAAGAACCCTATCTAGTTCTCTTTTGAAAGCATCCAGGGAACCGGCCTCCACTGACTCTGAGGCAGAGAATTCCACAGACTCACCACTCTCTGTGTGAAAAAGTGTTTCCTCATCTCCGTTCTAAATGGCTTACCCCTTATTCTGTAACTGTGGCCACTGGTTCTGGACTCCCCCAACATTGGGAACATGTTTCCTGCCTCTAGCGTGTCCAAACCCTTAATAATCTTATATGTTTCAATAAGATTGTACAAACTCCGTACAGACAAGCAGACGTAGTCAGGATCGAACCCCGCGCTGTAAGGCAGTAACTCTACCGCTGCGCCACCGTGCCGCACTCGATTCTGTGCATACCTGCAAATATTGTGTGGGTCAGTGTTGAGATCACTGGTCGGTGAGGACTCAGAGGGCCTCAGAGCCTGTTTCCGCCCTGTATCATTGAAGTCTAATACTGTGTGCCTATCCAAAAGTCAGCTAAATGCTATTTTCGTATTTCCTCCATAAGCCATTGGCCGTAGCAGAATTTCATAAGTTCATAAGCGATTGGCCGTAGCAGAATTAAGCCATTCTACCCATCGTCAATTCTGCCATTCAATCATGGCTGATCTATCTTTCCCTCTCAACCCCATTCTCCTGCCTTCTCCCCATAACCCCTGACACCCGTACCAATGAAGAACCTGGCAATCTCCGTCTTAACAATACTTGGCCTCCACAGTCTTCTGCGCCAAAAAAATTCCGCAGATTCACCCCCCTCTGACTAAAGAAATTCATCCTCATCTCCTTCCTCAAGGAACGTCTTTTAATTCTGAGGCCACGACTCTGCCACTAGTGGGAACATCCCTGGCACGTGCCGTGAGTGATAACTCCGGGTGGGCGCTGGGCAGTCAATCGACTTTTTAAAAATCGTACAAATCCACGTTTGCGCAGAAAATTGTGAAAACCAGGCACGCACGCGCAGATCGGTCCTGTAGGCAGTCATGAATCTTTGAAAGGCGCGCATGCACAGAGTGGTCTCGTCTCCTGTGGGCACGCGCAACACCGTGCGTGCAGTCCACGGTGTAAAGGCAGGATTTCAGCTGCCTTTATTGTCCAATGTAAGTGAAGGGTTGAAGCAGCGCTCACAGCACGTGAGTTGAACATAGTCACGAGTATTACGCGGATTGCGGATAAAAGTCACGGGAGAATTAAGCGCCTGTCCCACTAACGCGACTTTTCAGTGACTATCTTCGACCTTCAAGCTCGAGGGCACTCGCCTGAAAAACCTCGTGCTGGATCGACCGTCAGTGATGGAACCGCGAGCCAGATCGACCATCTGCACACACACACACACGCACACGCACACACACGCACACACACACTCTAACACGCTCACACACACACACACACACACACATGCTCACACGCACACACACACACACGCACGCACACACACACACACACACACACACACACACACACACACACACACACACACACACACACACACACACACACACACACACACACACACACACACACACACACACACACACACACACACACACACACATCGCAAAGGCGGGGGCTAGTGAAAGTGAGACCACACCTGGAGTATTGCGTACAGTTTTGGTCTCCAAATCTGAGGAAAGACATTATTGCCATAGAGGGGGTTCAGAGAAGGTTCACCAGACTGATTCCTGGGATGTCGGGACTTTCATATGAAGAAAGACTGGATAGACTCGGCTTGTACTCACTGGAATTTAGAAGATTGAGGGGGGGATCTTATAGAAACTTACAAAATTCTTAAGGGGTTGGACAGGCTAGATGCAGGAAGATTGTTCCCGATGTTGGGTGAATCCAGAACAAGGGGTCACAGTCTACGGATAAGGGGGAATTCCTTTAGGACCGAGATGAGGAAAACATTCTTTACACAGAGTGTGGTGAGTCTGTGGAATTTCATTTCGGAGTCACGTGAGTGACTTCGTGAAGAGCCCGCCGGCGCGCATGCTCGACATATCGTCGTACCGCGTTGCTGCGACGGCTGACGGAGGAGCGTGCTCCTCGCCAGCCCTTCATAAGGGAACCACGCAGGTAAGTATGCTACCTTCAGTTGGTGGTTCTTGTTGTGTTTGCTTCACAGCAAGAACATGGATGGGAGTTTGAGAGGCCGGAGATCGGGGAGAAGTCGCCGGCCAGCAGTTCCGGAGCGAGAGTTGTCGGGGGTACCTGCAACGCAGACCGGAACGAGGGCGGAGATGTCGGTGAGCTCTGTTTTTTCAGGTCCGGACCCGCCCGCACACCACAGCTCGGAGGAGTTCGACGAGGAGGAGTGTGGTGTGCCGCCAGAGCAGGACGACGCTGCCATGGCAGTCAGGTCGTCAGCAGGCTTGCTCACGGCCTCGAGCAGAAGGGTCCGTGCGGCTGCACGGCCCGCTTCACGAAGCCCCCTGAGGAGGGGGAGGGCAGGAGCCCAAAAGCCTAACCCTGTCGGGGCTAAGGCTCTGCCTGTCGCCAAGGAGCGGTCAGGTTCCAGGACGGGACCCGGGGCAGCTGTGAGGTCCAGCCGTCGCCCCCCAACTTCTGACGCCGGGACGAGTCAGTTGGGGGTCCCGTCACGGTCGCCGAGCCCCCCATGGATGGGTGGGCGAGACCATGCGTCGGCAAGGTCCACGATGTGGGCAGCTGGCAAGCCTGCACGGGCCCAAGGTATCCAGGCTTCGGCTGGTGCCGACACCATGCCGCATCTGTCCTTAGAGGCAACGGCTTCTGCTCCCGCTACACGGAGGCGGTTGAACACGCCCGTGCAGGAATCGCGCAGTTTCGCCTCGGCGGCTGTCGACGACAACTACCGGCACCGGCAGGGCCTCGACGAGGTGCGGGCCGATGACAGGAGCCCCGGCCAATTTTCAGAGCTGGAGGACTCCGACCACCTGAGTGTTCAGGGTGAAGGGCGTATTGACCGTATAGAGCGGCTGCTGGAATGTCTCATTCAACAACAACAGGCACCCAGCAGCGACAGGCACAGGGCTTCATCACCAGCTTCATACACCAGCCTGGAGCAGCAGGACGAGGAGGCAATGGTCGATCCCATCCCACCCCCGCCTGAATTACCGGCGGAGGACCTCCTCGATGTGGCCACCAAGTTTGCAGCCCCTCATTCCTTGGGGCTTCCTATCAATACAAAACTGGCAGCCACTGTGGACTTCCTAAATAATCACCAGCTTCAGGAGGAAGTTCTACTACAAGCCATGAGCCGTCACAAGGCTCCATCAAACTGCAACTCCCTCAACGTGCCTGTGGTCAATACGCCAATATGGGGCAACATCAGTGCGGCTATCCGTCAGCAGGAGCTAAAGATTCAGCGGATCCTGAAACTCCTCATGGCCGGGATTACTGCCTTTGTGCGGTCGGTCGACGGTGAGGATCTTAATTTGGACCAGGAGGATGCTCTGGCGCTTCTATGCGCTACTCAAAACGAAATCAACGGCTTTCGGAAAAATAGCATCCGCCCAGCGCTCAACCCCAAATTTGCAGGGTTGTGCAAACCACCGCCGCCGCCGCCGCCCCGTCAGCTCTTTGGCGAAGACCTTTCCAAAAGGGTCAGAGAGCTTGATGAACAAGCCAAGACCGTGGGGCTCATGCGCTCTCAGAGTGCCCCCATGCCATCGAGCTCCAAAGCTCCGCTTGGCCGCTCACGAGGGTCTGCCAGCATGGCTACCAGGAATTACCCTCCAGCTCCAAACCGATATCAACCACCCCAACCACAGGGGTCTTTTTTAGGACAGGCTCGGCAGAAGCCGAGATGGAAAATGAGGACGCCACGACCTCAAACCAACCCAGCACCTCTACGTCCACCCACTCGTGTCAGGGACCGCCGGTAACCACAGAGGTGAGGCGGTCTGGTTCTCTTTTTTCTCTTTGTTTAACTTCACATGTTGGTGGGCGTTTGCGGTTGTTTGCGGGTGCATGGGGTGATATTACCAGTGATGAGTATGTGTTACGGAATATTCAGGGCCATAGCATTGAGTTTATTAATGGGGACATCCCTCCGTCTCAGCATAGACCGGGTCGTATGTTTAAACTAACGGCTGCGGAACAGTCCGTAGGCTATAAGGAAATTTTAAGGTTGGAACAGAAAGGGGTCATAGAGAGAACGGTTCATGAGCCCGTTGAATTTGTTTCCAATATTTTTACCCGACCTAAGAAAGATGGAGGCTGTAGAGTCATTATTGATCTAACCACTCTGAATTACTTTGTAACATATACTCATTTTAAAATGGACACGTTTGAAACGGCCAAATTATTGATCTCACAAGGGTGCTTTATGGCATGTATTGATTTACAGGATGCGTACTATACCGTACCCATGCAAAAAGATTACAGAAGGTTCTTAAAATTTATCTGGATGGACCAGCTGTGGCAATATAGGGCGTTGCCTAATGGGCTCACCACAGCCCCTCGATTATTTACTAAATTGGTGAAGCCAATTATGGCTTATTTAAGACAACGACATCATATCGTTATGGCCTATTTAGATGATATTTTATTAATCGGACACACCTTCGAATCAGCTCAACAAGGGGTTGCAGCTGCGGTCAATTTGTTCCAACAGCTTGGGTTCATTGTTCATCCAGAAAAATCTAAGTTCTGCCCCACCCAGGTAATTAATTATCTGGGGTTCCAGGTGAATTCCATTAGCATGAGAGTCACCATACCAATTAACAAAATTGAGGAGGTAACACAGGTGTGTACAGATTTAATCAATACTCGTATACCATCGATTCGTCACTCAGCTACTGTCATTGGCAAGATTGTGGCTTTGTTTCCGGCAGCCCGGTATGGACCTCTGCATTATCAAAACTTGCAGAGAGCCAAGATCGCTGCGCTGCGACGGCATGCTGGTCATTATGATCGATCAATGCGGCTGCCGCCTGCAGCATTGGATGAGTTACGATGGTGGGTTTGCCACATTAGTAACTCGTTTAAAACTATTATTGAGGCGAAACCGATGATATACTTACAAACTGATGCGAGCTCTGATGGCTGGGGAGCTACGAATCAACATTCTAGTTGCGGGGGCCGATGGGATACCCTTGAGAATACGATGTTGGTATCACAAGGGATCAACTATTTGGAGTTGCTTGCAGCGTTTCACGGACTTCGTGCATATTGTTCCAAGATCTTTGGAGCACATGTCCGGCTCCAAATAGACAACACCACAGCGGTGGCGTATTTAAACCACATGGGCGGTACCAGGTCAGTTTCATGTGATAAATTGGCTAATTCAATTTGGCTCTGGTGTGTCAAGAGAGACATTTGGATTTCAGCCACCTATTTGCCAGGTGAGCTTAATTTTGTGGTGGACGCCAGGTCACGCAAGTTCAATGATAATATTGAATGGATGTTACATCCTGAAATTTTTGCAAAAATCACAGCCAAATTTGGGAAACCGGACGTTGACCTTTTTGCGTCCCGGTTGAACCATCAGGTACCAACCTACGTCTCGTGGGAACCAGATCCTGGGGCTATAGCGTTAGATGCATTCTCGCTAGACTGGGGGAATTGCTTTTTCTATGCATTCCCTCCGTTTTGCCTCATCAGTCGGGTATTACGTAAAATTCAGATGGATGGTGCCAAGGGCATCCTTATCATACCCGACTGGCCTACACAGCCGTGGTATCCGATGGTCTTTGACACGCTCAGTGAACCTTGGGTCCGTTTGCAGGGTAGCCCAGAATTAGTTACTCACCCTGTTTCAGGGGAGCCACACCCTTGCCATAGCTATTTAAATTTGTTGGCTTGCAGATTCTGAATCGGCCTTTAGTTGGATATGGCCTTTCTACCCGGACCATGGATACCATTGCGGCGTCGTGCCGAGAGTCTACAAGGCGAAGATACCGCTCTCACATCAGGAAGTGGGAAGCCTTCTGCAGCCGCTCTCGCATCACGTACGATGCCGTGACTATTACCGACGTCCTGGAATTCCTCGCGGGGTTGCACCATGATGAACACTTAAGCTATAGTGCCATCAACAGCGCCAGGAGCGCTCTATCATTCTACCTCAATATTGAGGTGGGATCCAACAGGCTAGTGTCCAGGCTCATGCGGGGTATTTTCAATACGAATCCGCCTACACCACGCTACAATATCACCTGGGATGTCAGGGACGTTTTAACTCTGCTCAGGACGTGGTCTCCCATGGAAGGGCTCCAGCTGGACAAACTCACCATGAAGCTGGTGATGTTACTAGCGCTGACTTCAGCACAGAGGGTACAGACACTCCATAAACTACGTGTCGACAGAATGATGTCTACCCCTACAGAAGTAGTTTTCTTTGTTGACGAGCTACTAAAGCAGCATAGACCTGGGTGCACAGGGCTGCAGCTGAAGTTCCCGGCATACCCCGCAGATACTAGGCTATGTTTAGCCTCCCACATCCGTTACTATGTTAAGGTGACGGCAAGCATCAGAGGAATGGAGAGATACCTGCTTGTCACTCATAAGAGACCTCACCATCGAGTGACAACACAGACGATATCCAGGTGGCTTCGAGTCGTCTTGGGTAAGTCAGGTATCGACACTAATGTGTTCAAATCTCATTCCACCAGGGCTGCATCGACGTCGGCGGCGAGGGTCATGGAGGTGCCCATGGACCATATTCTCGCCACAGCAGGATGGGCTAATGAAGCGGTGTTCCAACGTTTCTACAACCGGCCCGTCGCTGCGCCTCTACAGTTCGCAGAAGCCGTGCTAGATGCGGGGCAAGAACGTGGAGATGTCCCCGAATAAGGGGTTTTTCATCTGTTTGTTAATAAATATGATTTGTTTTGCAGTATGGACTAGTCAGCACGTTATTCCTCCCATCCATCCCTGGTAGTGGTGTGACAGCATGGACGTGGTCCAGGGCGTGTCATCACAGAAGCTTTGAAGTCTTCACGAAGTCACTCACGTGACTCCGAAATGAAATAGTAAGATTGAATGAGAACTTACCAGTTCGAAGGTTGATCTTTATTTCATGAGGAGTCGAAGTGAGGGATTTCGTGCCCTCCTCGCCCAACCCTCAATCACCTTCATCTGGTAATCTTAGTCGTTTCATTCTTACTATGTGAAGTCATTTCTTTTGATTGGTTTCTGTGATTCCACGCCGCTACTTTGAAGTATGTCGAGCATGCGCGCCGGCGGGCTCTTCACGAAATCCCTCACTTCGACTCCTCATGAAATAAAGATCAACCTTCGAACTGTTAAGTTCTCGTTCAATCTTACTATTCTCTGCCACAGAAGGTAGTTGAGGCCAGTTCATTGGCTATATTTAAGCGGGAGTTGGATGTGGCTCTTGTGGCTAAAGGGATCAGGGGGTATGGAGAGAAGGCAGGTACGGGATACTGAGTTGGATGATCAGCCATGATCATATTGAATGGCGGTGCAGGCTCGAAGGGCCGAATGGCCTACTCCTGCACCTATTTTCCTATGTTCTATGTTTCTATGAAAGCGGGGGAGCGCTGTCTGAAATTCACACCCATGATGAACAGGAGGGTAAAAGACGGCTGGCACAGTTCGGTAAGTCCTTTAGAGAGCGCGGAGAGGGGGGGGGGGGAGTGAAAGTTAGAGCAGGGGAGAAAAGCGGAGAGAAGGGGAGAGAAGTGGGGAGGGGGGGAAAAGGAGTGGAGACACTTTTAAGAAACCAGACTACTTTTAACAAAGTTTAGGGGGCATTTAACATTACTGGTCTTTTTTTTTTTCTCAACGAGCTTTACCTTCGATTACCTTCGATTTCATTTCGGAGTCACGTGAGTGACTTCGTGAAGAACCCGCCAGGCACGCATGCGCGACATATCGTCGACGCGCGTGCGAGCGACGGGCAGGGAGGAGCGTTGCTCCTCCACTGCTGGGACCTGCAGGTAAGTGGAAAACTAACCCGCCGTCCGTTTTTTCTTTACAGAGACTCTGTTTCCAGAGTGCTCCAGGCCGCTTCAACACCGACTGCGGACTGCGGTATGCGGGCAGTCAGCGGCGGCTCTAACTCATGGAGTCGGGAGAGCCCGTTGACCCAGGTGGGTCTGGGTTCACACTCGCCGGCGGAGGACGGCAGAGGCAGGTCGCGGGCTGGCGGCATTTATAAGTAAGTAGGGACTTGCAGACTCACCTTGTGCAGTAAGCAACGGCAGAGCATAAGCCCGATTTTACACCACAGCCCGCAAGGATACTGCGGGCTGTCGGCATTTATATTGTAGTATGGGCTTGCAGACTCGCCGTGTGCAGTAAGCAACGGCAGAGCACAGCCCGATTTTACACCGCAGCCCGCAAGGATACTGCGGGCTGTTGGCATTTATATTGAACTAGGGGCTTGCAGGCTCGCCATTCGCGGTTAGCAATGGCAGAGATGCAGCCCGACTTACATCGCAGCCCAAACGATACCGTGGGCTGTCGGCATTTACTCAGAGTAAGGGGTTAGCCCCAACTCAACTCTACACAGCCTGTATTATCCCAGTGCTGTAATTAAGAGGGAATGGAGTTGCAGCCATTATCATGTTGTTCTAAGCCCAACTTATTTTTACAATGGGGCAGCTCGTTGACCCTGCGGGGTCCGGGCTCAACGCTCACCATTGCACAGCAATGGCAGAACGACAGCTCACCGCCAGCCCTTCATAAGGGCCACTCGGGTAAGTACAGGCAACCTTGAGCTGGTTGTCCCTTCTGTTTTGAATTGTGTTTTCTCCAACAGGGACATGGATAATGAGGAGTACAGGCCGCAGGACTTCCGAAAGGAATCGTCGGCCATTATTCCCGGAGCTCTCTACAACGACAGCACCCGCTAGACGGGCCGGGAATAAGGCGCAAAAGTCGGGGAGCCCTGTGATTACAGGACCCGAATGTCCAGTTCCGGGGACTTTTGTATATATCCCCATCGTCAATTGGTAGCATGAGGCAGCCAGGAGAAGAGGATATCTTGGTACACGAACCAGTGGCACCTGAGGTTCCTCAGGAAGAACTTTTGGACGTGGCAGCCAAGTTTGCGTTACCCGAATCATCGGGACAACCTCTCAAAACTAAACTGGCCGCTACCATTGATTTCCTCACCAACCACCAGCTACAGGATCAGGTCCTTGCGGAGGCCATGAATGGGTACAAGGCACCGAGTAATTGTAACTCACTCAATGTACCTATTGTAAACATGCCTATTTGGAGCAATATAAGCCCGGGCATAAGAGCACAGGAAGTAAAAATTACAGAAAATCCTAAAACTGCTCACATCTGGGATTACCGCTTTTGCGAGGTCGGTGGACGGGATGGACTTGAAACACCGAACAGGAGGATGCTCTTGAATTATTATGTAACACGCTATACGAAATAAATGCGTTTCGAAAAAGTGCCATCAAGCTCACGCTAAATCCCAAATTTGCGGGGCTATGCAGAGCATCTCCAACACCACCACCCAGACAATTATTCAGGGAAGACCTTCTGAAGCAGGTCAAGGATTTAGACGACCATGCCAAGACAGTGGGTCTTATGAGGTCGCACACCTTGACCAGACAAACAGCCAGGAAAACTCCATATTCCAGGCCACGGGGTCAAACCGGAAGGCCAGCAAGGACCTACATACCGGCGCCTCCAGATGTGAGTCAACGCCCACCATTCCTGGAGCTGCCCGCTACGTCGGCAGCACCCGCTCTGCGGGTCGGGATAAAAACGCGGAAATCAGGGGAGCCCTGCGCAGTCAGGACCCGATTCTCCACCACGACTGACCATGGTGCCATAAGTGGTAACCGCACAGGAGCAGGGTAGGTAAGACCCTGACTCCCTATCTCTGTCACTTAACCATAGCAACAGTGGAGCAAAGGTGCGTAACGTGTTATATTCTTGGCACGTTCTCTCTCTCCAAATATGCAGGTCACCAGAGAGAGGACCAGGGGAAGTATCGCACAGCAGTCGGTAAACCCGCCATAGAGCCGGGGTCGACTTCCACTGGAGAAGGCCACCAGATCGTGGACCGGTGAAGGATTGAGGCCTGGGTCTGGAGGACCACATGTGCGGCCGGCACAGACTCAGCACTGAGGGAGCCTGCCTGGTTGCAGGTCGGAGTAGTCTCATCTCGGTCACCGCACCCCCTTTAGCGGCAGGACGTGACTGAACGACGCTTTGTCCCAAAGGAGGACACCGACTGAGCACCGAGGGAGCCTGCCTGGTTGCAGGTCGGAGTAGTCTCATCTCGGTCACCGCACCCCCTTTAGCGGCAGGACGTGACCGAACGACGCTTTGTCCCAAAGGAGGACACAGACTCAGCACCGAGGGAGCCTGCCTGGTTGCAGGTCGGTGTAGTCTCATCTCGGTCACCACACCCCCTTGTAGTGGAGGACGTGACCGAACGTCGCCTTTGGAGGACAGGCGGCAAGCCCGCGCGGACGTCGGGATACCACGCTTCGGCGGCTGGAACCGACTCATCACCGCTATCATGTCTTATTAGACCAGCGGGCCGCCTCCGTCCGGAAGACGGCGGAGCAAGCGGCAGGTCCGCGCGGGAGTCGCTTAGCCACGCAGGAGCGGCAGGCAGCGACATCCTGTCTTGCACCCTTGTCATCACCTCGACGAGGTGTGGGGCAATGACAGAAGCCTCAGAGATTCTCCAGAACCTGAGGAAGTCGACTTATTGTCCGCAGATGCGGCAGTGGTCGCATGGCTCGGATGGAGCGCATGATGGAGCGTATCCTAGAGCACAGTCTCTGCAGCTGGACCAGATGTCCTCCAGTTCTGGAGGAACCTGTAGTACCTGAGGAAACCCAGGAGAAACTGCAGTATGTGGTCTCCAAGTGTGGCGATGGACGAGTTCTCGCTACATTGGGGGAAATGGATTTCGATGCTTTCCCCATTCTGCCTCATCAGACAGGTGTTGCAGAAAACGTACCCAGGTCTGGAACATACAGGACCATGGACGTCATATAGATCGTGCAGAGAAAGTCCACTGGGAAGCACTACCTCACCTACACAGGATATGAGAGGTTTTTGTAGTCGGACCAAGACAACCTACATATCTGCTACGATCTCCAATGTGCTGGCATGCTCACTGGTCTTCATTATGATGAGCCCTCAGTTACAGTGCTGCTTACAGTGCCTATAGTGCACTGTCATCCTAGCTCAACATTGGAATGGGATCTCACCAGCTGGTATCCAAACTACGAGGGATATGTTCTATCCATCCCTTCCCGACCACGATATAATATCTGAGAGATTAGGGTGGTGTTGACCCTACTCAGGAGGTGGTCGCTTATGACGGAGGTACCACTGGACTTACTCACCTTTAAAAGTGGTGATGGCAATAGCACTGAATACAGCACAACGGGCCCAGACTCTACAGGAATTAAACCTGGATAGAATGATCGACCCTTAAAAAAGTAACTTCTTTATGAAAGAGTTACTTAAACTATACAGACCTGCGACTACAGGTCTGGAAATGGCCATCAGGAATATGGAGGCGGATCTGTTGTCAGCCATGGAAACCCACGTCACAGGGTAACGGTGCAGACTATCTCCAGATGGCTTAAGGTGGTATTCGATGCAGCAGGTAAGACACTAAACATTTGAAATGTCATTCTACCAAGGCTGCATCCACATCAGGAACGAGGACCATGGAGGTGTTCAGGGAGCATGTCCTCACGATAGCGGGCTGGGCCAATGAAACTACATTTCAGTGGTTTCATAACTAACCTGTGGCCGTTTCCCGCAACGTTACGCACGTTAAGTGCTGTCCGTAAACGTTTGTCCCCGAGTTCAGGGGTTTATTGTTGTACTAACAATAATGTTATTATTTTTCAGCTTGTTCAAGTCTGAAATACGTTAACATACTTCCTCCATCAGTATTACGGCAGTGTGTGAGCATGGACAGGGCGTGTAATCACAGATCTTTGAAGTCTTCACGAAGTCACTCACGTGACTCCGAAATGAAATAGTAAGATTAAACGAGAACTTACCAGTTTGAAGTTTGATCTTTATTTTATGAGGAGTTGCGATGAGGGATTTCGTGCCCTCCGCTCCCAACCCTCTACCATAAGATCAACTGGTATATAGAGTCTCTTCAATCTTACTATAACTAGTCATTTCTCTGTTGTTGGTTCTGTGATTCCACACCACTGCTTTGAAGAAATGTCGCGCATGCGTGCCTGGCGGGGTCTTCACGAAATCCCTCATCGCAACTCCTCATAAAATAAAGATCAAACTTCAAACTGGTAAGTTCTCGTTTAATCTTACTATTACATATGATAGCATTACGACTTCATACGACCTAACACAACTAAACCTACGAGTAACAAAATATTGATTTTTTTCCATGGCGACCTTTTTTTACTTGCGGGCATTTTTCAGGAATGGGTGACGTTTCGGTCGAGACTCGTCTTCAGAGATTTGGTGACACTATTATGCGCACGCCAATGCATTAATAAGCAAATAATCTGTTGAATGTTGATAAATAAGCATTGGCAAGGACGCTGTCTTAATGAATGAATGAATTATTTTATTAACCAAGTATTCACATACAAGGAATTTGCTTTGGTGCTCCGCCCGCAAGTGACAACATGACAGACAGTGACAATTAAGAATGAAACATAAAACATTAAACTTTACTAATAAAACATTATTGATTAAACATGTGAGTTAAATAAAATACCAGAGCAAAAGGAGGCTACAGATTTTTGGTTGTTGAGTGGAGCTACTACTCGTGGAAAAAAGCTGCATTTTTGCCTCACTGTGGCAGCTTTGACAGTCCGGAGTCGCCTTCCCAAGGGAAGTGATTCAAAGAGTTTGTGTTCAATAAAGGTTCTTTTATATCCACTTGAGAAAATTTGCTTTAAAGTCTCATCTTACAACACGCGTCTCCTGAACTCCAGCCCTGGATTGTCCGAACACAATGGGGTTGATCTGCACTTTGTGAGGAAGATGATAGTGAGCGTGCATCATGGGACTCTGGCGTCAATGTGGAGAAATGAGACACAGGTTTTGATTTCACTGATACTGGTTTTAAGTTACTGCATAAGGAGCAGAGCGACAGGGGTGAGAGAGAGAGGGGAGGGGGGGGGGGGGAGAGGAGGAGAGAGGGAGAGAGGGAGAGAGGGAGAGAGGGAATCAAAAAAAGAGGGGGGAGGAGGATAGAGAGAGAGAAAGGGAGAGAGATGAGAGAGAGGGAGGGGGAAAGGGAGGGATAGGGAGGGGGAGGGAGGGGGAGGGCAGGAGAGTGAGAGAGGGTTAGAGGGAGGGAGAAAATCAGAAAGAGAGGGGGGAGAAGGATAGAGAGAGAGAAAGGGAGAGAGAGGGAAAGGGAGGGAGAGGGAGGGGAGGGAGGGGCAGGGGGAGGGATGGAGAGAGAGAGAGAGAGAGAAGGGGTTAGAGGGGGGGGAGAGAATCAGAAAGAGGGGGCAGAAGGATAGAGAGAGAGAAAGGGAGAGAGAGGGAAAGGGAGGGAGGGTGAGAGAAATAGAGAGAGGGAGAGAGACAGAGTAGGAGAGTGGAAAGGGGAGAAGGGAGAGGGGGAGAGGGCGTAAGGGTGGAAAGAGAGAGCGGGAAAGAGAGGGGGGAGGGAGAGAGAGGAAGGGGTAGAAACAGACCCGTAGTCAGGATCGTACCCGGATCTCCGGCGCTGTAAGGCAGCAACTCTACCGCTGCGCCACCGTGCCGCCCCTCTCCCACTGAGACAATTGGATACTTTATTGTCACATGTGACAAGTCACAGTGAGATTCTTTGCTTGCATAACCAAGGTGTGCAAGCGGTCGCCACGGAAAGGGTAGCAATGTTACAAAATTTTGAGATTTTAAAAATCAAGTCTGCCATTTATCCCATCAGATAAAGCATAAAAATAAGTTTAATTTGACACCTAATTTACTTTCATATCTTCAGTATTAAGAAAGTTATGGCCATTTTCATACTCGGAAATGAGCATCTTGCTCCCCATTGCCTTTCAATTGACTTAACTCAAAAGCTGTGATCTGGAAAAGTTAAAAGTCCATAACATTCTTAAAAATTAAGAGAACTCAATGAAATTTTCAGTTATTATAGATTGAAGCATTCTGAAACAAATATTAAACAATCTTAATTGGATTACCTGAAATTAAAGCATATAATTAGTTAGTTATCTAATTGTAGCTAATTACAAAATTCAATGAGTAGATCTAAACATCTATCAATTTCTTAAGAAAAGATAAACTTTTTTAAAATTGCCTAAGTGTCCAAATAACATTCACACAATAATCCACAATATAACATAATTTTTAAATCTCATTTTCATGAATTTCTGGGCCAAATGGAAGGAATTTAGTGTTTTATGCCTGTAAATTAATGGCCATTTAAATCAACTAGCGAGTGGGTTTTTGTGGAATGCGGTGGATTAGAACGTTGCGGTTAGCAGTGAAGTCGGGGGGAAAAATACTGTTTGTTCATACATTTTTTGGGGACCCCATTTCGCAACATAAATATTATTAATGCCTCCCGAAAAACCAACTTTTAATATAAAAATAAAGTATTTACCTTTTTTTCTCCCCTACGGAAAATGCTTCCGGTTGTCTGCGCTCACGGCTTTTGAAGGTGATTTTTAAATTACTCTAGTTAATAAATAATGTAGAGTAATTTAAAAATACCACCATTCATGAAATGTCGGAGCGATTTTTCTTCAGCAACCAAATCGCCCGACATTGATCGATTTGTCCTGCCTGTTGAAAAACGGCACTTTAAGCCCGCCCCCCTCTGCAAGGCGCGAAAGTCACGCACACAGGGAGCGGCAGAAGTGCAGCGCCGGTAAAGGTACGTTTTGTAACATACCTAGAAAGGGCGCTGACAAAGTTACAAAAACCCCCGCCCCCCACTCGCGCCAGGTCCCCCTTTGTTCATCTCCCCCCGCCCCCCCCCCCCCCACGGCGGTCCCTCCGTCGCCTTTGCCAATCCGCGAAGCTACGACCCGCCAGGTCCAGGCTTCGACCGGCGAGGCTCCACCTCCGACCGGCGAGGCTCCCCCACCAGCCCACGAGGCTCCACCTCCGACCGGCGAGGCTCCTACCCGTGAGGCTCTGGCCTCAGCTTCTCAGCGGGAATGCTTCTGTCCCTTGCGGTGCCTCCGAAGGATTCGGATGGGAAAAATAACCTTCCATTTTTGTTGCTGTTAGCTCTTTGCACTAAATAAGCTGTCCAGATTCAGGGACGGGGTCTTCCCAGCTGTTATCAGGCAACTGAACCTTCCTACCACAACCAGAGAGCAGCCCTGAACTACTATCTGCCTCATTGCAGACCCTCAGACTATATTTGATCAGACTTTTGTTTAAGGAGGCACTGCAGATATGCTGGAAAATTGAAGAAGGGTTTCGGCCTGAAACGTTGCCCATTTCCTTCGCTCCGTAGATGCTGCCGCACCCGCTGAGTTTCTCCAGCATTTTTTTGTCTACCTTTGATCAGGTTTTGCTGGCTTTACCTTGCACTAAACGTTATTACCTTTATCATGCATCTGCACACTGTGGACAGCTCGATTGTAATCGTGTGTTGTGTTTCCGCTGACTGGATAGCACGCAGCAAAAAGCTTTTCACTGCACCTCAATACACGTGACAATAAACTGAACTCAAAGTGAACTGAACTGATAACACTGTGACAGTTAGAACTGTGGGCGGCACGGTGGCGCAGCGGTAGAGTTGCTGTCCGACAGCACCAGAGACCCGGGTTCGACCCTGACTACAAATGCTGTCTGTACGGAGTTTGCACGTTCCCCCCGTGACCTGCGTGGGCTTTCTCCAAGTGCTACAGTTTCCCCCCACACTCCAAAGACCTGCAGGTTTGTAGGTTCCTAGTGTGTAGGGTTGTGTTAGAAGATAGACACAAAATGCTGGAGTAACTCAGCGGGACAGGCAGCATCTCTGGAGAGAAGGAATGGGTGACGTTTCGGGTCGAGACTCTTCTGGTGACTGATGTCAGGGGCGTGGGAGGTACAAGTGAACCTCTGCCTCACCTGAACACCTCCGCTCAAACCTGATCTCCTGGTTGGCCATCATTGTAACTTCCCCTCCCATTCTCACACTGATCTTTCTGTCCTGTGCCTCCCCCACTGTCAGAGTGAGGCCCAGCGCAAATTGGAGGAACAGCACCTCATATTTCGCTTGGGCAGCTTACACCCCAGCAGTATGAATATTGACTTCTCTAACTTCAAGAGGCCCTTGCTTTCCCCCTCTCTCCATCCCCTCCCCCTTCCCAGTTCTCCCACCAGTCTCAAGGGACTGTCCTACCAGCATCCGACTCCATGCGATGAGCGCGATCAAACTAGAAGCGGGGGCCGCGCGGAGGTTGGGTGATCCCCCGTACAGGGCCGTTCCCACCAGCATGCGCCTGCATGCGGCAAGCGCAAGCAAACCGGCAGTAGGGGCCGCGCGGAGGTCGGGTGAGTGGCGCAACGCGGCGCAAAGTGAGGCGAACTTGGAGTGATGTCTTAAAGGTAAGTTCGCCTGGACAGAGAGGGGCACACAGAGAGGGGCACAGAGGCACACACACAGAGGGCCATGGAGCCACACACATAGAGGGTCACGGAGGCACCTACAGATAGGTTCACTGAGGCACGACGTCGAGGCGGTGTGTAATGCGTCGAGGCGACTGCGAGCCGACAAGCCGTTGCCGCGCGAAATTTTTGAACATAGTCAGTTTTTCGGAGCCCCGCGCGATGTCGGGACTAACTCCGCACAATTCCGCACGGCTCCGGCGATCGAAGCGGGACCGGCCCCGCGACGCCGGACGGCTCAAGCGACCACGTTAGGTCGCGCTCATCGCATAGAGTTGCATGCTGGCAGGACAGGCCCTTTACTGTCTCCGACTACATCCTATCCCTGTACCGCCCACTTCCCTGACATCAGTCCGAAGAAGGGTCACGACCCGAAACGTCGCCCATTCCTTCTCTCCAGAGATGCTGCCTGTCCCGCTGAGTTACTCCAGCATTTTGTGTCTATCTTCAATTTAAGCCAGCATGTGCAGTTCCTTCACACACATGAGCGTACGGGGTGATCACTGGTCATCACTGGTGGGCCGAATGGCCTGTTTCCGCACTGTATGTCTAAAGTCTAAAGTAAAACTGAATGGTCGTCTCACCAGCTAGAGTGCGGTCCTGACCTCTAATTTACTTAATTGGAAACCTTTCAAATATCCTTATCACACATCAATGTTATGTCTTGCACTGAAAGCTGCACCTTTTCTCCTTTATCTGTGTACTTTGATAAGCTTGACTGTCGCCATGTGCAGTCTATTCTTTGACTGGATAGCACGCAAACAAAAGCTTGTTGCTCTACGTCAGTTGTGAACTAAACTGACGTTCAGAACCAAACCAAACTGTACGTCAATGCTAAACCATCCATCGCCACCCGATAAACTAATCCCCGAAGCCCTCTCTTTGACCTCAACAAAGAGTCATAGAGTGACACAGAGTGGAAACAGGCCCTTCAGCCCAACTTGCCCACACCGGTCAACATGCCCCATCTACACAATAGACAACAGGCAATACACAATAGGTGCAGGAGTAGGCCATTCGGCCCCTCGAGCCAGCACCGCCATTCAATGTGATCATGGCTGATCATCCCCAATCAGTACCCCATTCCTGCCTTCTCCCCATATCCCCTGACCACCACCTTCAAGAGCCCTATCTAGCTCTCTCTTAAAAGTATTTTTTAAGAAACAGAGAACTGACCTCCACCGCCCTCTGAGGCAGAGAATTCCACAGAATCGTAACTCTATGTGTGAAAAAGTGTTTCCTCATCTCTGTTCTAAATGGCTTACCCCTTAAGGGCCTGTCCCACCAGCATGCAACTCTATGCGATGAGCGCGACCTAATGTCGTCGCTTGAGCCGTCCGGCGTCGCAGGGGCCGGTCCCACTTCGATCGCCGGAGCCGTGTGGAATTGTGCGGAGTTCGTCCCGACATGCTGTAGCTTGCCTCCCTTACATGTTGTCATAAGTTTAATTTTGTTTCATTCAGCGATACAGAGCGGAAACAGGCCCACTGAGTCCGCACCGACCAGCACTTTACAGATTTCCTACGTACACTAGGGACAATTTACATTGACACCAAGGCAATTAACCTACAAACCCGTACGTCTTTGGAGTGTGGGAGGAAACCGAAGATCTCGGAGAAAACCCACGCAGGTCATGAGGAGAACGTGCAAACTCCGTGCAGACAAGCACCCACGGTCAGGATCGAACCTGGGTCTCTGGAGCTGTAAGGCAGCAACTCTACCGCTATGCTCTCTCTCCCACCCACCACCTTTCTCTCCACTTTCCGATCGGAAAACGTCCTCACATTGGGAACTCCTCAAAGCGAATTCGCACGGGAGTAGGGATATGATGAAGTCTGGGTTAAAAAACTAACTGCTGGGAGAACTCTGTACTAGAACATAGAACAGTACAGCACAGGAACAGGCCCTTCGGCCCACAATGTGATGCCAGGTTAAACTGATTTCATCTACCAGTACATGATCCATATCTCTCTATTCTCTGCACTTCCATCTAAAAACGTAAACACCACTATCAGTTCATGATTCAAGATTCAAGAGAGTTTATTGTCGTGTGTCCATGATAGGACAATGAAATTCTTGCTTTGCTTCAGAACAACAGAATATAGTAGGCATTGACTACAGAACAGATCAGTGTGTCCATATACAATTGAATATATATATATATATATATATATATATATATATATATATATATATATATATATACACACATAAATAACCAGAATGAAGTGCAATAGGCCATTAAAGTTCAGATTTTTGTTTGAGTTGAGTTTAATAGTCTGATGGCTGTGGGGAAGTAGCTATTCCTGAACCTGGATGTTGCAGATTTCAGGCTCCTGTACCTTCTACCTGAAGGCAGCGGGGAGATGAGTGTGTGGCCAGGATGGTGTGGGTCCTTGATGATGCTGCCAGCCTTTTTGAGGCAGCGACTGCAATAGATCCCCTTGATGTTAAGGAGCCGATGATGGACTGGGCAGTGTTTGCCTCCGCCACCACCCCAAGGATGTAACACTGAGACTCTACAAGGCGCTGGTCAGGCCGCATTTGGAGTATTGTGAGCAAATTCGGGCCCCATATCTGAGGAAGGGTGTGCCGGCTCTGGAGAGGGGCCAGAGGAGGTTTACAAGAATGATCCCAGGAACAAGTAGGTTCACCTATGATGAGCGTTTGTCAGTTCTGGGCCTGTACTCGCTGGAGTTTAGAAGGTTGAGGGGGGACCTCATTGAAACGTACAGAATAGTGAAAGGCTTGGATAGAGTGGATGTGGAGAGGATGTTGCCACTAGTGGGAGAGTCCAGGACTAGAGGTCATAGCATCAGAATTAAAGGACGTTTTTTTAGGAAGGAGATGAGGAGACATTTCTTTAGTCAGAGGGTGGTGAATTTTTTGCCAAAGAAGGCTGAGGAGGCCGTCAGTGGATATATTTAAGGCAGAGATAGATAGATTCTCGATTAGTACGGGTGTCAGAGGTTATGGGGAGAAGGTAGGGGAATGGGGTTAGGAGGGTGAGATAGATCAGCCATGATTGAATGGCGGAGTGGACTTGATGGGCCAAACAGCGTACTCCGACTCCGATCACTTATGACCTCATGACTTTATGACCCTGGCAGTGCGTTCCAGGCTGCCTCCACTCTCTGTGTAAAAAAAGGGGCCCCGCATAAATCTGGGGAAGGACATTATTGCCATAGAGGGAGTGTAGAGAAGGTTCACCAGACCGATTCCTGGGATGTCAGGACTGTCTTATGAAGAAAGACTGGATAGACTAGGTTTATACTCTCTAGAATTTAGGAGATTGAGAGGGGATCTTATAGAAACTTACAAAATACTTAGGGGGTTGGACAGGCTAGATGCAGGAAGATTGTTCCCGATGTTGGGGAGGTCCAGGACAAGGGGTCACAGCTTAGGGATAAGGGGGAAATCCTTTAAGACCGAGATGAGAAAGACTTTTTTCACACAGAGAGTGGTGGGTCTCTGGAACTCTCTGCCACAGAGGGTAGTTGTGGCCAGTTCATTGGCTGTATTTAAGAGGGAGTTAGATGTGGCCCTTGTGGCTAAGGGGATCAGAGGGTATGGAGAGAAAGCAGGTACGGATACTGAGTTGGAAGATCAGCCATGATCATATTGAATGGCGGTGCAGGCTCGAAGGGCTGAATGGCCTACTCCTGCACCTAATTTCTATGTTTCTATCTATGTTTCCAGGCTGCCTCCTCTCTCTGTGTTAAAAAAAAGGGGCCCCGCATATCTTCATTTAACTTTCCCTCTCCCTTATAATATATAAGAAGAAACCAATTATTCACAATACAACAAGAATTTGGAAACAAATAAAATTATCCTTGAAATTAAATAATCTGTCAGTGCTAACCCCAATATTGACTAATCCTGCATTCAAACCATCTCTTATCGACAAAACATATAAACATTGGGATAGACTGGGAATTAGGAAAGTAGGAGACATGTATGAATTGGGTAAACTGTTATCATTTCAACAATTAAAATCAAAATTTAAACTGAATGATAATCAATATTTTAAATATATACAGATATGTGACTTTATGAAGAAATATATAGATAGATTTCAAACTATATTTTTAGACCCTTTAGAGGATGCAATGAATATTAAGTCTGATTCACAAAAACTAATATCATATTTTTATAATTGTATATTAAATAGAGAATTACCCTCAACAGAGGCACTAAGAGAAGATTGGGAACATGAACTAATGATAAAGATTCCGAAAGATAGATGGGAAAAGTATCTGATAATGGAACACATAATTGTTCCATTAATGCAAGACATAATTTAATTCAATTTAAATTATTACATAGACTATATTATTCAAAAACGAGGTTGATTAAATTCTACTCAAGCGTCTCTCCTAGATGCGATAAATGGTTGTTTCAAAATGCCAATATAACACATTCATTTGTAGGATGTATAAAGTTGAATAAATTTTGGAGCGATGCATTTGATATATTTACATAGCTCTTCAAGTTAAGAATAGAACCTAATACGGAATGGATTATATTTGGAATAATAGTAGAAGATATCAATTTAAACAAAGACCAAAAAAAAATCTTTAATTATGGGTTAATAATTGGAAAGAAATTGATACTTAAATTTTGGAAAAATACAGCTACACCAACTGTTAAAATGTGGATTAGTAATATGACGGACATAGCTCACCTTGAAGAAATGAGACTTCATCTAATAGATAAATATGACCAATTCTTAAGGATTTGGTCCCCTTTCATCGACTTTTTGGAATCATGTGATGCAGCAGTGCCATAAAGATTTCAGGTCAGGTCGTGGATAGAATTACATCTCCGAATAAAGATTTGAAAATTTTCTTTTTTAAGGGTCTTTATCTCCTACTTTATACTTTTTCTTTTCTTAAACACACTTCTGTTTTTCTATTTTCTACTATCTATTTTTCCTCTTTTTCTTCTCTCTCTCTCTTGTCTTTCTTTACTTCCTTTTCAAAAACATAAAACTAGAGGTTGTCCATAGAATGTATTACGTTATGACATAGTTGGCACCTAAAATTAGGTGCCACTGTATTGTTTTGGACTGTATTAACTTCTAATAAAATAAACCAAAAACTAAAACAAAAAACTTTCCCTCTCTCATCTTATAGAGTTATTTCAAATGTCATTAGAAACGGGAACAGTGCCGGAGGATTGGCGTACTGCGCATGTTGTTCCATTGTTTAAAAAAGGTTCAAAGAATAAACCTAGCAATTATACACCTGTTAGTTTGACGTCAGTGGTGGGCAAATTCATGGAAAGGATACTTAGAGATAATATATATAAACAGGGTCTGATCAAGAACAGTCAACATGGATTTGTGCCTGGAAGGTCATGTTTGACAAACCTTCTTGAATTTTTTGAAGAGGTTACTAGGGAAATTGATGAGGGTAAAGCAGTGGATGTTGTCTATATGGATTTCAGTAAGGCCTTTGACAAGGTTCCCCATGGAAGGTTGGTTGAGAAGGTCCAATCTTTGGGTGTTAATGGCGGAGTAGCAAGATGGATTCAACAGTGGCTGAATGGGAGATGCCAGAGAGTAATGGTGGATGGCTGTTTGTCAGGTTGGAAGCCGGTGACCAGTGGAGTGCCTCAGGGATCTGTGTTGGGTCCACTGTTGTTTGTCATGTACATCAATGATCTAGATGATGAGGTGGAAAATTGGATAAGTAAGTATGCAGATGATACTAAGATAGGTGGTGCTGTGGATAATGAAGTAGATTTTCAAACTCTACAGAGAGATTTGGGCCATTTGGAAGAGTGGGCTGAAAGATGGCAGATGGAGTTTAATGCTGATAAGTGTGAGGTGCTACATCTTGGCAGGACAAATCAAAATAGGACGTACATGGTAAATGGTAGGGAATTGAGGAATGCTGTGGAACAGAGGGATCTAGGAATAACTGTGCATAGTTCCCTGAAGGTGGAATCGCATGTCGATAGGTTGGTAAAGAAAGCTTTTGGTGTGCTGGCCTTTATAAACCAGAGCATTGAATATAGGAGTAGGGAAGTCATGTTAAAATTATACAAGGCATTGGTAAGACCAATTCTGGAGTATGGTGTACAATTTTGGTCGCCTAATTATAGGAAGGATTTCAACAAAATAGAGAGAGTACAGAGGAGATTTACTAGAATGTTGCCTGGGTTCCAGCAACTAAGTTACAGAGAAAGGTTGAACAAGTTAGGTCTTTATTCTTTGGAGCGCAGAAGTTTAAGGGGGGACTTGATTGAGGTCTTTAAAATGATGAAAGGGATAGACAGAGTTGACGTGGATAAGCTTTTCCAATTGAGGGTAGGGAAGATTCAAACAAGATGGCATGACATGAGAATTAAGGGACAGAAGTCTAGGGGTAACATGAGGGGGAACTTCTTTACTCAGAGAGTGGTGGCTGTGTGGAATGATCTTCCAGCAGAAGTGGTGGAGGCAGGATCGATTTTAACATTTAAAAGTAAAGTGGATAGGTATATGGACGGGAAGGGAATGGAGGGGTATGGTCTGAGTGTAGGTAGATGGGACTAGGGGTAAATAAATGGTCGGCACGGACTGGAAGGGCCGAGAAGGCCTGTTTCCGTGCAGTAATTGTTATATGATTATATGATTATATGGTTATATGGTTATAGCTATGCCCTCTAGTGTTGGCCATTGCTGCCTGGGAAGAGTTTCTGAGTGTCTATCTCACTCTGCCTCATTGAATTTTGTATACTTCCATCAAATGAGAGGAATAAATCACGTGGATGCACAGAGTCTTTTACCTAGAGTAGGGGAATTGAGGACCAGAGGACATAGGACATATGAATCTGATGGGTAACCTTTTCACACTGAGGGCGATGGGTGTATGGAACAAGCTGCCAGAGAAGGTAGTTGAGGCTGGGACTATCGCATCATTTAAGAAACAGTTGGACAGGTACATGGACAGGACAGGTTTGGAGGGTTATGGACCAAGCGCAGACTAGTGGGACTAGTGTAACTGGGACATTGTTGGCCGGTGTGGGCAAGTTGGGCCGAAGGGCCTGTTTACACACTGTACCACTTTGACTATGAGAAGGAATGGGTGATGTTTCAGGTCAAAACCCTTCTTCAAAAGACTTCCGGTGGCGCCATGGAGCTGTAAGAGGCGCTCCATTTAGCTCCGCTCCCGAAATTGCGCTAAAAGCACTAAAAAGCCTGTAAAAGAAAACGGACCGATTCAAAAACATTAATCGGGGATACCTGACGTCGCGTAAGTGATGTCATCAGAAATCGCCGCAAACTAACGGGGGATAACGGCATTTTTAAATGCCAAAACGGAATTTACCGAAAAAGCCCACAACAAGACCTCTAACCACTGCGGGTCACTCAAGAGTTGGAGAAAACACCTCAAACAACACCTGATGGATCTGAAGATGAAAGTGAAGGACAAAGATTTATTGCTGCTATGGAGGCAAAATTAAAAGACCAAGAACAATCTTTAAGAGAAGCTGTGACAAAGGACTTTGGTGAGATGTTGCATAAAGGGCCTGCCCTACAAGCATGCAACTCTATGCGATGAACGCGATCAAACTAGAAGCGGGGGCCGCGCGGAGGTCGGGTGATCCCCTGTACGGGGCCGTTCCCACCAGCATGCGCCTGCAACCAAACCACCAGTAGGGGCCGCGCGGAGGTCCGGTGAGTGGCGCAACGCGGCGCAAAGTGAGGCGAACTTGGAGCGAAGTCTAAGGTAAGTTCGCCAGGACAGAGAGGGGCACAGAGGCACACACACACACAGAGGGCCACGGAGCCACACACATAGAGGGTCATGGAGGAACCTACAGATAGGTTCACGAAGGCACGTTGTCGGGGCGGTGTGTAATGCGTCGAGGCGACTGCGAGCCGACAAGCCGTTGCCGCGCGGAATTTTTGGACATAGTCAGTTTTTCGGAGCCCCGCGCGGTGTCGGGACGAACTCCGCACAATTCCGCACGGCTCCGGCGATCGAAGTGGGACCGGCCCCGCGACGCCGGACGGCTCAAGCGACCACATTAGGTCACGCTAATCGCATAGAGTTGCATGTTTGTAGGACAGGCCCTTAAGGAGCTTTCCCTGCTATCTACTCAGCTGGGAAAGTTAGAAACAAGAATGGATGTCGGGAATAAGGAGATTGTCAATGGAATGAGTATTCTACGGGACCGTATTGATGAAGTAGATACCGATTTAAGAGAACGGGTTGAAGATGATCGCAGTAAAAAGCTGGACCCCGTTCTCATTACTTCTGCAGAACAAAACAACAGAACTGGAAACTATGACTTTGGATATGTCTGAAACGATGAAAAGAATGAAAGAAGATCTAGACCGAGTTTCTGGGCAACTGGTAAGAATGACAGATAAATGTATCGATCTCGAGACTCGGTCCAGACGACAAAATTTAAGGATTGTTGGAGTGAAAGAAGGGAAGGAAACTGGAACAGACCCTCGGGGTTTTTACAGCATACCTACTTCAACAAGCATTCAAGCTGTCTGAAAGACCGAAAGTAGATGTTGCACACCGAGTTCAGAGAGCACACTCAAAGGTCGGAGCTCCACCAGGACAGATTATCCTGAAACCTCATGACATAGCAGTTCTTGAAGACATTATGAAGAAAATACCATTTGGGAAAAATGTGATGTTCGAAGGAGAAAGTGTAAGATTCTTCAGAGACTATCCTGCAGAAGTGGCGAAGAAACGTGCCCTTTTTACAAAGACACGGCTGATTCTTAAAGGAATTCCACTCCTTAGATATGGAATAATATATCCTGCCAAACTGAGGGTCACATATAATGACTCAGAGCGTTTCTTTATTGATCCAGAAGAAGCATTCAAAGACTTAAAAAAGGACATTAAAGGATAAGTAAAATGCTATGGCTTTGCTGATGTGTACCTTTTATATATATTTATAAGGGGTAAACTGAGAGAATATGCCTCATTACATATAAATGTTGCAGATAAGATGGCTGTCTAATTCGCATGTGTTAATGTCTAAACACCTTATCAGGTTTGGAATGGACGTAAACAACTTCAAGGCCGCGATGTTTTTGGAAGAAAGACTTAATAAAATGGAATTATGTAGTATAGAAACCAAATCAAACATAGAAACATAGAAATTAGGTGCAGGAGTAGGCCATTCAGCCCTTCGAGCCTGCACCACCATTCAATATGATCATGGCTGATCATCCAACTCAGTATCCCGTACCTGCCTTCTCTCCATACCCTCTGATCCCCTTAGCCACAAGGGCCACATCTAACTCCCTCTTAAATATAGCCAATGAACTGGCCTCAACTACCCTCTGTGGCAGAGAGTTCCAGAGACCCACCACTCTCTGTGTGAAAAAAGTCCTTCTCATCTCGGTCCTAAAGGATTTCCCCCTTATCCTTAAGCTGTGACCCCTTGTCCTGGACCTCCCCAACATCGGGAACATCGGGAAACGTAGTGGAATGTAATAATTTGCTAATAATCTACTAATAAATGATATCATCAATAATATACTAACTCATAAATAATTGGACTAACTCATTTATTTTAACCTAATATGTAATATCATAACTGAATAATGATTCATTCTTCTGTAAAGCTGAAACCTGGCAGGCAGCCAAAACCTGGATCCAAGACTGAATTCTTAGTTAACCCCTTCCAGCCAGATGATTCTTTTCTAAATATGATGTTAATTAACAAAAAAAAACATCGGGGTTTGTCTTTTAAGTTAAATTCAGATTCAGATTCAGATTCAGATTCAATTTTAATTGTCATTGTCAGTGTACAGTACAGAGACAACGAAATGCATTTAGCATCTCCCTGGAAGAGCGACACAGCAAATGATTTGGATAAATAACAATAAGTGTCCGGGGGGGGTGGTGATTGGCAGTCACCGAGGTACGTTGTTGAGTAGCGTGACAGCCGCCGGAAAGAAGCTGTTCCTGGACCTGCTGGTTCGGCAACGGAGAGACCTGTAGCGCCTCCCGGATGGTAGGAGGGTAAACAGTCCATGGTTGGGGTGAGAGAGGTCCTTGGCGATGCTGAGCGCCCTCCGCAGACAACGCTTGCTTTGGACAGACTCAATGGAGGGGAGCGAGGAACCGGTGATGCGTTGGGCAATTTTCACCACCCTCTGCAATGCCTTCCGGTCGGAGACAGAGCAGTTGCCATACCAAAATGTGATGCAGTTGGTAAGGATGCTCTCGATGGTGCAGCGGTAGAAGTTCACCAGGATCTGAGGAGACAGATGGACCTTCTTCAGTCTCCTCAGGAAGAAGAGACGCTGGCGAGCCTTCTTGATCAGAGTTGAGGTATTGTGGGTCCAAGAGAGGTCGTCAGAGAGGTTGACTCCCAGGAACCTGAAGCTAGAAACACGTTCCACCTCCGTACCGTTAATGTGGATGGGGGTGTGCGTGCCGCCCCTGGACTTCCTGAAGTCTACAATGAGCTCCTTGGTCTTCTTGGAGTTAAGGGCCAGTTAAATACAGCAATTAAATAGTAAATACGTATTTAGTTTAAGCTATTAGATGAACTACCTGTACATGCTTGATTGCTTTCTCTTTGAATATATTATCCGGTTCAGGCCTGTTCTTTTTCTTCCATAATACTTGTTCATAGGGAACAGAGCTAAATGTAATTTACACCTACGGAAGGTTACCTAAATTCTTCCACCATTTGGTGGTTTTTTCACACAGTATTTTTAAATACTATCTTTTCAATCGTTTTGGAGGTTTAATCCTCAAATACTAAACAATCCGGATGGTTGTAAATATTTAAAACAACAGATGGAACTTTTCTTTGAGACCAATGATACCCCAGATATCTCATCCTCCCTATTATGGGAATCTTTTAAGGCGTTTATTAGAGGTTCTATTATTTCATACCAAGCTTTTCAAAATAAAAAGAATAGGATGGAACAATTGCAACTAGAAGAACAGATTACAGAACTTGATTTAGAAAACGCGTAAGATCCAACTGTAGGTAAACACAACAAGATAGCAAAATTGAAATTTAAACTAAACCAAATTTTATCTGCAAGAGTTATTAACCATATAACCATATAACAATTACAGCACGGAAACAGGCCATCTCGGCCCTTCAAGTCCGTGCCGAACAACTTTTTTCCCTTAGTCCCACCTGCCTGCACTCATACCATAACCCTCCATACCCTTCTCATCCATATGCCTATCCAATTTATTTTTAAATGATACCAACGAATCTGCCGCCACCACTTCCACTGGAAGCTCATTCCACACCGCTACCACTCTCTGAGTAAAGAAGTTCCCCCTCATGTTACCCCTAAACTTCTGTCCCTTAATTCTAAAGTCATGTCCTCTTGTTTGAATCTTCCCTATTCTCAAAGGGAAAAGCTTGTCCACATCAACTCTGTCTATCCCTCTCATTATTTTGAAGACCTCTATCAAGTCCCCCCTTCACCTTCTGCGCTCCAGAGAATAAAGACCTAACTTAGTCAACCTATCTCTGTAACTTAGCTGTTGAAACCCAGGCAACGTTCTAGTAAATCTCCTCTGTACCCTCTCTATTTTGTTGACATCCTTCCTATAATTGGGCGACCAAAATTGTACACCATACTCCAGATTTGGTCTCACCAATGCCTTGTACAATTTTAACATTACATCCCAGCTTCTATACTCAATGCTCTGATTTATAAAGGCTAGCATACCAAAAGCTTTCTTTACCACCCTATCTATATGAGATTCCACCTTCAAGGAACTATGCACGGTTATTCCCAGATCCCTCCGTTCAACTGTATTCTTCAATTCCCTACCATTTACCATGTACGTCCTATTTTGATTTGTCCTGCCAAGGTGTAGCACCTCCCATTTATCAGCATTAAACTCCATCTGCCATCTTTCAGCCCATTTTTCCAACTGGCCTAAATCACTCTGTAGACTTTGGAAATCCTCTTCATTATCTACAACAACCCCTATCTTGGTATCATCTGCATACTTACTAATCCAATTTACCACCCCTTCATCCAGATCATTGATGTACATGACAAACAACAAAGGACCCAACACAGATCCCTGAGGCACCCCACTAGTCACCTGCCTCCAACCCGACAAACAGTCATCCACCATTACCCTCTGGCTTCTCCCATTCAGCCACTGTTGAATCCATTTGCTATTCCTGCATTTATACCCAACAGTTGAACCTTTGAACAGTTGAACAGTTATTAGATTATTTCAAATTACAAAACAGGAACATTTCGAATTTGGCGACAAGCCACACAAACTCTTGGCTCGTCAGCTGAAAAAAGTTGAAAAGGACCAGAGACTATTCTAAAAATCAAATCATACAAAGGCGAATTGTTAATGGTGCCCAAAGACATTAACGAAAGATTTGCCCAATTTTATCAAAATTTATATACATCTAAAACATCAACAGAAAGCAGTAAAATTACAAACTTTCTGGACAACTGTAACCTCCCAACACTTAACCCCATGGAACAAGAGGAATTAGAGCACAGGTTTCAATCAAAGAAATAGAAGAGACAATAAATTCACTGAAGAACGGTAAAACACTGGGACCAGACGGGTTCAGTAATGAATTTTATAAAAGATTTCACAAGGTAATTTCACCAGGTTTACACAAGCTTTATACATATGCATTTAAAGAACAGACATTACCACAAACACTAGCTGAACCAACTATCACACTTATACCCAAAAAAGATAACGATCTAGAAGACCCCGGTTCATATTGCCCTTCTAAATACAGATCAGAAAATATTAGCAAAAACTTTGGCAAGAAGATTAAGCAAATACGTTAATAAATTAATACATTCGGATCAAACAGGGTTCATGGAGAGAGAGGATTGCTCGCTTTTTAATATAGGCGCGATCCTTCTCTCCCCAATAAAGTTGACGAACACAATATATGAAAAAAATCCGATTATTCACAGCACTTTATGAATTTGTAGGTATGTTACAAAACGTACCTTTACCGGCGCTGCACTTCTGCCGCTCCCCGTGTGCGTGACTTTCGCGCCTTTCAGAGGGGGGCGGGCTTAAAATGCCGTTTTTCAACAGGCAGGACAAATCGATCAATGTCGGGCGATTTGGTTGCTGAAGAAAAATCGCTCTGACATTTCATGGATGGTGGTATTTTTAAATTACTCTACATTATTTATTAACTAGAGTAATTTAAAAATCACCTTCAAAAGCCGTGAGCGCAGACAACCGGAAGCATTTTCCGTAGGGGAGAAAAAAAGGTAAATACTTTATTTTTATATTAAAAGTTGGTTTTTCGGGAGGCATTAATAATATTTTCATGTTGCGAAATGGGGTCCCCAAAAAATGTATGAACCCCCAGTATTTTTCCCCCCGACTTCACCGCTAACCGCAACGTTCTAATCCACCGCATTCTACTAAAACCCACTCGCTAGTTGATTTAAATGGCCGTTAATTTACAGGCATAAAACACTAAATTCCTTCCATTTGGCCCAGAAATTCATGAAAATGAGATTTAAAAATTATGTTATATTGTGGATTATTGTGTGAATGTTATTTGGACACTTAGGCAATTTTAAAAAAGTTTATCTTTTCTTAAGAAATTGATAGATGTTTAGATCTACTCATTGAATTTTGTAATTAGCTACAATTAGATAACTAACTAATTATATGCTTTAATTTCAGGTAATCCAAGTAAGATTGTTTAATATTTGTTTCAGAATGCTTCAATCTATAATAACTGAAAATTTCATTGAGTTCTCTTAATTTTTAAGAATGTTATGGACTTTTAACTTTTCCAGATCACAGCTTTTGAGTTGAGTCAATTGAAAGGCAATGGGAAGCAAGATGCTAATTTCCGAGTATGAAAATGGCCATAACTTTCTTAATACTGAAGATATGAAAGTAAATTAGGTGTCAAATTAAACTTCTTTTTATGCTTTATCTGATGGGATAAATTGCAGACTTGATTTTTAAAATCTCAAAATTTTGTAACATTGCTAGAATTTGGAGACAAGTAAAATCTACTTTTAAATGAAGAAATCTATCTCTTCTTTCACCAATAGCTAATAACCCGTCGTTCAAGCCATCTATTATAGATAAAATGTTTATTTATTGGGAAAGACTAGGAATTAATAAGGTTGGAGATTTGTACAAGATGGGAAACCTCCTATCATTCCAGAAATTACAGTTGAAATACAATCTGAAAGGTAATCAATATTTTAGATATCTTCAAATTCGAGATTATTGGAAAACATTTCCCCACGATTGTCAAACTCTGCTGCCAGATATGTTAGACGAAGGTATGAATAGAAACTCTGACGCAAACAATCTAATATCATACTTGTACAACATCCTTCTAAACATAGAAATCCCATCGTCAGACGTAATTAGAAGAGAATGGGAAGAGGAATTAGGCCTAAAAATCTCCAAAGACAGATGGGAAAAATCTCCTATATATACATAATTGTTCGATTAATGTTAGACACATTTTAATCCAATTCAAAATACTCCACAGACTCTACTACTCAAAAATTAAACTGAATAAGATTTTTTCAAATATATCGCTCAAGAAGCAACTATAACACACTCCTTTGCCTCTTGCATAAAACTCCATAACTTTTGGAAATAAATCTTTTGAAATGTTCTCAAAATTATTAAAAACAAAACTGGACCCCCATATAGAACTGATTATTTTCGGAACAGCAGGAGCCTGCTCTGAGCTATCAATATTTCAAAGACGTTTTCCTTAATTGTGGCCTGATAATGGCGAAAAAAATTAAACTTAAATTTTGGAAAAATACATCTCCCCCAACTCTTAAAATGTGGATCACAAACATGTCTGAGATGCCACATCTTGAAGATATGAGACTTGTCTTAGCTGGAAAATCAGAGCAATTTTCAAAGATATGGTCTCCTTTCATTGATTCATTACAAGGATAGTATGGTGCACCACAACTTTGGAATTAAACCGATTTACGGACTGGGTGATGGGTGAGGTGAGAAATGAAGCAGGTATATCAACACGTTTTGTTTTTTTTCCCGTTTTTTTCATTTTTTGTCTTTTTATTTTTTTAACAAGTTTTTACTTACTCACTCTTTGACTACACTCATTTGGTAGTTTAGGGGTTCTATTACACATTCACTTTCTTTCTCACTTTCTTTCTTTCTTGCTCTTTTTCTATTTCATCTTTGCTAAAATTAAAATGGAAGTTGTACGATAAATGTGTTATGTCATATGCCGCGGTTTATACTTTTGTACACTGCTTCTAATAAAAAATATAAATTAAATTAAAAAAAAAAAAACAACCCTTCTTCAGACTGTCTGAAGAGGGACTCGACCTGAAACGTCACCCATTCCTTCTCTCCAGAGATGCTGCCTGTCCCGCTGAGTTACTCCAACATTTTGTGTCTATCTTCGGTTTAAACCAGCATCTGCAGAGGGTTAGAGGGTGTGAGCTATAGGGAGAGGTTGAGTAGGCTGGGTCTCTATTCCATGGAGCGCAGGAGGATGTGGGGAGATCTTATAGAGGTGTGCAAAATCATGAGTGGAATAGATCGGGATGATGGAACAGAGTCTTTTACCCAGAGTAGGGGACCAGAGGACATAGGTTCAAGGTGAAGGGGTAAAGATTTCATAGGAATCCGAGGGGTAACTTTTTCCCACAGAGGGTGGTGGGTGTATTTAACAAGCTGCCAGAGGAGGTGGTTGAGGCTGGGACTATCCCAGCGTTTAAGAAACAGTTGGACAAGTGCATGGATAGGAACCGGTTTGGAGGGTTATGAACCAAGCGCAGGCAAGTGGGACTAGTGTAGCTGGGACATTGTTGGCCGGTGTGGGCGAGTTGGGCCGAAGGGCCTGTTTCCACATTGCATTACTCTATGAATCTATGACCCTAAGTCTCCCCTCAACCTCCGACATTCCAGAGAAAACGATCCACATCTATCCAGCCGCTCCCTGTAGCCGAAACCCTCTAATCCAGGCAGTAGACTGGTAAAGCATTTGTGCACACTCTCCACCGCCTCTATGTCTTTGCTGAAATGGGGTGACCAGCACTGCATACAATGGCGACCACTTTTCCGCCACATTTGCCTGATGGATTTGAGAGAGTGACGGAGTCATAGAGTGATGCAGTGCCCTTCGGCTCAACTTGCCCACACCGGCCAACATGTCCCTGCTACACTCGTCCCACCCATGTCCCTGCTACACTCGTCCCACCTGCCTGCGCTTGGTCCATAACTCCTCCAAACTTGTGAAGAGAATGTGATGTTTTCTTTAAAGCCGTCCTGTACACGGCTAGGATTAAAAATAACTATCCTTCGGCACAGCTCCAAAGTGTTTACCTAAGTAAAGCACAAATTCCCACCTGGTGCCTGTATATTCACAAGGTACACCTGAGGTTTAGCATTGGAACAACGCCTGTGCCAAACATGGTGCAAAATGGAACAAACCCCCTCTGCCTGCACGTGATCCATAACCCCTCCATTCCCTGCATATCCATGTGCCATAGAACATTGAACAGTACAGAGCAAGAACAGGCCCTTCAGCCCACCGTGTCTTTGCCGAGCATGAAGCCAAGACCATCGCTTATCTAAGGTCATACAGTGAGGAAACAGGCCCTTCTGCTCAATTTGTCTGCGCCGTCCAACATGCCCCATCTACACTAGTCCCACTCTACCTACACACAACCCATGTCCCTCCATTCCGTGCACATCCATGTGCCCATCTGAAAGCATCTGAAATGCTTTGAACAGTTCTGCCTCCACCACCACCTCTGGCAATGCGTTCCAGGCCTCCACCACCACCTCTGTGTAAAAGACCTGCCCCGCACGTCTCCATTAAACCTTCCCCCTCTCGCCTTGTAGTGTAGTTTAGTTTAGAGATACAGCGCGGAAACAGGCCCTTCGGCCCACCGAGTCCGCGCCGACCAGCGATCCCCGTACATTAACACTATCCTACATTACACACACTAGGGACAATTTTACATTGAGAGAAAGCTAATTAACCTGCAAAGACCTGTGAGTCTTTTGAGAGTTGGAGGAAACTGAAGATCTTGGAGAAAACACCATGCTATCACGAGGAGAACGTGCAAACTCTGTACAGACAGCACCCGCAGTCGGGATCGAACCTGGGTCTCTGGCGTTGAAAGCGCTGTAAGGCAGCAACTCTACCGCTGTGCCACTGTGCCGCCCTATATAGCTGTGCCCCCTAGGGTTGGACATTTCCACCCTGAGAAAAAGGTTCTGACTGTCTAGCCTATCTATGCATCTCGCAATTTTATATACTACAAACTTATGTGGTGTTTGGAACAAAAAGGAAGTCGTCGAGGCAGATTTTGTTGGCAATGTACATGTTCACAAGCGATAGGAGCAGATTTAGGCCATTCGGCCCATCAAGTCTACTCAGCTATTCAATCGGCTGATCTATCTCTGTCATGCATCAGTACTTTGGACTGAACACTTGTCTGTGCGTGGACAGAACAGAGCCTGCAGCCAGCAGAAGGCAGGTACTGAAGGCAGTGAGAGGTGCTGGAGTAACTCAACGGGTCAGGCAGCATCTCTGGAGAACTAATTTCCTCTGCCAGCGTGTGATCCATACGCGTCTATTCCCTGCCTATCCATGTGCCTGTCTAAAAGTCCCTTAAATGCCAGATCTCTACAAACATGTATGAGACGCAACATCATGAAGATTTGAGACTTGTCTTAGCAGGAAAATCAGAGCAATTTTCAAAGATATGGTCTCCTTTCATTGATTCATGACAAGGATAGTATGGTGCAACACAACTTTGGAATTAAACCGATTTACGGACTGGGTGGCGGGTGCGGTGAGAAATGAAAATGGCATATCAACACTTTTTTGTTTTTTCTCCTTTTTTTGTCGTTTTTGTCTTTTTTTTTTTAACGTTTTTGCTTACTCAATCTTTGACTACACTCATTTGGTAGTTTAGGGGTTCTAATCTTACACATTCACTTTCTATCTCACTTTCTTTCTTGCTATTCCTCTTTTTCTATTTCATCTTTGCCAAAATTAAAATGGAAGCTGTACAATAAATGCATTATGTCATATGCTGTGGTTTATACTTTTGTCCACTGCTTCTAATAAAAAATATAAATTAAAAAAAATTAATTAAAAATGCCAGATCTCGTAGGACACGTGGAATTCATTGTCACGGAAGGCTGCTGGGGCCTAGTCAATGGAAATAGTACAAGGGAGAGGTTGATAGATTCTTGATTAGTACGGCTGTCGGGAGTTATGGGGAGAAGGCAGGGGAATGGGGTTTGAGAGGGAAAGATAGATCAGCCATGATTAAATGGCGGAATCGACTTGATGGGCCGAATGGCCTAATTCTACTCATATCACACAAATCTATGCACTATGAAACGTCACTATCGTATCTGTCTCCACCCCACCCCCTGGCGACACGTTCCATGCCCCCATTGGATGTTTTTCTAAGGCAGAGATAGATAGATTCTTGATACAAGATAGATTAGTACGGGTGTTAGGGATCATGGGGAGAAGGCAGGAGAATGGGGTTAGGAGGGAGAGATAGATCAGCTATGATTTAATGCTGGAGTTGACCAATTGCCCAACACTCTCTGTGTCCCACACATCTCCATTAAACTTGTTAGCCCCCAATGTTCCAGAATCAACAATCCATGTTTGTCCAATCTTTCCTCGTAATTATTACTCTCTGATCCAGGCAGCCTTCTAGTAAACCTCTTAGAAACATAGAAACATAGAGAAATAGGTGCAGGAGTAGGCCATTCGGCCCTTCGAGCCTGCACCGCCATTCAATATGATCATGGCTGATCATCCAACTCAGTATCCCATACCTGCCTTCTCTCCATACCCCCCGATCCCTTTAGCCACAAGGGCCACATCCAACTCCCTCTTGAATATAGCCAATGAACTGACCTCAACGACCTTCTGTGGCAGAGAATTCCAGAGACTCACCACTCTCTGTGTAAAGGATGTTTTCCTCATCTGGGTCCTAAAGGAATTTCCCCGTATCCTTAGACTGTGACCCCTTGTTCTGGACTCCCCCAACATCGGGAACAATCTTCCTGCATCTAGCTTGTCCAACCCCTTAAGAATCTGCTACAGCGTGTAGAACTGGCCACAATACTCTAAATACAGCCAAACCAATATCCTATACAGCCTCTGTGTTAAAGAAGGAACTGCAGATGCTGGAGAATCGAGGGTTACACAAAAAGCTGGAGAAACTCAGCGGGTGCAGCAGCATCTAAGGAGCGAAGGAGATAGGCGACGTTTCGGGTCGAGACCCTTCTTCAGACAGCCTATACAGCCTCACCTTGACTTTGTGACCCTTATACTCAATGCCCTGACCAATGAAAGCATCATACCATATGCCTTCATTACTACTCTATCTACTTGTTTTGCCACTTTCAGGGAGCTATGAACTAGGATTGCAAGATCCCTCTGTACATCAATGCCATTCACTGTATACTTTCCCCTAACATTCAACCTTCCAAACTGCTTCACCTCACACCTGCTCAAGATTAAACTCCATTTGCCATTTCTGTAATTGATCCATTTCCCACTGTATATTTTTGATAAACTTAGTGATACAGTGTGGAAACAGGCCCTTCGGCCCAACTTGCCCATACCGGCCAACAAAGTCCCAGCTACCCTAATCCCACTTGCCTGCGCTTGGTCCATAACCCTCCAGACCTGTCCTATCCATGTACCTGTCCAACTGTTTCTTAAATGACATTCCTGGGATGTCAGGACTTTCTATATGAGGAAAGACTGGATAGACTCGGCTTGTACTCGCTGGAATTTAGAAGATTGAGGGGGGATCTTATAGAAACTTACAAAATTCTTAAGGGGTTGGACAAGCTAGATGCTGGAAGATTGTTCCCGATGTTGGGGGAGTCCAGAACAAGGGGTCACAGTCTAAGGATAAGGGGGAATTCCTTGAGGACCGAGATGAGGAAAACATTCTTTACCCAGAGAGTGGTGAGTCTCTGGAATTCTCTGCCACAGAAGGTAGTTGAGACCAGTTAATTGGCTATATTTAAGAGGGCGTCAGATGTGGCCCTTGTGGCTAAAGGGATAAGGGGGTATGGAGAGAAGGCAGGTACGGGATACTGAGTTGGATGATCAGCCATGATCACATTGAATGGCGGTGCAGGCTCGAAGGGCCGAATGGCCGACTCCTGCACCTATTTTTCTATGTTTCTATGTTTCTATGATAGTCCCAGCCTCAACTACCTCCTCTGGCAGCTTGTTCCACACACCCGCCACCCTCTTTGTGAAAAACGTTACCCCTTCATCTTGAACCTATGTCCTCTGGTCCTCGATTCCCCTACTCTGGGTAAAAGACTCTACCCGATCTATTCCTCTATTCAACTTCTATTCAACCCATCCTTATTTACCTCCGAGCTGTTTATCAGTTCCAGCACGGGTCCCTGTGGAACTCTACTGGTCGTAGGCAGAATAACAATATTCCACCTCTGTCCCTACGACTATGATATTGGATCCCAACAACCAGGTCACTGTACATTTTGAACAGCCTGGCATGAGGGACTTTATCAAATGCCTTATGAAAATCCATGTGGACGACATCCACTGCCCCACCCTCAGTCTCATCACTTTGTCACCTCCTCCAAATGCACAATCACATACGAACGACATGACCTGCTGCCTGCGAAGGAGGGTCTCGACCCGAAACGTTGCCCATTCCTTCTCTCCATAGGTGCTGCCTCACCCGCTGAGTTACTCCAGCATTCTGTGTCCACAGACAAAGCCATGTTGACTGCTCATAACCTGGTTCGATCCTGACTACGGGCGCTGTCTATAGGGAGTTTGTACATTCTCCCCGTGATCTGCGTGGGTTTTCCCCGGGGTGCCCCGCTTTCCTCCCACTCCCCAAACACCTGCTGGTTTGTAGGTTAATTGGCTTTGGTAAATATAGTAAATTGTCCCCAGTGTGTATTGGGCAGTGTTAATGCTGGCATTGCATTTAGACAGTAGACAATAGACAATAGGGTGCAGGAGTAGGCCATTCGGCCCTTCGAGCCAGCACCGCCATTCAATGTGATCATGGCTGATCATCCCCAATCAGTACCCCGTTCCTGCCTTCTCCCCATATCCCCTGACTCTGCTATCTTTAAGAGCCCTATCTAGCTCTCTCTTGAAAGTATCCAGAGAACCGGCCTCCACCGGAGGCAGAGAATTCCACAGACTGGATTATTCTTTCCTATTACCGATTTGACTTGCAAATTAACCTTTTGGGAGTCCTGCACCAGTCCCTTTGCACCTGTGATTTCTGAATTTAGAAAATAGTCCATGCCTTTATTCCTCCTACCATACTGGATATGCCCACTGGATGTTTCTTAAGGCAGAGATAGATAGATTCTTGATTCTAGATGGATTAGTACGGGTGTCAGGGATTATGGGGAGAAGGCAGGAGAATGGGGTTAGGAGGGAGAGATAGATCAGCCGTGATTGAATGGTGGAGTAGACTTGATGGGCCGAATGGCCTAATTCTACTATCACATGGCTTTATAACTAAAATGCATGACAGCACATTATGTTACACAGTATCCCATCTGCCAGTTATTTGCCCACTCCCCCAACCTGGACCAGCACTGATAAACCATTAACTCCTTGTGTTTTGGCCCGAAACGTTGCCTATTTCCTTCGCTCCATAGATGCTGCCTCACCTGTTGAGTTTCTCCAGCATTTTTGTCTACCTTTGATTTTCCAGCACCTGCAGCTCCTTTTTAACCATTAACTCCTCGAGTTGCACTGTAGCTTAATTGGTACTGAGGATTTAAACCTTTTTCATCGGTCGTTGCGACAATAATCGACCAGACCAGTGGGTGAACCAAAAATGTACGTTTTATTCAGCAAGGGTCTTTACATCAGGTCACCCATCCGCAGACTAGGTAACCCTGCAAAGAGTCTCTTCTGCAGGTATCACCTTATATACTCTTAACAATGTCCCAGCTACCCTAGTCCCACCTGCCTGCGCTTGGTCCATAACCCTCCAAACCTGTCCTATCCATGTACCTACTTGTCCAACTGTTTCTTAAACGATGGGATGGTCCCAGCCTCAACTACCTCCTCTGCCAGCTTCTGTGTGAAAAAGTTACCCTTTGGATTCCTGTTAAATCTTTTCCCCCTCACCTTGAACCTATGTCCTCTGGTCCTCGATTCCCCTACTCTGGGCAAGAGTCACCCCTTGGATTCCTATTGCCTCACCGCCCTCTGAGGCAGAGGGCGGTGGAGGGAGGTTCTCTGGATGCTTTCAAGAGAGAGCTAGATAGGGCTCCGGTTTCCGCCCACACTCCAAAATATGACTGGGTTTTTCTGGTTAATTGGCTTCAGTAAAAAATATAAATTGCCCCTGATGTGTAGTGCACATGCAGCGAGTGGTGAGTCTGTGGAATTCTCTGCCTCAGAGGGCGGTGGAGGCAGGTTCTCTGGATGCTTTCAAGAGAGAGCTAGATAGGGCTCTTAAAATTAGCAGAGTCAGGGGATATGGGGAGAAGGCAGGAACGGGGTACTGATTGGGGATGATCAGCCATGATCACATTGAATGGCGGTGCTGGCTCCCCCCTCCTTTTTACCCAATTACATTTCTTCCACGTATCTCTTCATATCGGTCATCCAACTGCATGATACAAGGGGCAAAGGCCATCGGCCACCTCCAAATATGGAGTTGGGTTTTCACTTTTTGCTAAATGCCAGTCGTCTGCAGTTCGCCAGTCTGCACATCGTGCAGATGCAGCAGTTCTGCTTTTTGTGTTAGTAAGCTCTTTTGCACATGAATCTTAAGGTTAATCGTTTAATGCCAATACATCGATTTTAATGCTTCTAGAATGATTGGCACTGGCAATAAACGGACCTTTCAACCTTTGATCTTGGGCAATCTTGGACAATACCCCATCCATGACAACCTGAGGAGCACCTTCAGCAACACACTGGGTCCCCCAAGATGCAGGTTCAGCAACATGCTGGGTCCGCCAAGGTTCTGCAGGACAGAACGCCACAGGAGATCCTTCTTCCCTGTGGCTATCAAACTGCACTCTGGACTGACTTTCCCCAATGTCACCCCCCACCCCCTCCCACCCCCAACCCTTCCCCCAGCCCTTCCCCCTCTCCCCAGCCCAATCTTTGCACATCCCCAATCCATTCCCCAAGTCTGATTTCATCTTTCACTTCTGCAGCCTCAAGGCGCAGTGCGGAAGCGGCCACTTTAAGAGTAGCCAGGAGCTAGAGGTAATTGAGAAGACCTCACAGAGTTTCCGGAGTGGGAAGTGTTAAGTTCCGAGCATTGTTTGCATCTTCCCTGCGGTCCCCAGCGCTGCCAAGGATAGATTAACAGATGCAGAGAGACAGATAGATACTAGTGGCGGGTGGGCGGGCGAACTGTTGGCTCCTCGTCTCACTGGCGGGCGTGGAGGGTTCGCCTCTCGCTACCCCCCGCCGCCCGGGGAAAGGGGTGAGAGGGAGGGAGGGAGCAAGAGAGAAGAGGGGGAGAGGGAGAGGAGAGAGGTGGTGGGAAATAGGAGGGGAGGGAGAGGGGAGAGAGGGATAGGGGAGGGAGAGGAGAGAGGTGGAAGAGAGAGGGAGAGGAGAGAGGGAAAGGGAGAGAGTGGAAGAGAGAGAGGGAGGGTGAGAGAGGGAGAGAGGGAGGAGGGAGAGGAGAGAGTAGGAAGAGAGAGAGGGGAAGAGGGGGAGAGGAGAGGGGGCGGGGGGAGAGAGGAGGGAGGGGGGAGAGAGGAGGGAGGGGGGAGAGAGGAGGGAGGGGGGAGAGAGGGAGAGGAGAGAGGCAGAGGACAGAGGGAAAGGGGAGAGAGGGAGGGAAGGTGGAGAGATAGAGGGGGAGAGGAGAGAGGGGGAGAGGGAGGGAGAGAGGGAGGGGGGGAGAGAGGGAGGGGGGGAGAGAGGGAGGGGGGAGAGAGATAGAGGGAGAGAGCAGGAAGAGATAGAGGGAGGCAGGGGAGAAGGCTGCCGCTTGCTTGAGGAATGAGGACGAGCTGCAAGATACTAACGTTCTCGGCGTTGTCGGGGCTGGTCCTGATCTGCTGCTGGATCTACGGCGGGCAATTGAACCCGCGTTGGGGCCGAGCCGCGGCTCCCCACGGCCTGTGGGACGGGGACGGGGACGGGGACGCCTTGCACCCTCTGTGCCAGTCCTACTTCCAGGGCAGCAAGGTGTTCGCTTGGAAGGAGAGGGAGAGGGAGAGGGAGAGGGAGGAGAGGGAGGGGCCG
The DNA here is from genome assembly GCA_963514005.1 of Raja brachyura. The sequence goes on along the minus strand of OY740782.1, from coordinate 146,142,983 downwards.
GAGGGCAGCTACTGCCGGCGGCTGCGGCCGCTGCTCCTGGCCTCCAGGAGCCCACCGGGGGCGGAGGAGCTCGCCTTCCCCCTGGCCTTCATCATCACCCTGCACAAGGACTTCTCCACCTTCGAGAGGCTGTTCAGGGCCATCTACCGCCCCCACAACGTCTACTGCATCCACGTCGACCAGAAGAGCCCCGGGCGCTTCCAGAGGCGCCTGGACCTTCTCCAGAGCTGCTTCGCCAACGTCTTCTTGGCTTCCAAGAACGAGCCCATCATCTACGCCGGCATCTCCCGGGTGGAGGCCGACCTCGACTGCCTCAGGGACCTGGTCCGCCTCAAGGGCGGCTGGAGGTACGTCCTCAACCTGTGCGGGCAGGATTACCCCCTGAAGACCAACCTGGACATCGTCCGGCATCTCAAGACCTTCAAGGGGAAGAACATCACCCCTGGGGTGCTGCCGCCCAAGCACGCAGTGGCCCGCACCAAGTTTGTGTACAAGCAGGTCCTCGCCCGCAACAACTCCCGCGTCCTCCGGACCAAGCAGCTCAAGCCCCCGCCGCCGCACAACCTCACCATTTACTTCGGCTCGGCTTACTACGCCCTGACCACCGACTTCGTGGAGTTTCTCCTCCAGGACCGGCGAGCCTTGGACCTGCTGCAGTGGTCGGCGGACACCTACAGTCCGGATGAGCACTACTGGATAACGTTGAACAGGCTACCGGGTAAGGAGGAGGAAAGACATTCTTGCCAGGGAGGGAGTGCAGAGACTGATTCCTGGGATGGCAGGACTTCCATATGGGGGCAAGACTGGATAGACTCGGCTTGTGCTCGCTAGAGTTTAGAAGATTGAGGGGGGATCTTATAGAAACTTACAACATTCTTAAGGGGTTGGACAGGCTAGATGCAGGAAGGTTGCTCAGTGAAGAAAGCAAATGGTATGTTAGCATTCATAGCGAAAGGATTTGAGTATAGGAGCAGGGAGGTTCTACTGCAGTTGGACAGGGTTTTGGTGAGGCCACACCTGGAGTATTGCGTACAGTTTTGGTCTCCAAATCTGAGGAAAGACATCCTTGCCATTGAGGGGGTACAGAGAAGATTCACCAGACTGATTCCTGGGATGTCAGGACTTTCATATGAGGAAAGACTGGATAGACTCGGCTTGTACTCGCTGGAATTTAGAAGATTGAGGGGGGATCTTATAGAAACTTACAAAATTCTTAAGGGGTTGGACAAGCTAGATGCTGGAAGATTGTTCCCGATGTTGGGGGAGTCCAGAACAGGGGGTCACAGTTTAAGTATAAGGGGGAAATCTTTTAGGAACGAGATGAGAAAAACATTTTTCACACAGAGTGGTGAGTCTCTGGAATTCTCTGCCACAGAAGGTAGTTGAGGCCAGTTCATTGCCTATATTTAAGAGGGAGTTAGATGTGGCCCTTGTGGCTAAAGAGATCAGGGGGTATGGAGAGAAGGCAGGTACGGGATACTGAGTTGGATGATCAGCCATGATCATATTGAATGGCGGTGCAGGCTCGAAGGGCCTAATGGCCTACTCCTGCACCTATTTTCTATGTTTCTATGTGTGCAAGGAACGATTCCCACTTCACAAACCACCTGCCGCCCCCATTGTTGGACGTGGAAACATCAGAGTCACAGAGTGGCGATACAGTGTGGAAACGGGCCATTCGGCCCACACTGTCCCGGCTACACTAGTCCCACCTGCCTGCGCTTGGTCCATATCCCTCCAAACATGTCCTATCCATATACCTGTCTTAACTGTAAAACTACAGAATATTAGGAAGTGGTCAAGATCGGACTTTTAGTAATATAGATGATGTGGAAACAGGCCCTTCGGCCCAACCTGCCCACACCGGAAACAAAGTCCCAGCTACCCTAGTCCCACCTGCCTGCGCTTGGTCCATAACCCTCCAAACCTGTCCTATCCATGTACCTACTTGTCCAACTGTTTCTTAAACGATGGGATAGTCCCAGCCTCAACTACCTCCTCTGCCAGCTTGTTCCATACACCCACCACCCTCTGTGCAAAAGAGTCACCCCTCGGATTCCTATTGCCTCACTGCCCTCTGAGGCAGAGGGCGGTGGAGGGAGGTTCTCTGGATGTTTTCAAGAGAGAGCTAGATAGGGCTCTTAAAGATAGTGGAGTCAGGGGATACAGGGAGAAGGCAGGAACGGGGTACTGATTGGGGATGATCAGCCATGATCACATTGAATGGCGGTGCTGGCTCGAAGGGCCGAATGGCCTACTCCTGCACCTATTGTCTATTAAATCTCTCCCCCCCTCGCCTTGAACCTATGTCCTCTGGTCCTTGATTCCCCTACTCTGGTCAAGAGACTGTGTGCATTGTCCCTGGTGTGTGTAGGGTAGTGTTAATGTTGGGGAAGTGGGATCGCTGGTCGGTGAGGATTCGGTGGGCCGACAGGCCTGTTTTTGTGCTGTTTCTCTAAAGAAAGCTTCCAGAGAAAATTTGGTTTAGTTCAGTTTAGTTCAGAGAGACAGCGCGGAAACAGGCCCTTCGGCCCACAGCGTCTGCTAGCACTATCACACACACACACACACACACACACACACACACACACACACACACACACACACACACACACACACACACACACACACACACACACACACACTACGAACAGTTTCACCAAAGCCAATTAACCTACAAACCTGTATGTCTTTGGAGCGTGGGAGGAAACGGGAGCACCCGGAAAAAAAACCCACGTGGTCACGGGAAGAACGTACAAACTTTGTACAGACAGCACCCGTCGTCGGGAGCGAACCTGGGTCTCTAGCGCTGTAAGGCAGCAACTCTACCGCTGCACCTGAAAGTGTGAAGGATAGGGCTAGTACACGAGTAGGGGTGATTGCTGATCTGCATGGACTCGGTGGGCCGAAGGGCCTGATTCGGAAGTGCTGAAGGGCCAAGATGTTTCCATTGGTGGGAATAGACTTGATGGGCCGAATGGCCGAATTCTTCTCCTAGCCCATGACCTTATGATTTCTTCTGTGCCCTATCTCTGGTCATAGGTGATGGGACTAGAATTAGGCTATTCGTCCCATCTAGTCTATTCCGCCATTCAGTCGTGGCTGATCTGTCTCTCCCTCCGAACCCCATTCCCCTGCCTTTCCCTTGTAACCTCTGACACCCGTACTAATCAAAAACCTATCTGTCTCTGCCTTAAAAATATCCACAGACGTGGACTCCACAGCCTTCTGTGGCAAATAGTTCCACAGCTTCACCACCCTCTGACTAAAGAAATTCCTGCTCATCACCTTCCTAAAAGAACGTCCTTTAATTCTGAGTCTATCACCTCTGGTCTTGGACTCTCCCACCAGTGGAAACATCCTCTCCACATCCACTCGATCCAAAGCCATTCACTATTCTGCACGTTTCAATGAGGCCCCCCTCTCGCTCTTCAAAAACCCCAGCCAGTACAGGGCCCAGCGCTGACAAACGCTCATCATAGGTTAACCCAAATCATTCCTGGGATCATTTAGTCTAGATAAGTCTAGTCTGAGGATAGGTCGAAGGACTAAAGAAAGATTCTTTGGGAACGTTTGTTGCGGAACAACTGGGAGGCAGGGCGACCACTCTCCAGGGCAGTTTGCCACACGCCCACACTAACGGAACATCTGGCCCCCTGAGCTAAACAACAAAAAGCCCCACAGGAAGACATCTGCTTGGTTTCTGACTAATTCTGTAGAAGGATAATCAATTGGACACCAACATGCTCCTTATCAGCAGATACATCGCTCCATTTTTAAACCACAATCAGCCTTCTAGATTCGAAGGTTTAAATATTAAAAGATTTGTCAGCGTAGATATAGAAAAATCACTTCTGCTTTCCCCCCCCCCCCCGACCCACCCATAGAAGAGGAAATTAGTTCCGAATAAATCCTTTCACAAAGCAAAGCTGTAAACACTTAAGCCCCTGTTCCACTTGTCCGTGGCACGCTAATTACGCGACCCCCATGGTCACTTTGAGGCGTGATGGTCCCGCGCGACTTAATGCGTCCCCACAGCCGCCTGGAGCACGTGACGTCATTTGAAGATAGACACAAAATGCAGGAGTAACTCGGCGGGACCGGCAGCATCTCTGGAGCGAAGGAATGGGCGATGTTTCGTGTTGATTCTCTTCTTCAGTCTGAAAGAAGGGTCTTGACCGGAAACGTCACCCATTCCTTCGCTCCAGAGATGCTGCCGGTCCCGCTGAGTTACTCCAGCATTTTGTGTCTATCTTCAATTTCCTTGGCCCCGCTCTGGGCGTATGTGGGGGCGGATCCGGACCGCAATGGCCGTGAGCCCCAGGCCGAGTTCGGCGATCGTTTGCCTGCTTCTGTTGCTGTTGGAGGTGAGACGTTGCGTCGCGCCAGGGTCTTGGGCCTGTCCCACTTTGGCCGTCAGTTACGTGACAGACCGTTGGCGCGCAAAAATTTAGCTCGCTACAGAATTTCGGAGCGGCGCGCGATCTCGCGCACAGCTCCATACCCCTCCACGCTTCTCAGTGGGACCGGCCCCGCGCAGCCATACAATGCCCGTGCGCATCGATGCGACGACGAGGTCACGTAATTTGCATGCCAAGGACACGTAAGTGGGACAGGCCCTTTAGAGTCTTAGAAACATAGAAAATAGGAGGAGGAGTAGGCCATTCGTCCTTCGAGCCATCACCGCCATTCAATATGATCATGGCTGATCATCCACAATCAGTACCCCGTTCCCGCTTTTTCCCCATATCCCTCAATTCCGTTAGCCCTAAGAGCTAAATCCAACTCTCTCTTGAAAACATCCAGTGAATCAGCATCCATTGCCTTCTGTGGCAGAAAATCCCACAGATTCACAACTCTCTGGGTTATAAAAGTTTTCCTCATCTCAGTCCTAAATGGCCTACCCCTTATTCTTAAACTGTGACCTCTGGTTCTGGACTCCCCCAACATCGGGACCATTTTTCCTGCATCTAGCCTGTCCAATCCCTGAAGAATTTTACATGTTTCCATAAGATACTGTCTCATCCTTCTAAATTCCAGTGAAGGTAGACAAAAGTGCTGGAGGAACTCAGCGGGCGAGGCTGCATCTATGGAGCGAAGGAAATAGTCAACGTTGCCTATTTCCTTTGCTCCATGGATGCTGCCTCACCCGCTGTGTTTCTCCAGCACTTTTGTCTACCTTCGATTTTCCAGCATCTGCAGTTCCTTCTTGGACGTAAATTCCAGTGAATATAAGCCCAGTCGCTTCATTCTTTCATCATATGTCAGTCCCGCCATCCCGGGAATTAACCTGCTGAACCTACGCTGCACTCCATTCAATTTTTTTCAATTCAATTCAATCTTTAATTGTCATTGTGCAGTGTACAGTGTAGAGACAGCGAAATTCAGTTAGCATCTCACCCAGAAGAGCGAACTTAGAATAATGAACGGTAAAATATATATATGTACAAACAGTATCAGTAGTGCAATTATACTGGGGGGAGGAGTGTCCGGGGGGGGGGGTGACTGTCAATCACCGAGGTGCAGAGTTAAGTAGTGTAACAGCCGCAGGGAAGAAGCTGTTCCTGAACCTGCTGGTCCGGCAACAGAGGGACCTGTATCGCCTCCCGGATGGGAGGAGGGTAAACAGTCTGTGGCTGGGGTGAGACCAGTCCTTGACGATGCTGCGCGCCCTTCGCAGACATGGCTTGCTATGGACGGACTAAATGGAGGGGAGTGAGGAACCGATGATGCGTTGGGCGGTTTTCACCACCCTCTGGTTGGAGACAGAGCAGTTGCCATACCAAACTGTGATGCAGTTGGTAAGGATGCTCTCGATGGTGCAGCGGTAGAAGTTCACCAGAATCTGAGGAGACAGATGGACCTTCTTTAGTCTCCTCAGGAAGAAGAGACGCTGGTGAGCCTTCTTGACCAGTGTTGAGGTATTGTGGGTCCAAGCGAGGTCATCAGAGATGTTGACCCCCAGAAACGTGAAGCTGGAAACACGTTCCACCTCCGTCCCGTTAATATGGATGGGGGTGTGCGTGCAGCCCCTAGACTTTCTGTAGTCCACAATGAGCTCCTTGGTCTTCTTGGAGTTAAGGGCCAGGTTGTTGTCAGCACACCATGCTGCTAGGAGCTGAACCTCCTCCCTATAGGCCGACTCATCGTTGTTGCTGATGAGGCCAATCACCGTTGTATCATCTGCATAGTTGATGATGGTGTTAGAACCATGTTCAGGTGTGCAGTCGTAGGTGAAGAGGGAGTAGAGGAGGGGGCTCAGTACACAGCCCTGTGGAACGCCGGGGTTCAGGGTGAGAGTTGAAGAGTTGTGGTTGTCCAACCTAACAGACTGTGGTCTGTTAGTCAGGAAGTCCAGTATCCAGTTGCAGAGGGAGGGGTTGATGCCCAGGTCGCCGAGTTTGGTGATCAGTTGCAGAGGGGATAATGGTGTTAAATGCTGGGCTAAAGTCAATGAACAGCATTCTCACGTAGGTGTCTCTGTTGTCGAGGTCGGAGAGGGCGGAGTGGAGTGCCGTGGAGATGGCATCCTCCGTACTCCTGTTTTTGCGGTAGGCAAACTGATAGGGATCCAGTGTGGGAGGTAGGCAGCCTTTGAGGTGTGCCAGGACCAGCCTCTCGAAGCACTTGGTGATGATGGGAGTAAGTGCAACTGGGTGGAAGTCGTTGAGGCTCGCCTCAGTGGAGTGTTTTGGCACCGGCACGATGAAGGTGGTTTTAATCTATCGATCGCAATCTCCCTCAATCGCAAGAATGCCCTTTCTTGAAATTAGGAGACCATATACTGCACACAATAGTCCAGGTGCGATCTCACTGGGGCCCTGTAGAACTGCACTGGGACAGACCAGAATGAGGTCATTCGTCCCATCAATTTAGACTCCACCAATGTGGTCTCTACGTTCGTGAGACCACATTCCTCCGTTCTCTAAGGATAAGGGGGAATTCCTTTAGGACCGAGATGAGGAAAACATTCTTTACACAGAGAGTGGTGAGTCTCTGGAATTCTCTGCCACAGAATGTAGTTGAGGCCAGTTCATTGGCTATATTTAAGAGGGCGTTAGATGTGGCACTTGTGGCTAAAGGGATCAGGGGGTATGGAGAGAAGGCAGGTACGGGATACTGAGTTGGATGATCAGCCATGATCACATTGAATGGTGGTGCAGGCTCGAAGGGCCGAATGGCCTACTCCTGCACCTATTTTTCTATGTTTTTCTATGTTTCTATTGGTGAGGCAACCATGGCTGATCTGGATTTCTCTCTCAACCCCATTCCCCTGCCTTCTCCCTGGGCACCCGCACTACTCAAAACTTTGATGCATTACCGATGGGCGCTGTGTGGTGTCAATGGCATTGCGTTTCAAATGATGGTTGAAGTTGTGCCACTGTCTGAGGCAGAACAAGTCGAGGCTTCCACTGAGGAGAAAACCAAATATGAACCCGAGGGGCAACTTTTTTTCAGGTGGGTGGATGGAACGAGCTGCCAGAGAGAGTAGCTGTGGCTGGTACAATAAGAATGCTTAAATGACACTTGGACAGGTACATGGATACAGCAGGGTTTAGAGGGATATGGGTCAAATACGGGCAGATGGGATGTGTCGATGGGGCATCTTGGTGGCTATGAACAAGTTGGGACAAAGGCGCCTGTGTCTGTGCTGTGTGTATGACTATAGTTGCGTATAGGAGCAAAGAGGTAATTCTGCAGTTGTACAGGGCCCTGGTGAGACCACGCCTGGAGTATTGTTGCAGTTTTGGTCTCCAGATTTGAGGAAGGACATTCTTGCTATTGAGGGAGTGTAGCACAGGTTCACAAGATTAATTCCCGGGATGGCGGGACTGTCATACGTTGACAGAATGGAGCGGCTGGGCTTGCATACTCTATAATTTAGAAGGATGAGAGGGGATCTTATTGAAACATATAAGATTATTAAGGGTTTGGACATGCTAGAGGAAGGAAACATGTTCCCAATGTTCGGGGAGTCCAGAACCAGGGGCCGCAGTTTAAGAAGAAGGGGTAGGCCATTTGGAACGGAGATGAGGAAAAACCTTTTCACCCAGAGAGTTGTGAATCTGTGCAATTCTCTGCCTCAGAAGGCCGGTTCTCTGGATGCTTTCAAGAGAGAGTTAGATAGAGCTCTTAAAAATAGCGGAATCAGGGGATATGGGGAAAGGCAGGGATAGGGTACTGATTGTGGATGAGCAGCCCTGGTCACAGTGAATGGCGGTGCTGGCTCAAAGGGCCGAATGGTCTACTCCTGCACCAATTGTCTATAATGACTCTAAATTATCACCCAGTTGTGATAGGATTCCGGAGATCTACTGAGAGGCAGGAGCATGAAAGAAATCGATATTATGAAGGAAATCTGTAACGGGAAAGATGTTGTCAAGCTATGCATGCAGTCTCTTGCCCAGAGTTGGGGAATCGAGGACCAGAGGACATAGGTTTAAGGTGAGGGGGGAAAGATTTGGTAGGAACCCGAGGAGTAACATCTTCATACAAAGGGCGGTGGGTGAATTGAACGAGCTGCCAGAGGAGGTAGTTGAGGCTGGGGCGATCTCAACATTTAAGAAACAGTCAGACAGGTACATGGATAGGACAGGTTTAGAGGGATATGGACTGAATGCATGCAGGTGGGACTAGTGTAGCTGGGACATGTTGGCTGGTGTGGGCAAGTTGGGCCGAAGGGCCTGTTTCCATGCTGTATCACTCTCTGACTGTATTAATAGAACTAATGATGATCCACAGTGCAGAGTATTAAAGGGAGCGGCTCTGGAAATGCCACTACATTGGTGTTCATTTTTGTTGGGCACTAGAGCAGATTGTACAAATCAAAGAGGTTGACATGTAACCACACATTTGAAATATAAATCACAGACAAAAGCCTAATGTCAATAGTAGAAATGATGAGCATTTCAATTGTGGCAACTGAACCACCCTAACGCAGGTAGAGAGCAGTCCTGAACTACAATCTACCTCTTCAGGGACCCTTGGACCATAACAAGAGGATCATAACAAGAGGATTTAAGTACAGGAGTTAAGAGGTTCTTCTGCAGTTGTATAGGGCTCTGGTGAGACCACATCTGGAGTATTGTGTACAGTTTTGGTCTCCTAATTTGAGGAAGGACATCCTTGTGATTGAGGCAGTGCAGCGTAGGTTCACGAGATTGAGCCCTAGGATGGCGGGACTGTCATATGAGGAAAGATTGAAAAGACTAGGCTTGTATTCACTGGAGTTTAGAAGGATGAGGGGATATCTTATAGAAACATAAAAACATTATAAAAGGACTGGACAAGCTAGATGCAGGAAAAATGTTCCCAATGTTGGGCGAGTCCAGAACCAGGGGCCACAGTCTTAGAATAAAGGGGAGGTCATTTAAGACTCAGGTGAGAAAAAACGTTTTCACCCAGAGAGTTGTGAATTTATGGAATTCCCTGCCACAGAGAGCAGTGGAGGCCAAATCACTGGATGGATTTAAGAGAAAGTTTGATAGAGCTCTAGGGGCTAGTGGAGTCAAGAAATATGGGGAGAAGGCAGGCACGGGTTATTGATAGGGGGTGATCAGCCATGATCACAATGAATGGCGGTGCTGGCTATAAGGGCCGAATGGCCTCCTCCTGCACCTATTTTCTATGTTTCTATGTTTTTATAGAGAGCAGTCCTGAACTACAATCTACCTCATGAGGAAAGCTCGGGCTATCTCTGATCGGACGTTGCTGGCTTTACCTTGCACTAAACGTTATTCCCTTATCATGTATCTGTACACTGTGAATGGCTGACTGGTTAGCAAGCAACAAAAAGGTTTTTCACTGTACCTCGGTACACGTGACAATGAACTATAACTGAACTGGAGTGAAATATGCCAGAATTGATGCTAGAAGGTGCAAGCATAGGACACGATAAACAGCAGATGGACACAAAATGCTGGAGTAACTGAGCAGGACAGGCGGCATCTCTGGATAGAAGGAAAGGGCGACGTTTCGGGTCGAGACCCTTCGGCCCGAAACATCACCCATTCCTTCCTTCCATCCAGAGACGATGCCTGTCCCGCTGACTTATTCCAGCATATTGTGTCCATCTTCGGTTTAGACAATAGGTGCAGGAGTAGGCCATATATCTAAAGCAGGAACGGGGTACAGATTTTGGCTGATTAGCCATGATCATATTGAATGGTGGTGCTGGCTCGAATGGCCGAATGGCTTACTCCTGCACCTATTTTCTTTGATTCTCTGTCTATGTTTCTCTCCTTCCTCCGATATCTTGGTTTAGTTTAGTTGAGAGATACAGCGCGGAAACAGGCTCTTCGGCCCACCGAGTCCGCACCGACCAGCGATCCCTCCACACTAACTCTATCCTACACACGCTAGGGACAATAGATCGGGTGGATGCACAGAGTCTCTTGCCCGGAGTAGGTGAATCAAGGACTAGATGACGTAGGTTTAAGGTAAAGGGGAAAAGATTTAATAGGAATCTGACAATAGACAATAGGTGCAGGAGTAGGCCATGTGGCCCTTCGAGCCAGCACCGCCATTCAATGTGATCGTGGCTGATCATCCCCAATCAGTACCCCGTTCCTGCCTTCTCCCCATATCCCCTGACTCTGCTATTTTTAAGAGCCCTATCTTGAAAGCCTCCAGAGGTTTAAACCAGCATCTGCAGTTCATTGCTACAACATTTGATAAACAGTAATGGATTGGCCAATGTAACCATTGTTTTGTTATGAAAAAACATGTTTAACTTGTGTCCTTGGCATTCTACCAAGACATCTGCTGTGATTTATTGACTGTCAGTAACTGTTAGAAAATGCAAAATAACCAGCGGATCTGGTGTTTGGAGTTGGAATGCAGTACTTTATTGTCACATGTGACAAGGCACAGTGACATTCTTTGCATGCATACTACCCAAGGTATGCAAATATTCGCTACATAAAGGGCACTGACGGATGTTACAAATTACCCCTGCTCCGACTCGTCCTCTGGTCCCCTCCCCCCCCCCCCCCCCCCTTTCCCCGTCCCCCCGCCCCATCCCCTACCCCCACGCCGGGTCCATTCTTTCAGAAGGCCTTCACTGAGGTCTGATACGAGAGGTTAATGGACAAAATTAAAGCTCGTAGTAGTAGTGAAGGCAAGGTGCAGATACGAGTAAAGAATTAGTTGACAAGTAGGAATGAATGGGTGTTTATTTACTGGGGAGGGGACAGTGAGCAGTGAGATGTGGCTAGGTTCAGTGTTAGGCACCACTTTTCACATGAGTTGGATGAGTAAATAAACGTAATCGCCAAGTTTGCAGATGACGCGTAGCTGGAGAAGGGGTGAGTTGCATATTTATCTGGATAAATGTCAACTTATCCAATTTGTCATCCAAACACAAAGAATTTGAACGGCTCATAAGTGATAGGAGCAGAATTAGGCCATTCGGCCCATCAAGTCTACTCCGCCATTCAATCATGGCTGATCTATCTTTCCCTCTCAACCCCATTCTCCTGCCTTCTCCCCATAACCCCTGACACCCGTACAAGAATCCATCCATCTCTGCCTTAAAAATATCCTTTGACTTGCTCTCCCAAGTAATCCCAAGAAATTCCTCTTCATCTCCTTCCTAAGGTAAGTCCTTTTATTCTGAGGCTATGGCCTCTGGTCCTAGACTCTCCCACTAGTGGAAACATTCCCTCCACATCCACTCCATCCAGGCCTGGTTTAGATTAGTTTTGAGATACAGCGCGGAAACTGGCCCTTCGGCCCACCGAGTCGGCACCAACCAGCGGACCACACACATTAAGACTACCCTACACGCACCTGGGACAATTTTACCTTCATGCCAAACCAATAAACCTACAAACCTGTACGTCTTTGGAGCGCGGGAGGAAACCGAAGATCTTGGAGAAAACCCACGCAGGTCATGGGGAGAACGTGCAAACTTCACACAGGCAGCGCCCGTAGTCAGGATTGAACCCGGGTCTCTGGTGCTGTAAGGCAGCAACTCTACGGCTGCGCCACTGCACTGCCCCTAGTGTGGGAATGGTAGAGGTGCACTTTTGGTCACTTGTTGCTGAGGTCAAACATTCAGGTACTGTAAGTATTTAGGAAGGCAAATGGTATCTGACCTTCATCGCAGGTGTATTAAAGTACGGAAGCAAGACTATCTTGCAGAAAGTTCCAAGGAGTTTTGGTCAGACTCCACCATGAATTCTGAGCGCAGTTATGGTCTTGTTATTTGGAGTTTAGGTCATTGTCACGGTGTACCGAGGTACAGTGAAAAGCTTTCATTGCGGGCTAACCAGTCAGCTGAAAGACTATACATGATTACAATAGAGTCGCCCATAGTGTACAGATACATGATACAGGGGATAACGTGAATAGATGTCGGCACGGTGGCGCGGCTGTAGTTGCTGTCGTACGGAGCTTACAGCGCCGGAGACCCGGGTTCGATCCTGACTACAGTTGCTGCCCGCACGGAGTTTGTACGTTCTCCCCGTGACCTGCGTGGGTTTTCTCCGAGATCTTCGGTTTCCTCCCACACTCCAAACACGTATAGGTATATAGGTTAGTTGGCTTGGTGTATGTTTAAATTATCCCTAGTGTGCGTGTGGGGTAGTGTTAATGTGCGGGGATTGCTGGTCGGCGCGGACTCGGTGGGCCGAAGGGCCTGTTTCCGCTCTGTATCGCCAAACTAAACTAAACTAAAGATACATAGCAGTTCAGGACTATCTGAGGAAGTATGGTCTTGTTGGGGAGGGAATGTAACAAAGGGCCATTGCATAGATTCTTGCGAGGCCAAGACCTGTACATAGAGTCAGACAGCACCGAAACGAGCCCTTTGGCCCAACCTGTCCAGGTGGGACTAGTGTCAATAGGACCTATTAGGCCATTGCGGGCAGGTTTCTCCCAGCTGAGGGGGGGTCTAGATCTGGGGGTCAACCTCAAAAAAAAAAGGTAGTGCCCTTGGGACTGAAACGAGGAGAATATTTTTCACTCAAAAGGTGGAGATATTTCCCTTCAGCTCTCCCGTCCATAATCTATGAATCTCATTGAAACTTACCGAATAGTGAAAGGCCTGGATAGAGTGGATGTGGAGAGGATGTTTCCACCAGTGAGCGAGTCTAGGACCAGAGGTCACAGTGTCAGAATTAAAGGACGTTCTTTCAGGAAGGAGATGAGGAGACATTTCTTTAGTCAGTGGGTGTTGAATCTGTGGAATTCTTTGCCACGGAAAGCTGTGGAGGCCAAGACAGTGGGTATTTCTGAGGCAGAGAGAGAGAGAGAGATAGATCGGAGGGCGGTGAATCTGTGGAATTAATTGCCACAGAAGGCTGTGGTCAAGGCAGTGGATATTTTTAAGGCAGAGATTGGCAGATTCTCAATGAGTACGGGTGTCGGGGGTTATGGGGCGAAGGCAGGAGAATGGACAATAGACAATGGGTGCAGGAGTACGCAGGTGTTCGGCCGCTCCAGCCAGCACCGCCATTCAATGTGATCATGGCTGATCTTCCCCAATCAGCACCCCGTTCCTGCGCTCGCCCCATATCCCCTGACCCCTTGAGAGGGAGAGATAGATCATAGAAACATAGAAACTAGGTGCAGGAGTAGGCCATTCGGCCCTTCGAGCCTGCACCGCCATTCAATATGATCATGGCTGATCATCCAACTCAGTATCCCGTACCTGCCTTCTCTCCATACCCTCTGATCCCCTTAGCCACAAGGGCCACATCTAACGCCCTCTTAAATATAGCCAATGAACTGGCCTCAACTACCCTCTGTGGCAGAGAGTTCCAGAGACCCACCACTCTCTGTGTGAAAAAAGTCCTTCTCATCTCGGTCCTAAAGGGTTTCCCCCTTATCCTTAAGCTGTGACCCCTTGTCCTGGACCTCCCCAACATCGGGAACAATCTTCCTGCATCTAGCCTGTCCAACCCCTTAAGAATTTTGTAAGTTTCTATAAGATCCCCTCTCAATCGCCTAAATTCTAGAGAGTATAAACCGAGTCAATGCAGTTTTTGTTCATAAGACATAGAAACATAGAAACATAGAAATTAGGTGCAGGAGTAGGCCATTCGGCCCTTCGAGCCTGCACCGCCATTCAATATGATCATGGCTGATCATCCAACTCAGTATCCTGTACCTGCCTTCTCTCCATACCCTCTGATCCCCTTAGCCACAAGGGCCACATCTAACTCCCTCTTAAATATAGCAAATGCTGACATCCCAGGAATCAGTCTGGTGAACCTTCTCTGCACTCCCTCTATGGCAATAATGTCCTTCCTCAGATTTGGAGACCAGAACTGTACGCAATACTCCAGGTGTGGTCTCACCAAGACCCTATACAACTGAAGTAGAACCTCCCTGCTCCTGTACTCAAATACCTTTGCTATGAAAGCTAATATACCATTCGCTTTCTTCACTGCCTGCTGCACCTGCATGCCTACTTTCAATGACTGGTGTACCATGACACCCAGGTCGCGCTGCATCTCCCCCTTTCCTAATCGGCCACCATTCTGGTGGCTGAAGGATGGATCAGGTGTGTTGGTGGTGGAGGGAAGGGAGGAACCTTGAAGAGCCTGGTTCAGTTCAGTTTACTTTAGGGATACAACATGGAAACAAACCCTTCGGCCCTCCAAGTCGGCAGCACAATGGCACAGCGGTCGAGTTGCTGCCTTACAGCGCCAGGGACCAGGATTCGATCCTCTCTACGGGTGCTGTCTGTGCGGAGTTTGTACGTTCACCCCGTGACCGCGTGGGTTTTCTCCGATTTCCACCCACACTCCAAGATGTGCAGGTTTGTAGGTTCATTGGCTTCGGTAAAAAATTGAAAATGGTCCCGTGTGTGTGTGTAGGACAGTGTTAGTGGTGCGGGGATGGCTGGTGGCGTGTACTTGGTGGGCCGAAGGGCCTGTTTCCGCAAAGAACTCTAAAGTCTAATGTAAAGTTTAAAGTCCAAGCTGGTCGACAAACACCTGCCCACCAGTTATATCCTAAACACTAGGGATAATTTACAGAAGTCAGTTAATCTATAAACCTGCACGTCTTTGTGATGTGTGATGAAACCAGAGCAGCGAGAGAATACCAACGCAGTCACAGGGAGAAGATACAAACTCCCTACAGACCCCTAGTCAGGATTGAACCCGGGTCACTGGCGCTCAAAGGCAGCAACTCTACCGCTGCACCACCGTGCCGCGCTCTTTGGAGAACAATGAGAATACAGAGGGGTATGCTGACCAAGGTGCCCACCCAAGCTCGTCTCATATACCTGCGTCGGCCTCATATCCCCCCTCAATCTTGCCCGTCCATGTACCTGTCCAAATGTCGTGTACCTAACTCAACGAATGCAAACTCAATGCCAGCATTCAGTTTGAGAGGGCTTGTAATACCGAGGCTCTATAAGGTGGCTAGTAAGGACGCATTTGGAATATTGTGAGCAATTTTGGGCACCATATCTGAGGAAAGATGTGCTGGCTCTGGAGAGGGTCCAGAGGAGGTCTCCCACAATGTACCCAGGAATTAGTGGGTTAGCCCATGATGAGCGCTTGTCGGCCCTGGGCCTGTACTCGCTGGAATTTAGAAGAATGAGGGGGGACCTCATTGAAACATACAGAATAGTGAAAGGCCTGGATAGAGTGGATGTGGAGTGGATGTTTCCACTAGTGGGAGAGTCTAGGACTAGAGGTCATAGCCTCAGAATTAAAGGACATTCTTTTAGGATGGGGATGAGGAAGTATTTCTTTAGTTAGAGGGTGGTGAATCTGTGGAATTCTTTGCCACAGAAGGCTGTGGAGGCCAAGTCAGTGGATATATTTAAGGCAGAGATAGATAGATTCTTGATTAGTACAGGTTTCAGAGGTTATGGGGAGAAGGCAGGAGAATGGGGTTAGGAGGGAGAGATAGATCAGCTATGATTGAATGGCGGAGTAGACTTGAAGGGCTTAATTGTACTCCTGTTAGTTATGACCAATCAGCAGCTTTGAAATCTCAGCAAGCATTGTTCATCTCCAGAATGCATCTATCCCTCTGACCAGGGAGTGTGAGATGTCCACATCCTCCACAGATGCCGCCTGGCCCACTGACTGCTTCCAACACTGAAGAAGGGTCACGACCCGAAACGTCGCTCCATAGATGCTGCCTCACCCGCTGAGTTTCCCTGTGGCGCGGCGGTTGAGTTGCTGCCTTACAGCGCCAGAGACCCCGGTTTCAATCCCGACTACGGCTGCTGTCTTTATGGAGTTTGTACGCCCTCCCTGTGACTGGGTGGGTTTCCTCCTGGTGCTCCGGTTTCCTCCCACACTTCAAAGACGTGCCGGTTTGTAGGTTAATTGGCTTCTGTAACTTGTTACCAGCGTGTGGGATAGAACTAGTGAACTAGCGTTGGTGTCAGTCGGCGCGGACTCGGTGGGCCGAAGGGCCTGTTTCCACGCTGTATCTCCAAAAGTCTTTTTAAAAAGTCTAAAAAGTTCAGTTAGATGCCAGTTTTATTGCAACTTGTTTTCAATGCTAATGACCACATACAGGAAGCACGTAATTATACTGTAATGCTGTATAAAGCTGCTATTTGTCTGAGTTAGGTCACTATGTTAGACTGCTACAGTGAAGAATTCCAGTGGGGAGAGACTTGCATCCAAAAACACTTACAATCCTTTAGATGAAATGTATTTTTGAGACACTAACTCTGCAGAATGAAAATCTAAAATTCCACTCTGTTTTTTGCCTCACTGGAAATTCCACTTTCCCATGATCATCACTTTTACGAAACCTTACCTCACATCTTCACATGCCACTCCTTTTCGACTTTTCGAGATGCCAGTGATAACTTGCAGCAACTTTGGCCAAAAAAAAAATGAGAGAGCTCTGGTCTTTAGAGGTGCAGGGCGGAAACAGGCCCTTCGGCCCACCGAGTCTGTGCCGACCAGCGATCACCCCGTACGCTGGCACTATCCGACACGTAGCAGGGGCAATTTACAATTTGCAGAAGTCAATTAACCTACAGACCTGTACGTCTTTGGGGTGTGGGAGGGAAGTGGAGCACCCGGAGAAAGCACATGCTGTCACGGGGAGAACGTGCAAACTCCGTACCGACAGCACCCGTAGTCGGGATCGCACCCGGGTCTCCGGCGCTGTGAGGCTGCAACTCTGCCGCTGCGCCACCATGCCACTATTCTTCCTACATCTATTCAACTTTTCGATATTAAGGAATATTTCTACCTTTTTAAAAAATATATATATTTTAGCAATGGTCATAAATCGTCGTAGTTTGAGTATGATTATGAGTGTAGTTTATTGTCGTGTGTACAGCGGGGAGCTTTTGTTGCGTGCTATCCAGTCAGCGGAAAGCCAATACATGATTACATCTGCGGTGCACAGGCACATGATCAAACATTGTATTGTGTGCAGTTTTGGTCCCCTAATTTGAGGAAGTTCATTCTTGCTATACAGGGAGTGCAGCGTAGGTTTACAAGGTTAATTCCCAGGAGGGCGGGACTGTCATATGCTGAGAGAATGGAGCAGCTGGGCTTGTACACGCTGGAGTTTAGAAGGATGAGAGGGGATCTCCATATAACCATATAACCATATAACAATTACAGCACGGAAACAGGCCTTCTCGGCCCTTCCAGTCCGTGCCGGCCATTTATTTTCCCCTAGTCCCATCTACCTGCACTCAGACCATACCCCTCCATTCCCTTCCCGTCCATATACCTATCCACTTTACTTTTTAAAATCGATCCTGCCTCCACCACTTCTGCAGGAAGATCATTCCACACAGCCACCACTCTCTGAGTAAAGAAGTTCCCCCTCATGTTACCCCTAAACTTCTGTCCCTTAATTCTCATGTCATTAATCTCAAGATTCAAAATTCAAGAGATTCAAGAGAGTTTATTGTCCTGTGTCCCTGATAGGACAATGAAATTCTTGCTTTGCTTCAGCACAACAGAACATAGTAGGCATGATCTTATTGAAACATATAAGATTATTAAGGGTTTGGAGATGCTGGAGGCAGGAAACATGTTCCCGATGTTGGGGAAGTCCAGAACCAGGGGCCACAGTTTAAGAATAAGGGGTGAGCCATTTAGAACGGAGACGAGGAAACACTTTTTCACGCAGAGAGTGGTGAGTCTGTGGAATTCTCTGCCTCAGAGGGCGGTGGAGGCCGGTTCTCTGGATGCTTTCAAGAGAGAGCTAGATAGGGCTCTTGAAGATAGCGGAGTCAGGGGATATGGGGAGAAGGCAGGAACGGGGTACTGATTGGGGATGATCAGCCATGATCACATTGAATGGCGGTGCTGGCTCGAAGGGCCGAATGGCCTACTCCTGCATCTATTGTATATAGTCAAAGGATTAGACAGTAGAACGTGAATAGCGTTTAATATATAGCGCAGCAACTCTACCGCTGTGCCACTGTGCCGCCCCTGTTCTGTTGAAAATTGAAATGAAAGGGTCTAGTGGGTTGGAATATTTTGGTGAACTCTTCTCCATGTTAATATTGTCTCTTGGTTCTGCAGGTGTACCTGGCGCAATGCCCACAGCGACGTGGCAAGGAAACTTACGTGCCATAAAATGGAGTGATCAAAAAACCCACGACGGTTGCCATGGTAATTGATATTAACTGTTAACTTTGAGTCCTGCACATAACCAGCTGGAAACCATATCATTTGAGGAAGGACATCCTTGTGATTGAGGCAGTGCAGCGTAGGTTCACGAGATTGATCCCTGGGATGGCGGGACTGTCAAAGGAGGAAAGATTGAAAACGCTAGGCTTGTATTCACTGGAGTTTAGAAGGATGATGGGGATATCTTATCGAAACACATAGTGTCTGAAGAAGGGTTTCAGCCCGAAATGTTGCCTATTTCCTTCGCTCCATAGATGCTGCCGCACCCGCTGACTTTCTCCAGCATTTTGTCTACCTAAAATTATAAAAGGACTGGTCAAGCTAGATGCAGGGAAAAATAGTTCAAATGTTGGGCGAGTCCAGAACCAAGGGCCACAGTCTTAGAATAAAGGGGAGGCCGTTTAAGACTGAGGTGAGAAAAAAACGTTTTCACACAGAGAGTTGTGAATTTGTGGAATTCCCTGCCACAGAGGGCAGTGGAGGCCAAGTCACTGGATGGATTTAAGAGAGAGTTAGATAGAGCTCTTGGGGTTAGTGGAGTCAAGGGATATGGGGAGAAGGCAGGCACGGGTTATTGATTGGGGACCATCAGCCATGATCACAATGAATGGCGGTGCTGGCTCGAAGGGCCGAATGGCCTCCTCCAGTTTCTATGTAAAATGAAATCTACTTATAAAAGAATTGTACATTCACACGTCATAAGGTAGATGTATTCCGTAATGTCAAAGCAGAGTTGCTGCCTAATGGGCCAGTCCCACGAAGGCGACTCTTTAGGCGACTGCCAGGGACTCATTTTAATGGAATTCACCTACATCAACCTTCGACAGCAAAAAGTGTCGCCACTGTCGCCAAAAATGTTTCAACATGTTAAAAATTTAGTGGCAGTCGCCTGTAGTCGCCCAAAACATCGCCTCTGTGGGATAGGTCCATTACTGCGCGGCTTCGATCCTGACCATGGATGCTGCTTGTACGGAGACTGTACGCTCTCCCCGTGACCGCGTGGGTTTTCTCCTGTAACTCCCACACTCCAAAGGCGTTTACCCGGAGGGTGGTGAATCTGTGGAATTCTTTCCCACAGAAGTCAGTGGATATACTTAAGGTGGAGATGGATAGATTCCTGATTAGCATGGGTGTCAGGGGTTGTGGGGAGAAGGCAAGAGGATGGGGTCAGGAGGGAGAGGCATGATTGAATGGGTGCAGTAGACATGATGGGCCGAAAGGCCTAATTCTACTCCTATTCCTTATGACCTCCGGACGTACAGGTTTGTAGGCTAGCTGGCTTCGGCAAATAAATGTGTAAAATTGTAAATTGTCTCTATTGTGTAGGATAGTGCTGGTGTATGTAGTGATTGCAGGGTATCGCGGACAGTGTGCCCATGCGCCTGTTCCAGCGCTGTATCTCTAAAGCCTACAGATGGAATCCTGACCCTTAACTGGTTGACGAAGGAAAATAGAACAATCAAGCCCTGAAACAGGGGGTCACAGTTTAAGGATAAGGGCCGAGATGAGAGAAAAAAAATTCACACAGGAGAGTGGTCTCCTAATCTGAGGAAAGACATTCTTGCCATAGAGGGGGTACGGAGAAGGTTCACCAGACTGATTCCTGGGATGTCAGGACTTTCATATGAGGAAAGACTGGATAGACTCGGCTTGTACTCGCTAGAATTTAGAAGATGGTCGTAGAGTCGTTGAGTGATACAGCGTGGAAGCAGGCCCTTTGGCCCAATTCCCCACACCGGCCAACATGTCCTAGCTACACCAGTCCCACCTGCCCGCGTATGGTCCACATCACTACAAACCTGTCCTATCCATGTGTTTGTCTACCTTTCTTAAATGTTGGGATAGTCCCAGCCTCAACTTCCTCCTCTGGCAGCTTGTTCCATATACCCATCACCCTTCGTGTGAAAATATGACCCCTCAGATTCCTATTAAATCTTTCCCCTTCACCTTAAACCAATGTCTTCTGGTTCTCAATTCACCTACTCTGGGCAAGAGACTCTGTGCATCTACCCGATCTATTCCTCTCATGATCTATTACCCTCATCCTCCTTGGCTCCACGTAATATAGACCCAGCCTACTCAACCAATACATATAGCTCCGACCTAGTCCTGCCAACATCCTCGTAACTCTTCTCTACACCCTTTCCAGCTTTCTGTTTGATTTTTCAAGTAGTCCATTTATAATATGAGATGGAATGAAATTAGATAGAGTAAAAAAGGTGTATGGAATCAGTCTGAAGAAGGGTCTCGACCCGAAACGTCACCCATCCCTTTTCTCCAGAGAGGCTGCCTGTCCCGCTGAGTTACTCCAGCTTCTTGTGCCTACCTATGGCAGACAGGGCGGCACGGTGGCGCAGCGGTAGAGTTTCTGCCTTACGGGCCTGTCCCACTTTCACAACCTAATTCACGACCTCTGCCGAGTTTGCCCTTGACTCATACTCGCAGCATGGTCGTAGGAGGTCGTAGCAGGTCGTGATGCTAGTCGTAGGTACTCGTGGCATCAATAAGGTCGGGGTGTTTTTCTAGCCTGATGAAAAATGTCCACGAGTAAAAAAAGGTCGTGAATTAGGTCGTGAAGGTGGGACAGGGCCCTTTACAGCGCTTGCAGCACCGGAAATACAGGTTCAATCCCGACTACAGGTGCTGTGTGTACGGATTTTGTACGTTCTCCCCGTGACCTGCGTGGGTTTTCTCTGAGATCTTCGGTTTCCTCCCAGGCTCCAAAGACGTGCAGGTTTGTCGGTTAATTGGCTTGGTATAAATGTAAACTGTCCCTAGGATAGAAACATAGAAACATAGAAAATAGGTGCAGGAGTAGGCCATTCGGCCCTTCGAGCCTGCACCACCATTCAATGTGATCATGGCTGATCATCCAACTCAGTATCCCGTACCTGCCTTCTCTCCATACCCCCTGATCCCTTTAGCCACAAGTGCCACATCTAACGCCCTCTTAAATATAGCCAATGAACTGGCCTCAACTACCTTCTGCGGCAGAGAATTCCAGAGACTCACCACTCTCTGTGTAAAGAATGTTTTCCTCATTTCGGTCCTAAAGGAATTCCCCCTTATCCTTAGACTGTGACCCCTTGTTCTGGACTCCCCCAACATCGGGAACAATCTTCCAGCATCTAGCTTGTCCAACCCCTTAAGAATTTTGTAGGTTTCTATAAGATCCCCCCTCAATCTTCTAAATTCCATCGAGTACAAACCGAGTCTATCCAATCTTTCCTCATATGAAAGTCCTGACATCCCAGGAATCAGTCTGGTAGTGTTAGTGTGCGGGGATCGCTGGTCGGTGCTGACTCGGTGGGCCGAGGGTCCTGGTTCCACGCTGTACCTCGCTAAATTAAATTACATGCATTCATTGATTGGAGCATTGTTAGAATCCTGAAGTCAAGGTGTGGGTTTATCGGACTTTGGTTAGGCTGCTTCAGGAGAATTGCGTGCTGTTCTGGCTGCCCCATTGCAGGTAGGATGTGGGGGCTTTGGAGGAGATTTTCCAGAACGATACTTGGAGTAGGAGGGTATTAGCGAGAGAGAGAGAGAGAGTCTAAACAAGAAAGCACTGCAGATGCAGATCCTAAATTAGCTGTTTCAGCCACTAAACTCATGTTTGAGAGATTGGGGGTTCTCATCCATCCAGTTAAATCCAAGTTGTGCCATCTAGAGTTATTGATTATTTGGGATTTACCATTAACTCTATTCACATGTCTATGACTCTGCCTTGGGGCAAGGAATTAGAATTAATAGAAGCCTGTAACAAACTTATTGTTAAGGAGCAACCTTCTATTCGACAAGTAGTCAGTACAATTGGCAAATTAGTGGCTGCTTTTTCAGCTGCACTGTTTGGGCCTTTGTATTATCAAAATTTACAATGTGCAAAGGAGCAGGCACTCAAATACCATGCAGGTCACTTTGACAGACCTATGTGATTGCCAGCTGAAGCCATTTCTGAGTACAATGGTGGATGACCAATATTCGGCATTGCTCCAGTAACATTTTGGTCAACAAACCTTCACTTATATTTACAAACTGATACTAGTGCTCTAGGATGGGGAGCTACTAATACCATCTCTAGCTGTGGTGGCAGATAGAATGTGCATGAATCATCAATTCTTCAGTTACATGGTATTAACTGCTTAGAGTTGCTGGGAGCACTCTATGGGTTGAAGGCTTATTGTGGGAATATGCATCATCTGCATGTTCAACTTCAGATTGACAACACTACAGCGGTGGCATACTTTAATCACATGGGTGGAATCAAGTCAGTATCTTGTGATAAATTGGCTAACTTTATTTGGCACTGGTGTATTACTAGAAACATTTGGATTTCAGCTACCTACTTACCAGGTGGGTTTAATATGGTGGCGGACACCAGGTCATGGAAATTCAATGACAACAGAATGGATGTTGTTATAAAGCGTTAACAACATTGTCGCTCGGGATGGAACACCGGATATAGATTTGTTGCATCCAGACTCAATTACCAGTTACCAAAGTATGTTGCATGGGAGCCTAACCCAGGGGCAGTGGCGGTAGATGCATTCTCGCTACACTGGGGAGGAATGTTCTATGCATTCCCCCATTATGCTTCATCAGTCGGTGCTTGCTTAAGATCCAGCAAGACTCCACCTCAGGCATTTTGGTAGTGCCTGACTGGCCTACGCAGCCATGGTTCCCATTGATATTGGGAATGATATCAGTGCCTTTCGTGGCTGTTCCCAAATGCAGAAATCTGCTGGTTCACCCCGTGACTGTCAGATCGTAAGGTGGACGTGATCACTGTGGCTTGGAGAGATAGTACCAAGAAACAGTACATCTCTTCTATCAAGAAATGTGAAGTGTTCTGTTACAGTCCAACATATCGTATGACACGTATAACAGATGTGTTGGAATTCCTCTCAAAACTATATTTTGATGAGGGATTGAGTTATAGTGCCATAAATTCGGGTGATATCGGAGAAAACCCACGCAGCGCTTAACGTTTAAGATTAACTCCTGAACCACCCTTTGTGCGAAAATGTTACCACTCAGATTCTCATTAAATCTTTTCCCCCTCATCTTTAAACCCATGTCCTCTGGCCCTCGATTTCACCTACTCTGGGCAAGAGGCGTCCGCCACCTATTTTCTATGTTTCTATGATTTTGTCCACCTTTATACGATCACCCCTCATCCCCCTGTGCTCCAAGGAATAGAGAGAGCCCTTCAGCGTTAGTGTGTGGAAACAGTTTATGGTGGTTGGCTGGAATGCAGTTAGGACATGACTTGCAATTCTTGTCAATGTTATGACAAGAGATTACATTTTATCATCCCTGATGTACTTGTTGCCACCCTGACAATAATACTTTTTGTACATATGCTTCCTCATCAAGTTTTGGTTTACATTTCTGCAAGATTTCTTGCGTGATATCAATAGAATCTAAACTGTCAGTTCCGTTGGTCTGGAGTTCAAGAAAATTGAATTTTACCTCTGCATTTTTAAACAAATTCTACCAGGAATAGATGGGGTAAATGAGGTAAATGAGACCCGAAACACCCGGTGACCCCAATACCTGTTTGCTTCATAGATCAGTGAACAGGAAATAACCCTCTTAACTTTGCAAAGCAAATGACTTCCGCACGCAACATTAAATCCCTGCAAATATCCTCGCCAAGAGAGTATTGTGTGCAATTTTGGTCCCCTAATTTGAGGAAGGGCATTCTTGCTATTGAGGGAGTGCAGCATAGGTTTACAAGGTTAATTCCCGTGATGGCGGGACTGTCATATGCTGAGAGAATGGAACGACTGGGCTTGTACACTCTGGAGTTTAGAAGGATGAGAGGGGATCTAATTGAAACATATAAGATTGTTAAGGGCTTGGACACGCTAGAGGCAGGAAACATATTCCCGATGTTGGGGGAGTCCAGAACCAGGGGCCACAGTTGAAGAATAAGGAATAAGCCATTTAGAACAGAGACGAGGAAACACTTTTTCTCACAGAGAGTGGTGAGTCTGTAGAATTCTCTGCCTCAGAGGGCAGTGGAGGCAGGTTCTCTGGATGCTTTCAAGAGAGAGCTAGATAGGGCTCTTAAAATAGTGGAGTCAGGTGATATGGGGAGAAGGCTGGAAAGGGATATTTAGTGGGGATGATCAGCCATGATCATATTGAATGGCGGTGCTGGCTCGAAGGGCCGAATGGCCTACTCCTGCACCTATTGTCTATTGACTTTGCTGGCTCTCTGGATACTTTTTTTTTCCATGCTGCTAATATATATATTTTTTCTTTGAAGCAATTGTACAAGAATAAAACGTACGGCATATAAAATTATACAAATATTTTACAGCTTCAATTTTAACCTTTTAACCTCGTCCCCCCCCCCCCCCCCCCCCCCCACCCACCTCACCAGCCCATAGTTGGATTGAAATCCAAAGTTGTCTTGCACCAAACTATCCTGGTAAGAATTCAGTAAAGGGTGTCCACGTCTTGAAAAATTGATCTGGTTTTTCTGCCAAGACGATCCTAATATTTTCCAAATGTAGTGTCCCGGACATGTTTGTGATCCACATCTTTACAGTAGAGACTGATGTGTGTTTCCAAAATTTAAGTATTCATTTTTTCGCTGTTATCAGGCCATAATTAAGGAAAGGTCTTTGAAATAATGTTAGCTCAGAACAGGCGTCTGACGTACATAGAGTAATAAATTCTGTGTCGGGGTCCAATTTTATTTTAAGTATTTTAGAAAAAATTTCAAAAATTCCCCTCCAGAAATGATGTAACTTTATATAAGAGGCAAAATAATGAGTTATGGTTGCTTCCTGAAGGAGACATTTATCACAAATAGGGGAAACATTTGGAAAGATCTTACTCAGTGTAGACTTTGAATAACAAAGTCTATGCAGTATCTTAAATTGTATTAACCAATGCCTAATGTTAAGAGAACAGTTGTGTGTATATAGAAGGCTTTCCTCCCATCTATCTTTTAAAATTGTTGGGCCAAGTTCATCTTCTCAAGCTTGCTTAAATACTTCCGACGATGGGGTTTGTATATTTAAAAGGATATTACAAAGGTACGATATTAACTTATTTGAATCCAAGTTTCTATTCATGCATTCGCCTAGTATGTCTGGAACCATATATTGACAGTCTTGGGTATATGATTTCAGATAGTCTCGTATTTGAAGATATCTAAAGTATTGGCTACCTTTCAGATGATATTTCGACTGTAATTCTTGAAATGAGAGGAGAGCCCCCATCTCATAAAGATCTCCCAGCTTTTTAATTCCTAATCTTTCCCAGTGTGTGAACGCCTTGTCTAAATTAGATGGCTTAAATGAGGGATTATTGGTGATTGGTGAGAGAAGAGATCAATTTTCCGTTTAAGTGTTGACTTCACTTGTTTCCAGATTCGTAAGCTACTATGGATAATCAGATTTTTCTCATATACTGATTTCTTCAGATTTATTGGGGAGAGAAGAATCGCGCCTATATTAAAAGGCAAACAATCTTTTCTCTCCATTATTAGCCAGTTTACCTGTTGGCATGAGTTGTCCATCCAATAGATTAAGTTTTTAATATTTGTTGCCCAGTAATAGTACAATAAATTAGGGTGAGCCAATCCGCCAATTTTTCTGGGCTATCATAGATGTTGGTTATGGATTCTGTGCGTTTTATAATCCCAAATAAAGTTTGTGATCACAGAATCGAGTTTAAAAAAAAATAAATTTAGTGAGATAAATCGGTATTGATTGAAGATTTTGATTTTGTATTGTATCTCCTTTGTTGTGAGGGTTTATCCAGATATTGATTTAGAACACAATTGAAGTCTCCTCCAATTATCAGATTTTGCTGGGTGGAATCTGAGATTATATTAATTATTTTATTAAGATATTGTGGGTTATCAAAGTTGGGAGTATAGATATTCACCATAGTAAGTGGGGTGGAATTTATCTCCCCAGATACTATGATGTACTTGCCCTCCTTATCTGCTATAGTGGCCTTATGTTTGAATGGTATACCTTTACGAATTATAATTGCAGTACCTCTAGCTAAGAGAGAAAGGTAGAGTGATATAATTGACCAATCCAGTTAGCCTTCAGCCTGTTATGCGCTCGATCTTTGAGGTGCATCTCCTGTAAAAATATTATATCAGTATTCATCGATTTCAAATGGGCTAGAACCTTACCCCTTTTAATTGGTTGATTAGCGCCCCTAATATTCCAACTACAAAATGTGATTCCTCCAATTTTCTTCAAAGGACCATCTTGCATTAGAGCTTACATGCTTTCCCTTGTCTCCGATGCGGCAACACAATATTTAAAATCAGCGTTTGGGCTCAAAGGTTTCAAATCTCACTCCACCAGGGCTGCAACAACATCAGCAGCGAGGGTTATGGACGTTCCGCTGGACCATATCCTAGCGGCTGCAGGATGGTCAAATGAGTGAACTTTCCAAACATTTTATAACAAACCCATTGCCAGACTGGGGGGGGTATTTGTCAACCCTATTTTTAGGTTCTGTTTTATAGTTTCCTCCTGGATGAGAGGGGTCACTATTGTTATCATTTGTTCATTAAAAGCATCAGCATGTTTTAAATCTATGTCATGTCTGAATGCATTATGAATTTCACTGATCCTTGGTCAACTGATGCAGTGTGTGGCATGGACTCGTTTTCACGGCATGAAATTACAGAGCTTTGAAATCTTCACGTAGTCACTCACGTGACTCCGAAGTAAAATAGTAAGATTAAACGAGAACTTACCCTTTTGAAGTTTGATCTTTATTTTACGAGGAGTTATGATGAGGGATTACGTGCCCTCCGCTCCCAACCCTCTCTCATAAAGGTCAGCTGGTAGTTCCAGTTTCTCGAATCTTCCTATATTCAGTTCAACAACTGTTATCTGTGATTTCACACTGCTGCTTTGAAGGTTGACGCGCATGCGGGCTGGCGGGCTTCTTCACGTAATCCCTCATCGTAACGCCTCATAAAATAAAGATCAAACTTCAAACTGGTAAATTCTCATTTAATCTTACTAATTATGTGCAGGAAGATAAGAGTTCATAGAAACATAGAAACAATGTAGGTGCAGGAGTAGGCCATTCACACTGACATTGCGAGCCAAAGGCCAAGCTCCTGTGCAGTACAGTTTAGTTTAGTCTTGTTTAGTTTAGTCACGTGTTCAGAGATACAGAGAAAAGTTTTTGTTTGAATTACATCTCTGTTTTTGTATTCCAGTCCTCTTGATATAAATGCTAGCATTGAATTTGCCTTGTTCGTGTGCCAGGGGTTACGGGGAGAAGGCAGGAGAATGGGGTTAGGAGATAGTTCAGCCATGATTGAATGGCGGAGTAGACTCGATGGACCGAATAGCCTAATTCAGCTCCTCCGAGACCCTTCTTCAGACTGGAGATAGTTCTCAACAACCGCCTCATCAGAAGAATGGATCGGAGGGCTTTCAGCATTGTATTCTACTGGGTGAGGAATGCCGTGCTATACCTACCTTGCCAGCCATGTCAGTTTACGGTTTAGTTTACCGTCACGTGTACCGAGGTACGGTGAAAAGCTTCTGTTCTGTGCTAACCATTCAACGGAAAGACAAGACATGATTACAATCGAGCCATTTACAGTGTGTAGATACATGACATGGGTAAAACTTTTAGTGCAAGATAAAGCCAGCAAAGTCAATAGACAATAGGTACAGGAGTAGGCCATTCGGCCCTTCGAGCCAGCACCGCCATTCAATGTGATCATGGCTGATCATCCCAAATCAGTACCCCGTTCCTGCCTTCTCCCCATATCCCCTGACTCCGCTATTTTTAAGAGCCCTATCTAGCTCTCTCTTGAAAGCATCCAGAGAACATTGCCTCCACTGCCCTCTGAGGCAGAGAATTCTACAGACTCACCACTCTCTGTGAGAAAAAGCGTTTCCTCATCTCCATTCCAAATGGCTTACTCCTTATTCTTAAACTGTGGCCTCTGGTTCTGGACTCCCCCAACATCGGGAACATGTTTCCTGCCTCTAGCGTGACCAAGCCCTTAACAATCTTATATGTTTCAATTAGATCCTCACTCATCCTTCTAAACTCCAGAGTGTACAAGCCCAACCGTTCCATTCTCTCAGCATATGACAGTCCCGCCATCACGGGAATTAACCTTGTAAACCTATGCTGCACTCCCTCAATAGCAAGAATGCCCTTCCTCAAATTAGGGGACCAAAACTGCACACAATACTCTCTTGGCGGGGATATTTGCGGGATTTAATGTTGTGTGCGGAAGTCATTTGCTTTGCAAAGTTAAGAGGGTTATTTCCTGTTCACTGATCTATGAAGGAAACAAAACTCCAGGCTTTTTTTCATTCCCTAAGAACCTTTGTGTGTAACTATAAAACGTAACAATATTAATTTCCACCACGATTTGCAAAACTAATAGTCAGACTGCAGTTGTATAGGACTCTGGTGAGCCCACTTCTTGAGTATTGTGTACAGTTTTGGTCTCCTAATTTGAGGAAGGACATCCTTGTGATTGAGGCAGTGCAGCGTAGGTTCACGAGATTGATCCCTGGGATGGTGGGACTGTCATGAGGAAAGATTGAAAAGACTAGGCTTGTATTCACTGGAGTTTAGAAGGATGATGGGGGATCTTATAGAAACATATTAAATTATAAAAGAAGTGGACAAGCTAGATGCAGGAAAAATGTTCCCAATGTTGTGTGAGTCCAGAACCAGGGGCCACAGTCTTAGAATAAAGGGGAGGTCATTTAAGACTGAGGTGAGAAAAAACTTTTTGCACAGAGAGTTGTGAATTTATGGAATTCCCTGCCACAGAGGGCAGTGGAGGCCAAATCACTGTATGGATTTAAGAGAGAGTTGGATAGTGCTCTAGGGGCTAGTGGAGTCAAGGGATATGGGGAGAAGGCAGGCACGGGTTATTGATAGCGGACGATCAGCCATGATCACAATGAATGGCGGTGCTGGCTGTAAGGGCCGAATGGCGTCCTCCTGCACCTATTTTCTATGCTTCTATGATTTTGTCCACCTCTATACGATCACCCCTCATCCCCCTGCGCTCCAAGGAATAGAGAGAGCCCTTCAGTGTTAGCGTGTGGAAACAGTTTATGGTGGTTGGCTGGAATGCAGTTAGTACATGACTTGCAATTCCTGTCAATGTTATGACAAGAGATTACATTTTATCATCCCTGTTGTACTTGTTGCCAGCATGACAATAATACTTTTTGTACATATACTTCCTCTTCAAGTTTTTGTTTACATTTCTGCAAGATTTCTTGCGTGATATCAATACAATCTAAACTGTCAGTTCCGTTGCTCTGGAGTTCAAGAAAATTGAATTTTACCTCCGCATTTTAAAACAAATTCTACCAGGAATAGATGGGGTAAATGCAGAGTCCCTTGCCCAGAGTGGGGGAATGGAGGACAATAGGTTCAAGGTGAGGGGGGAAAAGATTTAATAGGAATCTGAAGGATAACTTTATTATACAAAGGTGTGTGTTACGAACTGCCGGAGGAGGTAGTTCCGTTTTTGGTCTAGAGCCCTTCGGCCCATCGAGTCCGCGCCAACCAGCGATCCCCGCACACTAACGCTGTGAGGAGATGAGGACACACTTTTTCCCACAGCCTGTGAGTCTGTGGAATTATCTGCCTCAGGGGGCGGTGGAGGCCGGTTCTCTGGATGCCTTCAAGAGAGAGCTAGATAGGGCTCTTAAAGATAGCGGAGTGAGGGGATATGGGGAGAAGGCAGGAACAAGGTACTGATTGTGGATGATCAGCCATGATCTGTCTTTGATCAAACTCACTTACAACGTGGTTATGCTCATGGCGCTGGTTTCAGCGCAACGGGTCCAGTCGTCGCTTAAACTGTGACTGGACAGGATGGTTACATCTGCAAATAATTTAACATTTTATGTTTATGACTTAGTCAAGCAGAGTAGACCAGGCGTGTCCAGTCTCAAACTAGTTTTCATGGCATACCCCACGGACCTTCGGTTGTGTGTGGTCACACATCTACAACAGTACTTTAAGGTCACCAAGTGCTTTAGAGGCTCTGAACTGGCAATGTTTGTTAGTTACAAAAAACCTCATAAGAAGGTATCAGTACAGATCATCTCTAGGTGGTTAAAATAGGTTCTGGCTTGTGCAGGAGTGGATACTGATGTTTTCAAATCTCACTCCACCAGGGCTGCAACAACATCAGCAGCGAGGGTTATGGACGTTCCGCTCGACCATATCCTAGCGGCTGCAGGATGGTCAAATGAGTGAACTTTACAAACATTTTATAACAAACCCATTGCCAGACCGGTGGGTATTTGTCAACACTATTTTTAGGTTCTGTTTTATAGTTTCCTCCTGGATGAGAGGGGTCACTATTGTTATCATTTGTTCATTAAAAAGCATCCGCTTGTTTTAAATCTATGTCATGTCTGAACACATTATGAATTTCACTCATCCTTGGTCAACTGATGAAGTGTGTGGCATGGACTCGTGTTCACGGCATGAAATCACAGAGCTTTGAAACCTTCACGTAGTCACTCACATGATCACATTGAATGGCAGTATGTATAGTTGTTCCACTGACTGGATAGCATGCAACAAAAGCTTTTCTGGTAGAGACCATTTTCCTATCCATGTTCTCCTGAGATGGTGCTAAGACCCGTTGAGTCTTGATTGAAGATTTTGATTTTACTTCGGAGTCACGTGAGCGACTACGTGAAGAAGCCCCGCCAGGCGCACGTTCGGCATTATGTCGACGCATGTGGCACCGACAGGGTTGAGAGCGCAGCTCTCACCAGCGGTAAGTTTAACCCGCAGGTAAGTCAGTGTTGAACTTCTTGCGAGTGTTTTTTAAACTCTAAGTCTGCAGAGCCAGCTAGAGTGTATATGTATTGTGGAAAAATGTTAAAAAACTCTATAAATCTGGCTTGAAAATACGGAACCAGCTGGAGTATAAGTATTTAAACTGCGGTAATTGAATGGAACACGCTGAAACCGCAGTTTTTGATTTAGATCGGATCGGGAGATAAGGCTGATTTAAAAGCCGGTTCCCGCTATTTACCGCTATTTAGATCGGGTTTGGAGCTAACGGCTGCGTTAAATGCCGGCTCCAAATACCCACAATTGTAAAATAAAGTCTGCTCTGTGTATATGTTACCAGATGCAGTTTTCCTTTATGGAAATGTATATAACCCTGTGTGGTACTGAGGTTAATACTAATATTCTGCACGCAGAATGTGCCTCTCAGAATTATAATTTTAAAGGTATATGATTTATGCACAAATACAAAACAGTAAAGAAAGTAACTCTCCTCCAAAGGAGGACAAGAATGAGGGGAAGGCTGGAAATGGAGAAAATGCTCCACACTTGACTTAGTCAAGGGTTCCAAGACCCATGTATGTCTTCCTGTAAGGCAAGCTCCAAAGGAGTTTCCATATGCTGAGTATGGTGCCTATGAAAATGGAATTCTGATTCTCCAGTACCTTGGTTAGGTCTGGATGAGGTCCCTAGAGCAAGATAAAATGCTCAGAATTCTAATCAGTCAAGGGTTTTAAAGACCCATGAGATTCCAAGGCAGGCTCGTGGGAGTTTCAATACACTAAGTATGTTGCCTATAAAGAATGAGAATCTCATTCACCAGTGCCTTGCATAGGTTTGGATGAAGTCCTTAGAGCAAGATAAAATGCTCAAAACTCTAAACAATTAAGGGTTTTAAAGACCCATTATATTCTAAGGCAGGCTCCGAGGGAGTTTCCATACAATGAGTATGGTGCCTATGAAGAATAAGAATCTCATTCACCAGTGCCTTGTATAGGTCTGGATGAAGTCTCCCTAGAGCAAGACTCGGGAGTACCAGGGCAGGATGAAACTGACCCTGAAGCTGGTGTCCCTACTTATGTGTATACACCAGAGCACAATAGAAATATTCCGGGTGTTCCCGATGTAGCACCAAGTTTTGCTATATCGGTATGGACTGGTGAGGCTATGGATGAACCTGGCGGCCAACATTATTTGGTTTCTCACCTACTCCAAGATACTGTTATGACTGAAACAGTAAATAATATATAAAATATATAAAACACCCATCTATTGTGCTTTGCTCAGGGTGCCAACAGTAACTCAGTAATTAGGCACCCATGAGTCAATGATGCGAGGACAGGAAATGTGTTCCAGTATGTCCTCTAGCTGATATTCAGTTGGCATCATTGTATTTGGGGAAGACATACATGGGTCGATAATGTCCAATACTTTTAAGACATGCTTGTGTTACTCTGCAATGCATATTCAAACCCAATTGTATGATGCAAATTGCCATTTGGCTAACATTATCTCCAAAAAATGTAGGATTATGTGGGCAAGCTATAACCAGATTTATGATTGATGAAAACGAACCCCTATGTTATGAAGAAGGAGATCATCTGGTTCATTTACGGAAGT
This sequence comes from Raja brachyura, assembly GCA_963514005.1. The sequence continues at coordinate 146,109,975 of OY740782.1, read as the reverse complement.
ACAGAAACGTCATTCCATTACACATGGAATTTCTGGGGAAACAACCTCTGGTTGGTTAAGATTACAATTGTTTTGTAATTCTGCATTAAATCTGATCGGCTTGGTGTTTGAATATACCAGGAACTCGTCAGGTAGAGATAATATATCCCAGACACACGTATGGGGGTTGCAGAGTAATTCTAGGACTCACAAACTTAAATTTATAGTTCAAAATGAACATTTAAAAAAGTACACTTCAGCATTATAATGAAGTTGTTATCACAAGGCTGCTATGTGGTTATTTTTTTAGATTTTAAAAAGATGCCTTATTATTCAGGTACTTCAATTAATTGGATGGGTCAGCTGAAGGAATTACCTAATGGGTTAAATTCAGCCCTCAAATTGCTCACACAATTATTGAAACCAGCACTGGTGTTAATGAGGGCTCAGAATTACATTGTAATTACTTGTCTAGAGGATATGTTAATTGTAAATGGGAGACAGCTGAAGAACTGAGTTCAGCAACCATAAGCCTATTGAAAGGCTAAGGTTCTGTACATCCAAACAACATGGAAGTTACAGGCATCCAAAACAATTGATTATTTGGGGTTTGTCTTTAATACAGTTGATATGTGAGTAACTTTATCAACAAATTAAGGTTGGGGATGTTACAAATGCCTGTATTTGTCTTGGGGCGGGAAAAAAAGAGAAAAAAACCCCCAAAAAAACACATTATCCCACCATCCAAGAAGTAGCTACGGTTACTGGTAAAGTGATAGCAGCATTCATGCTGTCAAATTGGGACGTCTGCATGATCAAAGTCTGCAAAGACCAGAGTATAAGAGTAAAAAGCGTGCATGTTATTGATTAGGTCCATGCAATTACCAACTAAAGGTTGAGTTGAATTCAATGATGGATTCTCAATGTTGCACAAGTTACTAGAAGTAATAATGTGCTTGTTCAGAAGTCTTCAGTGTTATTACAGACTGATGAGAGTGCTCTCGGATGGGGAGCTTAGGACAGCGACACCAGTTGTGGTGGTCGATGGACTGTCCAAGACGATTAATTCTCCAAATACATGGTTGAATTATTTGGAGTTATTGGGGGCGTTTTATGCATTGATAGCTGTTGTTCTACAATAAAGAACTTGCATGTTCAATTATGAGTAGACAATACCACAACTGTGGGAGAATACAATACTGTGGTAAGACAAATTACAATACAGAATGAATGTTAAAATTCAAAAAGTTTCAAAAAGATTGTCAGACGGTATGTGTACCAAATGTTGATCTGTTGTGTCTGGATTAAATCTCCAGTGGTCTAAATGTGTCTCGTGGGAGTTGGACCCAGGAGCATTAGCGGTGGATGCATTCTCGCTACATTGGGGAAGTATAGTCTTTTAAGTTTTCCCCATTTTGTCTGATTAGACAATGTGTCACCAAAATAGAGCAAGTCTCCGCCGCAGGCGTTTGGTGGTTCCAAATTGGTATTGTTCTCAGCCTTTTGGCTAAGATCAAGTGTAGTATCTGTTCTTATCAGTTAATATCTGATACGTCCCTTATCTAGGGACCATTACTACACAGCCATTGTTCCCATTGGTGCTCAGAATGATGATTCAGACATTCATGACAAATCCCAGGTGCAGTAATTGTTGGTACATCCAGTAACAGCAGAAGTCATCCATTACATGACCGTATTAATTGTTAATCTGATGGAATGTTGGATAGGACCATGGAAGTCATAACTGCAGCTTGGAGAGATAGCACTAAGAAACAATATATGTTTCATATAAGGAGTGGGAAATCTTTTGTATACAGTCAGATATATTTTATCATACTGCAAATATATTGGATGTATTGGAGTTCCTTGTTATGTTGCACCCGAGTTATAGTACCATGAATGGAGCTCGGAGTGTTTTGTCCTCCTATTTAGGACTATTTCAGAATTGACAACTATCGGTCTCATCTGTTAATATCTCGATTTATGAGAGGAATTTTAATAAAATCCTACCAAATCCAGATATTCAGAAATCTGGGATGTCAGTATAATTCTCACATTGCTTCAGCAATGGACTCCAATTACGACACTGTCTTTTCAGAAGTTAATATTTAAAGTGATTATGTTCATACCATTAATATCAGCACAATGAGTACAAACATTACAAATGTTGTGGCTAGATTGTATACAGTTGTCTGTAGATAAAATAACGTTTTATGTCAATGATCTAAGCAAGCAAAGCAAGCCAAGAAAGGCTGGAACCAATGTAATCTTTAAGACATACGCTGTCAAGCTGTCAACTAAACATTGTGTGAGGTTAAGCATCTGAATTAATATATATTGAATTAAGAGTCTCCGAGATTGTGAGACACCAATGTTCATTACCCACAAAAAACATATAAAAGTGACAGTACAAACTATTTCAAGATAGATAAACAGGTTCTGGATTAACTGAAGTAGACACTGATGTGTATAAATCTCACTCCACAAGGGCGGTATCAATGTCCACGGCGAAGGTGCAGGACGTGCCGCTCGACCAAATTCTGGAGACTAAAGGATGGTCTAAAAAAGAAACTTTCCTAGTTTTATGATAAACCTGTTGTTACAGTGCCAGAGTTGCACATGCTGTGTTGGGTTCTGTTCAAACTTGTTTGCTTTGTTGCATAACATTTGTTGTTATTTCCCCTGGGATAGAGGGGTTATTATGTTTCATTTTAGTATTATTATTAAAAAAGAAAAAACAATAAATAAATAAATAAGAATATATGTGTGTATATGTATGTGTATATATATATATATATGTGTGTGTGTATATATATGTGTGTGTATATACATATATGTGTGTGTATATTATATTAATTATTTATTATATTAATTAGATTATATTAATAAATTTATTAAGAAATTGTGGGTTATCAAAGTTGGGAGCGTAGATATTCACCATAGTAAGTGGGGTGGAATATATCTTCCCAGATACTATGATGTACTTACCCTCCTTATCTGCTATAGTGGCTTTATGTTTGAATGGTATACCTTTACGAATTATAATTGCAGTACCTTTAGCTTTGGAGAGAAAGGTAGAGTGATATAATTGACCAATCCAGTTAGCCTTCAGCCTGTTATGCGCTCGATCTTTAAGGTGCGTCTCCTGTAAAAATATTATATCAGCATTAATCGATTTCAAATGCGATAGAACATTACCCCTATTAATTGGTTAATTAGCGCCCCTAATATTCCAACTACAAAATGTCATTCCTCCAATTTTCTTCAAAGGATCGTCTTGCATTAGAGCTTACATCCTTTCCCTTGTTTCCGATGGGGCAACACAATATTTAAAATCAACCTTTGGGCTCACCCACCCAGTAACCTTGGTTACTGGGTGGGTGAGCCCAATTTCAAAGCCATGCAGGTATATCACAAGAAAAAGTACCTTAAGAAGAGTAAGTGAGGAATGTGCTAAATTGACAAAATAATTTTAAATAAAACATCAAAAGTCACGGCATTTAAAGATACTGTGCGTGTTACCCCCCCCCCCCCCCCCCCCCCGGCCCGGTGGGATATTTCTTGTGAGCTTCCGTGGATGTTAAATTCAGTTAGCTGCGCCCCTTAACCATATAACCATATAACAATTACAGCACGGAAACAGGCCTTCTCGGCCCTTCCAGTCCGTGCCGACCATTTATTTTCCCCTAGTCCCATCTACCTGCATTCAGACCATACCCCTCCATTCCCTTCCCGTCCATATACCTATCCACTTTACTTTTAAATGTTAAAATCGATCCTGCCTCCACCACTTCTGCTGGAAGATCATTCCACACAGCCACCACTCTCTGAGTAAAGAAGTTCCCCCTCATGTTACCCCTAAACTTCTGTCCCTTAATTCTCATGTCATGCCCTCTTGTTTGAATCTTCTCTACCCTCAATTGGAAAAGCTTATCCACGTCAACTCTGTCTATCCCTTTCATCATTTTAAAGACCTCAATCAAGTCCCCCCTTAACCTTCTGCGCTCCAAAGAATAAAGACCTAACTTGTTCAACCTTTCTCTGTAATAGTAAAAAAAAGGGACTGACTGGATACTTTCAAGAGAGCTAGACAGGGCTCTTAAAGATAGCGGAGTCATGGGTTATGAGGAGAAGGCAGGAACAGGGTACTGATTGGGGATGATCAGCCATGATCGCATCGAATGGCGGTGCTGGCTCGAAGGGCCGAATGGCCTACTCCTGCAACTATTGTCTATTGTCTTTGGAGTGGGGGGGGGGGAATCGGAGCAATCAGAGAAAACCCACGCAGGTCACGGGGCGAACATACAAACTCCAGACAGACAGCACCCGGAGTCGGCATCGAACCCGGGTCTCTGGCGCTGTGAGGCAGCGACTCTACCGCTGCGCCACCGTGCCGCAAACTGCCTGTCACAGAGTTATCAGTTCAGTTCAATCCAGTTTAGTTCAGTTTAGTTTATTGTCACATTTACCGAGGTACAGTGAAAAGCTTTTGTTGGGTGTTAACCAGTCGGCGGACCAACTATACATGATTACAATTGAGCCTTCCACTGTGTACAGATACCGGATAACGTAAAGATAGACACAAAAATGCTGGAATAACTCAGCGAGACAGGCAGCATCTCTGGAGAGAAGGAATGGGTGACGTTTCGGGTCGAGAAACATGAAGAAGGGTCTTTCTTTCCAGTGATGCTGCCAGTCCCAATGAGTTACTCCAGCATTTTGTGTCTATCTTCAATTTAAACCAGCACCTGCAGTTCCTTCCTATGAAGGATAAAGGGGATAACGCACTAAACGTTATTCTCCTAAAGGAGCTGTCCCACTGCGGCGACCTAATCTGCCAGTTTAGAGGAGTTTCCCCTCGATTCAAACTCGCAGCATGGTCGACGCGTGGTCCTAGGAGGTCCTATGAGGTCACTGGAACTCTCCTTCATGCTCGAGGGAAGTTCCCGCATACTCGCGGAATCAGTTTGGTCGAGGAAAATTTTCAGCATGTTGAAAAAATTTACGCGAGTAAACATTGGTCGGCATGGTTCTTTATAACTCGTAGTGCAGTGGAGCGGGGTCGCTATGTAGTTACAGGCAGTCGCGGGCAGCCGTAGGCCATCTCCTTCGCTGACCGGGCATTTTAATTGGCTCATTGGAGTTTTCAGGACCATGGAAAACTGACCGGTAAGTAAAATGCCCGCTAAACTTTATTATAAGTTGTCTGGCTTCTTAAAAAAACGTTATTGTAAGTTGTCTGGCTCCCCCCACTTCTCCTCCCCCCACTTCTCCTCTCCCCCCTCTTCCCCCCCCCCCTCTCTCCCCCTCCCCCTTCCCCCCCCCCCCCCCCCCCCCCCCCCCATCAACGTAATGAAAAATGTCCACGAGTAAAAAAGTGTTGAATTAGGTCTTGAAAGTAGGACAGGCCTTTAAGGGTCTCCAATGAGGTAGAAGGCAGCTCAGGACCACTCTCTAGTTGGTTATAGTTCACTTGCCTGATAACAGCTGGGGTGAAACTGTCCCTGAATCTGGAGGTGTGCCTGTTCAAACTTCTGTACCTCTTGCCTGATGGGAGAGGGGAAAAGCGGGAGTGGCCGGGGTGCGACTGGTCCTTGATTATGCTGCTGGCTCTGCCGAGGCAGCGTGAGGTGTAGATGGAGTCAATGGAAGGGAGGTTGGTTTGGAAAAGTACTACATTTGGGGTAAAGCAGATGATCAGATTGTTAGGTAGAGACTGGGGAGAGTAAATTGGAAGCAGTTGTTGTTGAGCAAGTCATGTGGGAATTGTTTAAAAATCAGCTGACTAGAGTTCAGGACTGGCATGTTCTAGTGAGGAGGAACGATGAGACAATAGACAATAGGTGCAGGAGGAGGCCATTCGGCCCTTCGAGCCAGCACCGCCATTCAATGTGATCATGGCTGATCATCCCCAATCAGTACCCCGTTCCTGCCTTCTCCCCATATCCCCTGACTCCGCTATCTTTAAGAGCCCTATCTAGCTCTCTGTTGAAAGTATCCAGAGAACCGGCCTCCACCGCCCTCTGAGGCAGAGAATTCCACAGACTCACAACTCTCTGGGTGAAAAACTTTTTCCTCATCTCCGTTCTAAATGGCTTGCCCCTTATTCTTAAACTGTGTGGCCCCTGGTTCTGGACTCCCCCAACATTGGGAACATGTTTCCTGCCTCTAGCGTGTCCAAACCCTTAACAATCTGATATGTTTATTCGTTGAGTTTATTGTCACATGTACCGAGGTACAGTGAAAAGCTACAGTGGCGTGCTAACCAGTCAGCGGAAAGACAATACGTGATTACACTTGAGCCACTCACAGTTCACACATGATAAAGGGAATAACAATCAGTGCAAGGAAAAGCCAGTGAAGTTCAATTAAAAATATTGAAGAAGGAACTGCAGATGCTGGAAAATCGAAGGTGGACAAAAGTGCTGGAGAAACTCAGCGGGTGCGGCAGCATCTATGGAGCGAAGGAAATAGGCAATGTTTCGGGACAAAACGTTGCTCATTTCCTTCGCACCATAGATGCTGCCGCACCCGCTGAGTTTCTCCAGCACTTTTGTCCAATTAAAAATAATCTATGCATTTCCAATGGGATAGACAGTAGCTCAGTACTATTCTCTAGTTGATAATAGTTGCATGATTACATGGTAAACGGTAGGGAATTGAAGAATACAGTTGAACAGAGGGATCTGGGAATAACCGTGCATAGTTCCTTGAAGGTGGAATCTCATATAGATAGGGTGGTAAAGAAAGCTTTTGGTATGCTAGCCTTTATAAATCAGAGCATTGAGTATAGAAGCTGGGATGTAATGTTAAAATTGTACAAGGCGTTGGTGAGACCAAATCTGGAGTATGGTGTGCAGTTTTGGTCACCCAATTATAGGAAGGATGTCAACAAAATAGAGAGGGTACAGAGGAGATTTACTAGAATGTTGCCTGGGTTTCAACAGCTAAGTTACAGAGATAGGTTAAATAAGTTAGGTCTTTATTCTCTGGAGCGCAGAAGGTTAAGGGGGGACTTGATAGAGGTCTTTAAAATGATGAGAGGGATAGACACAAGCTTTTCCCTTTGAGAATAGGGAAGATTCAAACACGAGGACATGACTTTAGAATTAAGGGACAGAGGTTTAGGGGTAACATGAGGGGGAACTTCTTTACTCAGAGAGTGGTAGCGGTGTGGAATGAGCTTCCAGTGGAAGTGGTGGCGGCAGGTTCGTTGGTATCATTTAAAAATAAATTGGATAGGCATATGGATGAGAAGGGTATGGAGGGTTATGGTATGAGTGCAGGCAGGTGGGACTAAGAGAAAAAAGTTGTTCGGCACGGACTTGAAGGGCCGAGATGGCCTGTTTCCGTGCTGTAATTGTTATATGGTTATATGGTTATAACACCGGGGTAGAAACTGTTCCTGAATCGGGAGGTGTGCGTTTTCGCTGCTGGGAGAGGGGAGAAGGGGAGAACTGGCTGGCAGACAGGAAGCAAAGAGTAGGAGTAAACGGGTCATTTTCAGAATGGCAGGCAGTGACTAGTGGGGTGCCGCAAGGCTCAGTGCTGGGACCCCAGCTATTTACAATATATATTAATGATCTTGATGAGGGAATTGAATGCAACATCTCCAAGTTTGCAGATGACACGAAGCTGGGGGGGCAGTGTTAGCTGTAAGGAGGATGCTAGGAGGCTGCAAGGTGACTTGGATAGGTTGGGTGAGTGGGCAAATGCATGGCAGATGCAGTATAATGTGGATAAATGTGAGGTTATCCACTTTGGCGGCAAAAACAGGAAAGTAGACTATTATCTGAATGGTGGACAAATAGGAAAAGGGGAGATGCAACGAGACCTGGGTGACATGGTACACCAGTCATTGAAAGTAGGCATGCAGGTGCAGCAGGCTGTGAAGAAAGCGAATGGTATGTTGGCATTCATAGCAAAAGGATTTGAGTACAAGAGCAGGGAGGTTCTACTGCAGTTGTACAGGGTTTTGATGAGGTCACACCTGGAGTATTGCGTACAGTTTTGGTCTCCTAATCTATGGAAAGACATTCTTGCCATAGAGGGAGTACAGAGAAGGTTGATCAGACTGATTCCTGGGATGGCAGGACTTCCATATGAACAAAGACTGCATAGACTCGGCTTGTACTCGCTGGAATTTAGAAGATTGAGGGGGGATCTTATAGAGACTTACAAAATTCTTAAGGGGTTGGACAGGCTAGATGCAGGAAGATTGTTCCCGATGCTGGGGAACTCCAGAACAAGGGGCACAGTTTAAGGATAAGGGGGAAGACTTTTAGGACTGAGATGAGAAGATCATTTTTCACACAGAGAGTGGTGAGTCTGTGGAATTATCTGCCACAGAAGGTAGTTGAGGCCAGTTCATAGGCTAGATGCTGTAAACATGTTCCCGATGTTGGAGGAATCCAGAACCAGGGGTCACAGTTTAAGAATACAGAGAGTGGTGGGTCTCTGGAATTCTCTGCCACAGAAGGTAGTTGAGGCCAGTTCATTGGCTATATTTAAGAGGGAGTTAGATGTGGCCCTTGTGGCTAAAGGGATTAGGGGGTATGGAGAGAAGGCAGGTACAGGATACTGAGTTGGATGATCAGCCATGATCATATTCAATGGCGGTGCAGGCTCGAAGGGCCGAATGGCCTACTCCTGCACCTATTTTCTATGATTCTATGATAAGAGGGAGTCCGGGGTGAGTCTGGTCCTTGATTATGCTGCTGGCCTTGCCGAGGCAGCGTGAGGTGTCGATGGAGTCAATGGAAGGGAGGTTGGTTTGTTTGATGGTCTGGGCTGCTTCCAATATTCTTGAGAATTTCTTGCATCAATGTGTTATCAACTAATACTGTTTTTTTTTAAATTACCCATTTTTGTTTGTCTATTATGTTACCTATTGAGGATTGTGTTTGCATACCTGTTATGCTGCTGCAAGTAAGAATGTAATTGTTCCGTTTCAGTGCTTATGACAATTGTGCACTCTTGACTCTTTCTTTGTGAAGCATACAGGATGTAAGGATTAGAAACATTAAATCAGATAGAGCTCATGAGAAATGTAAAGTAAGTAGGAAAGAGCATTGGGTGGGGCAGTGGTAGAGTTGCTGCCTTACAGCGAATGCCACGTCGGAGACCTAGAAACATAGAAAATAGGTGCAGCAGGAGGCCATTCAGCCCTTCGAGCCAGCACCGCCATTCAATATGATCATGGCTGATCGTCCGCTATCAATAACCCGTGCGTGCCTCCTCCCCATATCCCTGGACTCCACTAGCCCCTAGAGCTCTATCCAACTCTCTCTTAAATCCATCCTGTGATTTGGCCTCCACTGCCCTCTGTGGCAGGGAATTCCAAAAATTCACAACTCTCTGCCACAGTCTTAGAATAAAGGGGAGGTCATTTAAGACTGAGGTGAGAAAAAAATGTTTTCACCCAGAGAGTTGTGAATTTGTGGAATTCCCTGCCACAGGGCAGTGGCGATCAAGTCACTGGAAGAGTTAGATAGAGCTCTATCTAACTAGATATGTATATAGCGCTGCAGAAACTGTGCACCTTATCTCTCCCCCCCCCCCCCCCCCCCCTTTTTTGTTTTGTTTTGCACTGAGTAGGAGCAGCTTTTAATCTCATTGTACATGTGTATAGTGACAATAAAAGGGATTCTGATTCTAATTCTAGGGGCTAGTGGAATCAAGAAATATGGGAAGAAGGCAGGCACGGGTTATTAATTGGGGATGATCAGCCATTATCACAATGAATGTCGGTGCTGGCTCAAAGGGCCGAAGGGCCTCCTCCTGCACCTATTTTCTATGTTTCTATGTACGGAGTTTGTACGTTCTCCCCGTGGCCTGCGTGGGTTTTCTCCGAAATCTATGGTTACCTCCCACATTCCAAAGGTTTGTAGGTTAACTGGCTTGGTAAATGTAAAAAAAAAAATTGTCCCTAGTGGGTGTAGGATAGCGTTAATGTTCGGGGATCGCTGGTCGGCGCGGTGTTTCCATGCTGTATCTCTAAACTAAATTAAACTCGAGCAGGCAATTAGATGGGCCAAAAGAGGGTATGAAATGTCATTGGCATGTCAGAATTTAAAAAAATTGCCAAGGGTTTTTAGCTTCGTTTAAAGATACAGACATGGGAAACGGGCCACCAAGTCCACACCGGCCAACAATCCCTGCACATTTACACTGCCCTACGCCCACTGGGGACAATTTACATTCATACCTTCATTCATTACATTCACAAGGACTAAGCCTCGGGGCTTTAGAACGGAGACGAGGAAACACTTTTTCTCACAGAGAGTTGTGAGTCTGTGGAATTCTCTGCCTCAGAGGGCGGTGGAGGCCGGTTCTCTGGATGCTTTCAAGAGAGAGCTGGATAGGGCTCTTAAAAATAGCAGAGTCAGGGGATATGGGGAGAAGGCAGGAACGGGGTACTGATTGGGGATGATCAGCCATGATCACATTGAATGGCGGTGCTGGCTCGAAGGGCCGAATGGCCTACCCCTGCACCTATTGTCTATTGTCTATTGTCATTTGATAGGTATATGGACGGGAAGGGAATGGAGGGGTATGGTCTGAGTGCAGGTAGATGGGACTAGGGGAAAATAAATGGTCGGCACGGACTGGAAGGGCCGAGAAGGCCTGTTTCCGTGCTGTAATTGTTATATGGTTATATGGTTATACCAAGCCAATTAACCTGTAAACCTGTATGTCTTTTGGAGTGTGGGAAGAAACAAAAGATCTCCGAGAATGTTGGATGTTCCCGATGTTGGGGGAGAGCTTAGTCACCTAGGCAGTTGCTCACGCTAGCCGTGGAATGTTGAGTCATCATGTTTGTTCCCGGCCAAAAAATACATTCAAGATGAAATGCACAATAGACGTAAATCATCTTTTGAGCGTTTTGTCCCCTTATCGGGTTACATGAGCTTGCAACACGGCTCCCTTTGTCATCGGGGTCAACAATTTCAGTTTGTTGTGAGCCAGTCATTCCCTTGAGAACGGGCATTGTTCCTCTTGGCTTCGTTGTGCAATCTAAAAGGCTTTCCAAGTCAGTTGTGACCTTATGGGAGAGACGGATTTCTGGCAGTAAAGGGCCTGTCCCACTGGGGACAATTCAAGAGTTCTCCCGAGTTTTCCCCCTGATTAGAACTCGGAGAATGTCCGTTGCGTGCCCGTTGGAGTTCGTGGATGTCTCGTAGCGGCTCGTACCGAGTAACAAGTAACTTTTTTTCCATCACGAGTATTTTTTTTTACTCGTGGACATTTTTCACAGTGTTGGAAAAAACGTCACGAGTTTACCGGGTTTCCCGAGTACCTACCGTTAACTCGTACGAGCCGCTACGAGACATCCACGGACCCGCTACGGACATTCTCCGAGTTCTAAATCAGGGGAAAACTCGGGAGAACTCTTGAATTACCTCTTACAGTGGGACAGGCCCTTAACCCTTTTCTTCAAAGGGTCTTGAAATCTTGGTGTGTCCCGAGTGGTGGAGTCGTAAAGCGTGGAAATCCGGTTTGTCCACGCCAACCAAAACGTCCCGTTCTCAGCACCATGTTACAGGAAAGAAGTTGGCAAGTTGGAAAGGGTGCAGAGGAGATTTACAAGGATCTTGCCAGGACCGGAGGGTCTGAGCTACAATGGGAGGTTGAGTAGGCTGGGTCCCTATTCCTTGGAGCGCAGAGGATGAGGGGTGATCTTGTAGAGGTGTACAAAATCATGAGAGGAATAGATCGGGTAACGCACCGTGTCTTTTGCCCAGAGTGGTGGAATCGAGAACCAGAGGACAAATGTTTAAGGTGAGGGGGGGGGAGGTTTTATAAGAATCTTGAGGGGGTATCTTTTTCCACACAGAGGGTGGGGTGGGTTGTATGGAACGAGTTGCAGGAGGAGGTACTTGAGGCAGGGCCTATCGCAATGTTTAAAAAGCAATTCGACATGGATAGGTTTAGAGGGATGCAGGCAAGTGGGACTAGTGTAGATGAGACATGTTGGTCGGTGTGGGCAAATTGGACCAAAGTGGCCCAGTTCCACATTGTATGACTCTATGACTCTCTATAGACAATAGATAATAGGTGCAGGAGTAGGTCATTTGGCCCTTCGAGCCAGCACCGTCATTCAATGTGATCATGGCTGATCATCCCCAATCAGTACCCCGTTTCTGCCTTCTCCCCATATCCCCTGACTCCGCTATCTTTAAGAGCCCTATCTAGCTTTCTCTTGAAAGTATCCAGAGAACCGGCCTCCACCGCCCTCTGAGACAGAGAATTCCACAGACTCACAACTCTCTGGGTGAAAAAGTGTTTCCTCATCTCCGTTCTAAATAGCTTACCCCTTATTCCTAAACTGTAGCCTGTGGTTCTGGACTCCCCCAACATCGGGACCATGTTTCCTGCCTCTAGCGTGTCCAACCCTTAATAATCTTATATGTTTCAATAAGATCCCCTCTCATCCTTCTAAATTCCAGAGTATGCAAGCCCAGCTGCTCCATGCTATCAACATATGGCAGTCCCGCCATCCCAGGAATTAACCTAGTGAACCTACGCTGCACTCCCTGAATAGCAAGAATGTCCTTCCTCAAATTAGGAGACCAAAACTGCACACAATACTGCAGAAGGACCTCTTTGCTTCTGTACTCAACTCCTCTTGTTATAAGGGAATAGATAGGGTGAATTCACAGTCTATTTCCAAGGATAGGGGAATCGAGCACCAGAGGACACAGGTTTTGAGCAACACAGAGTTGATTCCCAGACTGATTCCTGGGATGTCAGGACTTTCATATGAGGAAAGATTGGATAGACTCGGCTTGTACTCGCTGGAATTTAGAAGATTGAGGGGGGTTCTTACAGAAACTTTCAAAATTCTTAAGGGGTTGGACAAGCTAGATGCTGGAAGATTGTTCCCGATGTTGGGGGAGTCCAGAACAAGGGGTCACAGTCTAAGGATAAGGGGGAATTCCTTTAGGACCGAGATGAGGAAAACATTCTTTACACAGAGAGTGGTGAGTCTCTGGAATTCTCTGCCACAGAAGGTAGTTGAGGCCAGTTCATTGGCTATATTTAAGAGGGCGTTAGATGTGGCACTTATGGCTAAAGGGATCAGGGGGTATGGAGAGAAGGCAGGTACGGGATACTGAGTTGGATGATCAGCCATGATCACATTGAATGGCGGTGCAGGCTCGAAGGGCCGAAAACATATTTTTCTATGTTTAAGGGGAAGCATTTAATAGGAATCCGAGGGGCACCTATTTTCACCACAGTGCATGGTGGGTGTATGAATGAGTTGTCAGAGGAGGTAGTCAAGGCATGTACAATAACAACATTAAAAAAGACATTTGCACAGGTGCACGGATAGGAAAAGTTTAGATGGGGGCCAAATGAGACCTGAAATAGTATAGCAGGCAGTGAAGGAAGCGAATGACATGCTGGCCTTCATAACAAGAGGAGTTGTGTATAGAAGCAAAGAGATCCTTCTACAGTTGTACAGAGCCCTAGTGAGACCACACTTGGAGTATTGTGTGCAGTTTAGGTCTCCAAATTTGTAGAAGGACATTCTTGCTATTGAGGGAGTGCAGCGTAGGTTTACAAGGTTAAATCCGAGGATGGCGGGACTGATTTATGACGAAAGAATGGATCGACTGGGCTTATAGTCACTGGAATTTAGAAGGATGAGAGGGGATCTTATAGAAGCATATAAAATTCTTAAGGTATTTGACAAGCTAGATGCAGGAAAAATTTTCCCGATGTTGGGGGAGTCCAGAACCAGGGGTCACAGTTTAAGAATGACGGGTTGGCCATTTGGGACTGAGATGCGGAATAAACATTTTCACCCAGAGAGTTGTGAATCTGGATTCTCTGCCACAGAAGGCAGTGGAGGCCATTTCACTGGATGTTTTCAAATGAGAGTTAGATTTAGCTCTTCGGGCTAACGGAATCAAGGGATATGGGAAGAAAGCAGGAATGGGGTACTGAATGTGGATGATCAGCCATGATCGTATTGAATGGCATTGCTGGCTCGAAGGGCTGAATGGCCTGCTCCCGCATCTGTTTTCTATGTTTTTACTTTGGCCCTCAGCACCCTGCACTCCAAGAAGTAAAGTCCTAGCATGCTCAATGTTTCTCTATACCTCGGTCCTCAGTCCTGGCAATATCCTCAAATTTTCTCTGCACTGCCAAGTGGGACAGGCCCATCAATCCTAAATGGCCTACCCCTTATTCTTAAACTGTGTGATGCCCTGGTTCAGAATAAGGAGTAAGCCATTTAGAACGGAGACGAGGAAACACTTTTTCTCACAGAGAGTGGTGAGTCTGTGGAATTCTCGGCCTCAGTGGACGGTGGAGGCAGGTTCTCTGGATGCTTTCAAGAGAGAGTTAGATAGGGCCCTTAAAGAGTCAGGGGATATGGGGAGAAGGCAGGAACGGGGTACTGATTGGGGATGATCAGCCATGATCACATTGAATGGCGGTGCTGGCTCGAAGGGCCAAATGGCCTACTCCTGCACCTATTGTCTATTGTCATACCAAGCCAATTAATCTGTAAACCTGGGGTTACACAAAAAGCTGGAGAAACTCAGCGGGTGCAGCAGCATCTAAGGAGTGAAGGAGATAGGCGACGTTTCGGGTCGAGACCCTTCTTCAGTCTGAAGAAGGGTCTCGACCCGAAACGTCGCCTATCTCCTTCACTCCTTAGATGCTGCTGCACCCGCTGAGTTTCTCCAGCTTTTTGTGTAACCCTCGATTCTCCAGCATCTGCAGTTCCTTCTTTAACACAATAATCTGTAAACCTGTATGTCTTTTGGAGTGTGGGAAAAAAAAAAAGTTCTGGCTCGAAGGGCCAAATGGCCTACTCCTGCACCTATTGTCTATTGTTTATTGTCTGTTGTCCATTGACTCCCCCCAACATCGGGAACATTTTTCCTGCTTCTAAAGAATTTTATATGTTTCTATAAGATCCCCTCTCATCCTTCTAAATTCTAGTGAATACAAGCCCAGTCGACCCATTCTTTCGGACATAAATCTCAGTTCCGCCATCTGGGAATTATTATTCTGGTCATGCTCTATATGTCGCTCTCTAAAGAAATTCCATTCCGCAAACATCAATGGATATTTTTAAGGCACAGATTGACAAATTGACAAATTCCTGCTTAGTGCGGAATTTCCTGTTGTGCGGAGTCTTCTGTTCCTACATGGAACTTATGAAGATCATCAGACATCGGGGCAGAATTGGGCCATTTGGTCCATCAAGCCTATTCTGCCAATTAATCATGGCTGATCTATAATCCCCTCTCAACCCCATTCTCCTGCCCTCTCCCCATTACCTTTAAAGCCTTCGCCTCTGTAACTGCTGTGGAGCTAAGACAACCAGTATCCTGAACACATTGCACATAGTTATTGCAATGGTTCTTCAGAAGTCCCAGCTAAATGTGTCTGTCCCACTTAGCAATATCATTGGCTGATTAGAGGGGTTTTATTGTTTAAAACATAAAACATAGAAGAGAAAAATACAGGAACGGGCCCTTCAGCCTGTTCCATGTTTTAGCTGAACATGTTGCCAAGACCATCGCTTATCTACCTTCATAACCCATACCAACCCCATAAGAATAAGGGGTAAGCCATTTAGAACGGAGACGAGGGAACACTTTTTCTCACAGAGAGCGGTGAGTCCGTGGAATTCTCTGCCTCAGAGGGCGGTGGAGGCCGGTTCTCTGGATGCTTTCAAGAGAGAGCTAGATATGGCTCTTAAAAATAGCGGAGTCAGGGGATATGGGGAGAAGGCAGGAACGGGGTACTGATTGGGGATGATCAGCCATGATCACATTGAATGGCGGGGCTGACTTGAAGGGCCAAATGGCCGCCTCCTGCACTATTGTCTATTTTCTATTGTCTATTGTCTATTCCATATGCATAACCCATACCCCTCCATTCCCTGCAGTTGCAGTGTAGTTTTAGAGATACAGCACGGCAAAAGGTCCTTCGGCCCACCCAGTCCGCACTGACCAACAATCGCCAGTACACTAGGGCAGAACGATGGCACAGCGCCAGAGTTGCTGCTTTAAGGGCCTGTCCCACTTGGGCGTCATTTGCGCGTAATTTACGCGACATGATTTGCGCGACGCGCACGTCGTGATGCGCTCATGGTGCGTGGTGACCCGAGGATTTTGGGATGTTCAAAACTTTTGCGCACCATCTGCGTCGGGCGCAAATGGCGCGTAAGTGGGATGGGCCCTTTACAGCACCGGGTGACCCAGGTTTGATCCAGACTACGGGTACTGCCTGTGCGGAGTTTGTACGTTCTCCCTGTTTTCTCTTGGGTTTTCTGCATTCCTCCCACACTCCAAAGACGTACCAGTTTGTAGCTTAATTGGCTTCAGTAAAAAGTTAGAATTGTCCCTAGTGTGTTGGATAGTGCTAGTGTGCGGGGATCGGTAATCGGTGCAGACTTGGTGGCCTGTTTCCACACTATAAATCCACTTTCTAAAAACCCCAACGCCATATCCCTCACTTCCCTACAGTTTTAGTTTTTGTTTTGAGTTTTGGAGGTACAGCGTGGCAACGACCGCTTCGGCCCACCGTGTCCGAACTGACCAGCGATCACCCGTGCGCTAGTTCTGTCCTACACGCTCAAGACAAAATACAGAAGCCAATTAACCTTCTAAACCTGCACGCCTTTGGAGTGTGGGAGGAAACCGGAGCACCCGGAGAAAACCCACGTGGTCACAGGGAGAACGTGCAAACTCCTTACAGACAGCACCCGTGGTTAGGATCGAACCCGGGTCTCAGGCAGCAACTCTACCGCTGCGCCACCGTGCCGCCCTAAATATCCACATGCTTTATCTAAACATCTTTTGTGCCGTTAATGTATGTCTCATCAACCACCACCCCCAGTCAAACATTCGTCACCCTCTGTTTAAAATGTTTATGCTTGCCAAGTTTCAATGGAATGTTTGAATGAGCGATCCAAGATCATGTTTCAAGAATTCCCCAGTTTTAGCATTCAGATGTAAGTTGTTTTTCTAAAGCTACATTAAAATATTTATTTAGGCAGCAGTAAACTGGGGGAAATTCGGTCATAAGTGATAGGAACGGAATTAGGCCATTCGGCCCATCAAGTCTGCTCCGTCATTCAATCATGGCTGATCTATCTTTCCCTCTCAACCCCATTCTCCTGCCTTCTCCCCATAACCCCTGACGACCTTGCTAATGAAGAATCTTTCAATCTCTACATTCAAAATATCATAGAAACATAGAAAAAATAGGTGCAGGAGTAGGCCATTCGGCCCTTCGAGCCTGCACCGCCATTCAATGTGATCATGGCTGATCATCCAACTCAGTATCCCGTACCTGCCTTCTCTCCATACCCCCTGATCCCTTTAGCCACAAATGCCACATCTAACGCCCTCTTAAATATAGCCAATGAACTGGCCTCAACTACCTTCTGTGGTAGTTGAGGCCAGCTAAGGCCAGTTGAGGCCAGCTAAGGGGAGGGTCAACTACCCACCCCTTAACCTTCTGCGCTCCAGAGAATAAAGACCTAACTTATTCAACCTATCTCTGTAACTTAGCTGTTGAAACCCAGGCAACATTCTAGTAAATCTCCTCTGTACCCTCTCTATTTTGTTGACATCCTTCCTATAATTGGGCGACCAAAATTGTACACCATACTCCAGATTTGGTCTCACCAACGCCTTGTACAATTTTAACATTACATCCCAGCTTCTATTCTCAATGCTCTGATTTATAAAGGCTAGCATACCAAAAGCTTTCTTTACCACCCTATCTATATGAGATTCTACCTTCAAGGAACTATGCACGGTTATTCCCAGATCCCTCTGTTCAACTGTATTCTTCAATTCCCTACCGTTTACCATGTACGTCCTATTTTGATTTGTCCTGCCAAGGTGTAGCACCTCACATTTATCAGCATTAAACTCCATCTGCCATCTTTCAGCCCATTTTTCCAACTGGCCTAAATCACTCTGTAGACTTTGGAAATCCTCTTCATTATCCACAACACCCCCTATCTTGGTATCATCTGCATACTTACTAATCCAATTTACCACCCCTTCATCCAGATCATTGATGTACATGACAAACAACAAAGGACCCAACACAGATCCCTGAGGCACCCCACTAGTCACCTGCCTCCAACCCGACAAACAGCCATCCACCATTACCCTCTGGCTTCTCCCATTCAGCCACTGTTGAATCCATCTTGCTATTCCTGCATTTATACCCAACAGTTGAACCTTCTTAACCAACCTTCCATGAGGAACCTTGTCAAAGGCCTTACTGAAGTCCATATAGACAACATCCACTGCTTTACCCTCGTCAATTTCCCTAGTAACCTCCTTCAGCCTTCAAACGCTCCAGTCTGTAAAGTAATATTCTGGTACAAGGCCTGGATAGACGGGATGTGGAGAGGATGTTTCCACCAGTGGGAGAGTCTAGGACCAGAGGTCACAGCCTCAGAATAAAAGGACGTACCTTTTACAATGGAGATGAGGAGGAATTTCTTTAGTCAGAGGGTGGTGAATCTGTGGAATTATTTGCCACAGACGGCTGTGGAGGCCAAGTCAGTGGGTATTTATAAGATTGACAGATTCTTGATTAGTACGGTTGCCAGGGGTTACGGGAAGAAGGCAGGAGAATGGGGTTGAGATGAAAAGGCAGATCAGCCATGATTGAATGGCGGAGGAGACTTGATGGGCCGAATGGCCTAATTCTGATCCAACTGTAATTAATCTCTGGACCTGTATTCCGAGGGTCGCGACCCAAAGCGTCGGTCATCCCTTCTCTCCAGAGATGACGCCTGCCCCGCTGAGTTACTCCAGCACTTTGTGTCCCTCTTCTGTAAAAAAAATTTTTTTTTTCTTTGTGTCCCTTCATTAGTTCATCTTTACGACCTAACATGCAATATGATTGATATGAGGGAATGCAGCGTAGGTTCACAAAGCTAATTCCCAGGATGGCGGGATTCTCATTTGCTGAGATTATTGAGAGGCTGGGCTTGTACACTCTGAAGTTTAGAAGGATGAGAGGGGATCTTATTGAAACATATAACATTATTAAGGGTTTGGGCACACTAGAGGCAGGAAACATGTTCCCGATTTTGGGGGAGTCCAGAACCAGGGGCCACAGTTTAAGAATAAGGGGGAAGCCATTCAGAACGGAGATGAGGAAACACATTTTCACACAGAGATTTGTGAGTCTGTTGAATTCTCTGCCTCAGAGGGCGGTGGAGGCCGATTCACTGGATACTTTCAAGAGAGAGCTAGATAGGGCTCTTAAAGGTAGCTGAGGTCAGGGGATATGGGGAGAAGGCAGGAACGGGGTACTGATTGGGGATGATCAGCCATGATCACATCGAATGGCGGTGCTGGCTCGAAGGGCCGAATGGCCTACTCCTGCACCTATTGTCCATTGATATGGTCTTTATTCTCTAGAGCGCAGAAGGTTAAGGGGGGACGATAGAGGTCTTTAAAATGATGAGAGGGATAGACAGAGTTGATGTGGACAAGCTTTTCCCTATGAGAATAGGGAAGATTCAAACAAGAGGACATGACTTTAGAATTAAGGGACAGAGGTTTAGGGGTAACATGAGGGGGAACTTCTTTACTCAGAGAGTGGTAGCGGTGTGGAATGAGCTTCCAGTGGAAGTGGTGGCGGCAGGTTCGTTGGTATCATTTAAAAATAAATTGGATAGGCATATGGATGAGAAGGGTATGGAGGGTTATGGTATGAGTGCAGGCTAAGGGAAAAAAGTTGTTCGGCATGGACTTGAAGGGCCGAGATGGCCTGTTTCCATGCTGTAATTGTTATATGGTTATATGCATCCCGTACTCTTGCACTGTTTTGTTGCAGCACCTTATTAATTTAATCTTGTTCGTCCAGAATGATTCTTTCAGAATTATTCATTCAGAATGGAATGCTGGCCTTTAGTAGGCCGATGTGTTGGATCATTGTTGCACAGCACCATGGTCAGACCACGCCTGGAGATCTCACTGCGGTTCTGGTCACCACAACATAACAAGGATGTATTAACCATGGGAACTCCGCATATTTGCCAGAAAGGGTTGAGTTATGAGGCGTGTTTACATAACCACAACTCGTACTGCGTGGAACTTGGAAGAGCAAGACATGATTGGATTGAAGATTAGGATATTGAAATGTTTAATCAAGTCAAGTCAAGTTAATTTTATTTCTGTAGCACATTTAAAAACAACTCTCGTTGACCAAAGTGCTTTACATCAGTGCAGGTACTAACGTGCTACAAACAGTGGTACATAGACCTAACAATACATAACTACAGCGCTACCTCAGAGGACCTCAAGATACGTTTTAAAGCCCTCTCCCATGGTATGAGTTAATTCCAAGAGCTCTTGGAATGAGCTGGTACAGTGGGACAGGGATTTTAGTTTAGTTTAGTATAGGTAGACACAAAAATGTGGAGTAACTCAGGTGGACAGGCAGCATCTCTGGTGGGAAGGAATGGGTGACGTTTCGTGTCGAGACCCTTCTTCGGACTGTAAAGAGGTTATAGAATGCTGGAGTAACTCATCGGGTCAGGCAGCGCCTTTAGTTTAGTTCAGAGATACAGCGTGGAAACAGTCCCGATTCCGTACCGACCAGCGATCCCCGCACCGTTGCACTCTCCGACACACACTAGGGACTATGTGCAATTATACCGAACTCAATTAGCCTAAAAACCTGCGCGTATTTGGAGTGTGGGAGGCAACCGGAACACCCGGAGGAAACCCACGCAGTTATAGGGAGAACAAACAAACTCCGTACAGACAGCACCCGCAGTCAGGATCGAACCCGGGTCTCTGGCGCTGTAAAGCTGTAACTTCACCGCTGCGCCACCGTGCTGCACCACAAATGCATTTGAATGTCGAACTAAAGGGCCTGTCCAACTTGGCCGCCATTTGCGAGCCATTTACACGACTTCCAAAAATGTGGTCGTCGCGTTGTGGAGCACGGGTAGCACGGGACGGGCGCATGGAGAGGCGTGGAGGATGTGGAGTTGCGCTCGGTATCGCGCGGCGCTCCAGGATTTCGTGCCGCACGAAATCCTCGCGCGCCACCTGCATGATGTATCCCGTACGCACACTGACGCATTGGCGTCGCACACTGGCATCCCGACGTCCTACGTGTATCGTGTGGTGACGCATGGCTATGTCACCGTGCGTAACCATGCGTCGCCGCGAGCCGCAGGGTATTCTAATGACGTCACTCGCACCAGACGGCATGACGACGGTGATTTGCACGTGACGTCGCGCGGAACGACGCGTCGACCTATTTTACATATGACACGTAAATGAGGCGGAAATGACGGCCAAGTGGGGCAGGCCCTTAAGGAACTGATAGCTTCGAGCTGTCAGAAGGTGCTGGAAAATTGAAATCTGTGGATGGAAACACAGTTAATGTTCCACTTGAAGGTGTTGAATCTTGTCACACCCGTGAAGCTTTTAGGGTCGCAGGTCATAAGGTCATAACCTCTGACACCCGTACTAATCAAGAATCTATCTATCTCGGCCTTAAAAATATCCACTGACTTGGCCTCCGCAGCCTTCTGCGGCAAAGAATTCCACAGATTCACTACCCTCTGACTAAAGAAATTCTTCCTCATCTCCTTCCCAAAGGAACGTTCTTTAATTCTGAAGCTGTGACCTCTGGTCCTAGGCTCTCCCACTAGTGGAAACATCCTCTCCACATCCACTCTATCCAGGCCTTTCGCTATTCTGTATATTTTAGTGAGGTCCCCCCCTCCTCATTCTTCTAAACTCCAGCGAGTACAGGCCCACTGCTGACAAACGCTCATCAAATGTTAACCTGGGATCATTCCTGTAAACCTCCTCTGGACCCTCTCCAGAGCCAGCACATCCTTCTTCAGATATGGTGCCCAGAATTGCTCACAATGTTCCAAATTCGGCCTGACCAGCGCCTTATAGAGCCTCAGCATTGCATCACTATATTTGAACACAAGCCCTCTTGAAATAAAAGCTAGCATTGTGTTTGCTCGCTTTACTACTTTCCTTTGTCTGACTGCGAGTCTGTTTCCATGGCAGAGTTGGGAATAGCCTCTGTTTAGGGAATCTGCTCAGGCACGATTGTAACCGACTGAATGTGTCGAGGGACCCCATTACCCAGGATGGTGACAAGGAGTAAACACTGATGTTTGTTGAGTTTCTCCAGCTTTTTGTGTAACCCTCGATTCTCCAGCATCTGCAGTTCCTTCTTTAACACTGATGTTTGTTTATCTTTCCAGTGAACGTGGAAGGTTTTTATGGAAAGTTCATAAGTCACTGGAGCAGAATCGGGCTTTTAGTTTCGAGATACAGCACGGAAACAGGCCCTTGGGCCCACCGAGTCCGTGCCTGCTTGCGCGTTAACACTATCCTACGCACACTAGGGACAATTAAAAAATTTATACCCAGCCAATTAACCAACGATCACCCCTTGTGACAATTTTTTTACCAAAGTCAAGTCAAAGTCAAAAGAGTTTATTGTCATGTGTCCCTGACAGGACAATGAAAATCTTTCTTTGCATAGCACAACAGAACATAGAAGGCATTGACTACAATTCTATACATAAATACACACATGAATTAATAAATTAATAAAGTGCAAATAAGGGATGGGGGGATATTAATGTTCAGAGTTCCGAGCCAGGTTTAATAGCCTGATGGCTGTGGGGAAGTAGCTATTCCTAAACCGGATTGTTGCAGTCTTCAGGCTCCTGTACCTTCTACCCGAAGGTAGCAGGGAGATGAGTGTGTGGCCAGGGTGGTGTGGGTCCTTGATGATGCTGCCAGCCTTTTTGAGGCAGCGACTGTGATAAATCCCCTCGATGGAAGGAAGGTCAGAGCCGATGATGGACTGGGCAGTGTTTACTACTTTTTGTAGTCTTTTCCTCTCCAGGGCGCTCAAGTTGCCAAACCAAGCCACGATGCAAGCCAATGAACCTACAAACCTGCACATCTTTGGAGTGTGGGAGGAATCCAGAGCACCCAGGTAAAACCTAGTGGACACGGGGAGAAAATACAAACTCCGTACTGACAGCACCCGTAGTCGGGATCGAACCCGGGTCTTTGGGGCTGTGAGGCAGCAACTCTGACGCTGCGCCACCTGCCGCCCGTGTTCCTGCTCCATATATTGGCAATTGCAGTTCTTGATTTTCCAAGTTGGGGTCGAGATGACGATTTTCCAAGTATAAGACACAAGGAGCAGAATTAGGCCATTTGGCCCATCGAGTCAGCTCTGCCATTTGATCATGCCTGACCTGTTTTTCCCTCTCAACCCCATTCTCCTGCCTTCTCCCTGTAACGTTTGATGGCCTTACTAATGGCACTAACGCCTGTGGTGATGAAGTGCTTTGAGAGGTTGATCATGGCGCAAATCAACTCCTACCTCGACAAAAAAACCTGGACCCACTGCAGTTCGCTTACCGCCACAACAGATCAACGGTGGACGCGATCTCGCTGGCTCTCCACTCTGCTCTGGACCACTTAGACAACAAAAACTCATATGTCAGGCTGTTATTTATCGATTACAGCTCGGCATTTAACACAATCATCCTGTCCAAGCTGGTTACCAAACTCGCAGACCTGGATCTGCGCATCCCTCTGCAATTGGATCCTCGACTTCCTCATTCACAGACCACAGTCTGTTCGTATTGGTGGAAGTGGGTCAGACTCGATAACAATCAGCACGGGAGCACCTCAAGGCTGCGTGCTCAGCCCCCTGCTGTACTCACTCTATACTCATGACTGCGTAGCCGGTCATAGTGCGAACCCCATCATCAAGTTCGCTGACGACACCACTGTTGTGGGACGTATCACTGATGGGGACGAGTCAGAGTATAGAAGAGAGATCGAGCGACTGTCCATATGGTGCCAGCACAACAACCTGGCCCTCAACACCAGCAAAACCAAGGAACTGATTGTGGACTTTGGAAGGAGTAGGATGGGGCACCTAACTTCTACAGGTGCACAGTAGAGAGCTTGCTGACCGGTTGCATCGTGGCTTGGTTCGGCAACTTGAGCTCCCTGGAGAGGAAAAGATTACAAAAAGTAGTAAACACTGCCCAGTCCATCATCGGCTCTGCCCTCCCTTCCATCGAGGAGAGCTATCGCAGTCGCTGCCTCAAAAAGGCTGGCAGCATCATCAAGGACCCACACCATCCTGGCCACACACTCATCTCCCTGCTACCTTCAGGTAGAAGGTGCAGGAGCCTGAAGACTGCAACGACCAGGTTCAGGAATAGCTACTTCCCCACAGCCATCAGGCTATTAAACTTGGCTCAGACAAAACTCTGAACTTTAATACCCCTTTAGCTGTTATTTGCACTTCAACAGTTTATTTATTCATGTGTGTATTTACGTATGTAATGGTATATGGACACACTGATCTGTTTTGTAGTCAATGCCTACTATGTTCTGTTGTGCTGAAGCAAAGCAAGAATTTCATTGTCCTGTCAGGGACACATGACAATAAACTCTTTTGGCTTTGACTTTTGACTTTGACTTGACTACTCAAGAACCTATCAATCTCTACTTTAAAAATTACCCACTGCCTTGGCCAATGAGTTCCACAGATTCACCACCCTCTGGCTAAAGAAATTTCTCCTCATTACCATTCTAATGGTACGTCCTTTAATTCTGAAGCTATGGCTTCTGGTATTAGACTCTCTTACTAGTGAAAACATTCTCTCCACATCCGCTCTATCCAGGCCTTTCATTATTCGCCAGTTTTCAATGAGGTTTCCGCCCCCCCCCCCATCCTTCTAAACTCCAGCGAGTACAGGCCCAGTGCCGTCAAACGCTCCTCATCCGGTAATGCAATCATCCCCGGGATCATTTTCATAAATCTTCTCTGGACCCTCTCCAATGCCAGCACGTCCATGCTGAGATATTGGCACCAATTGGCCTGAAGGACACGCTAGAGGCAGGAAACATGTTCCCGATGTTGGGGGAGTCCTGGACCAGGGGCCACAGTTTAAGAATAAGGGGTAAGCCATTTTAGAGCGGAGACGAGGAAACACTTCTCACAGAGAGTGGTGAGTCTGTGGAATTCTCTGCCTCAGAGGGCGGTGGAGGCCGGTTCTCTGCATACTTTCAAGAGAGAGCTAGATAGGGCTCTTAAAGGTAGTGGAGTCAGGGGATATGGGGAGAAGGCAGGAACTGGGGTACTGATTGGGGATGATCAGCCATGATCACATTGAATGGTGGTGCTGGCTTGAAGGGCCGAATGGCCTACTCCTGCACCTATTGTCTATTGTCTAACCAGACTGCCAGGAAGCTGCCCCAGTTGATAGCAGGACAATGGTTTTCCGATATGATGTATATAGGTATGTTACAAAACTTACCTTTAGCGGCGCTGCACTTCTGCCGCTCCCCGTGTGCGCGACTTTAGCGCCTGTCAGAGGGGGGCGGGCTTAAAGTGCCGATTTTCACCAGACCAGGATAATCGATGAATGTCGGGCGATTTAATTGCGGAAGAAAAATCGCTCCGACATTTCATCCATTAAGGTATTTTTTAAATTACTCTAAGTTATTTGTTAACTAGAGTAATTTAAAAATCACCTTCAAAAGCCGTGACCGCAGACCACCGGAAGCATTTTCCGTAGGGGAGAAAAAAAGGTAAATACTTTATTTTTTTATTAAAAGTTGGTTTTTTGGGAGGCATAAATGCTATTTTAATGTTGCGAAATGGGTTCCCCAAAAAATGTATGAACCCCCAGTATTTTCCCCCCCTACTTCACCGCTAACCGCAACGTTCCAATCCACCGCATTCCGCTAAAACCCACTCGCTAGTTGATTTAAATGGCCATTTATTTACAGGCAGTAAACACTAAATTCCTTCCATTTGGCCCAGAAATTCATGAAAATGAGATTTAAAAATTATGTTATATTGTGGATTATTGTGTGAATGTTATTTGGACACTTAGGCAATTAAAAAAAAGTTTATCTTTTCTTAAGAAATTGATAGATGTTTAGATCTACTCATTGAATTTTGTAATTAGCTACAATTAGATAACTAACTAATTATATACTTTAATTTCAGGTAATCCAAGTAAGATTGTTTAATATTTGTTTCAGAATGCTTCAATCTATAATGACTGAAAATTTCATTGAGTTCTCTTAATTTTTAATAAAGTTATGGGCTTTTAATTTTTCCAGATCACAGCTTTTGAGTTAAGTCAATTGAAAGGCAATGGGAAGCAAGATACTCATTTCCGAGCATGAAAATGGCCATAACTTTCTTAATACTGAAGATATGAAAGTAAATTAGGTGTCAAATTAAACTTCTTGTTATGCTTTACCTGATGGGATAAATTGCAGACTTGATTTTTAAAATCTCAAAATTTTGTAACATTGCTAATGTATAATTTGTGTAAAATGGTAAATTGTACCAGTTGACCTCCCGAGTGGGAAAGAACTGTACTCCTCTCAGCAACATCATAGCAAAAAGAGACACAGTGGCACAATGGTAGAGTTGCTGCCACACAGCGCTAGGTTCCATCCTAACTACGGATGCTGTCTGTACGGAGTTTGTACATTCAACCCCGCGGCCCGCGTGGGCTTTCCCCGGTGCTACGGTTTCCTCCCACACTCCAAAGACGTGCAGGTTTGTAGGTTGTGTTGGAAGGAACTGCAGGGGCTGGCTTAAATGGAAGATAGACACAGAAAGCTCGAGTCACTCAGCGGGTCAGGCAGCATCTCTGGAGAAAAGGGTACATAGGGAGAAGGGCAGATAGGGAGGGGGGTAGATAGGGACAGGGGTAGAGAGGGAGGGGGGTAGAGAGGGAGGGGGCTAGAGAGGGTGGGGGGTAGATAGGGATGGGGGTAGAGAGGGAGGGGGGTAGAGAGGGAGGGGGGTAGAGAGGGAGGGGGGTAGAGAGGGAGGGGGTAGATAGGGAGGGTGGTAGAGAGGGAGAGAGGTAGATAGGAATGGGGGGTAGAGAGGGAGGGGGGTAGAGAGGGAGGGGGGTAGAGAGGGAGGGGGGTAGAGAGGGAGGGGGGTAGATTGGGAGGGTGGTTGAGAGGGAGGGGGTAGATTGGGAGGGGGGTAGGGATGGATGGCGGGTAGAGAGGGAGGGGGTAGAGAGGGAGGGGGTAGATAGGGACGGGGTAGAGAGGGAGGGGGGTAGAGAGGGAGGGGGTAGAGAGGGAGGGGGGTAGAGAGGGAGGGCGGTAGAGAGGGAGGGAGGTAGAGAGGGAGGGGGGTAGAGAGGGAGGGGGGTAGATAGGGAGGGGGTAGAGAGGGAGGGGGGTAGAGAGGGAGGGCGGTAGAGAGGGAGGGGGGTAGAGGGGGAGGGGGGTAGAGAGGGAGGGGGGTAGAGAGGGAGGGGGGTAGAGAGGGAGGGGGGTAGAGAGGGAGGGGGGTAGAGAGGGAGGGCGGTAGAGAGGGAGGGGGGTAGAGAGGGAGGGCGGTAGAGAGGGAGGGGGGTAGAGAGGGAGGGGGGTGGATTGGGAGGGGGGTAGATAGGGAGGGGGTAGAGGGGGAGGGGGGTAGAGAGGGAAGGCTGTGGAGCTTTGTTATCTGTGGCAATCTGGCACTGCTATCAGCTGCAAATGAAGGAAGTGAGAGTACTTTTTGTAACTGTGTCTCGTAGCGGCTCGTAATGCTAACGGCAGGTACTCGGGGAAACGCGGTAACTGGCGGTAAGTTTTTTCAACACTGTGCAAAATGTCCCAAGAGTAAAAAAAATACTCGTGATGGACTTACCACGAGTTTGATTTTTTTTTTTAACTCGGGAGAGTTCTTGGGTGAACTCACATGGTGGTGGGACAGGGACTTAAGACTGTGTAAAAGATATATAGTGCCTTGTTTTTTGTCTTGCAGGTCATTATTCCAGAAATATTTGTATCTATGGACCTGAGGATTTGAAATGGTTAAATGAAAAGAACGCGTTGTTTGCCAACAAATTTGAACTGAACTCTTACCCGCCAACTCTGGAGTGCCTGGAGTACCGGATGCTGAACCGCACACTCAGCCAGAACGCCATTGACCGACGATGAGACGGCGTAATGTTGTTGCGTTTTCAAAGAAAACTTGGGAACAAGGGAATGATCTTAAACTGAGCCACGGACTGGGATATACTTGATTCTTTGCTTATATTGTCTGCTTCACCGCCTGTCCCCACTTAAATGGGTTGCACCGTCTTCGGTCCCGTCCTCAGGAACCGCATTCATTTTGTACACGTCTTTGAAGAGAGAAAAACAAAAATCCTGCACAGGAATTGGGTCAAAAACACGAGTTCTTTGTTGAAAAAAAAGGGAAATAGTGGGCATATGTGAGTCTGAAGAAGGGTCTCGGCCCGAAACGTCACCTATTCCTTCGCTCCATTGATGCTGCCTCGCCCGCTGAGGTACTCCAGCATTTGTGTCTGCCTTTGGGGCAAAACCTACTTACATTTACATTCCCGATTCGTTTTCATAGTGGGGAATAGGCCAAGGTGTTAACGTGGAAGTTAAACGTATTCACTTTATGCACTGGAAGAGTTTACAGTCAGTTTAGTTTAGTGCAGCGTAGAGATGCAGCGCGGAATCAGACCCTTCGGCCCATCGCGTCTGTGCTGACACTAACACTATCGTTCACATACGAGGGGGAATTTTCAATTTTACCAACACTGTAGCTCTTTGGAGTGCGGGAGGAATCCGGAGCTCTTGGAGAAATCCCACGCTGGTCACTGTGACAACAGTCTGAAGAAGAGTCTCGACCAGAAACGTCATTCATTCCTTCTCTCCAGAGATGCTGCCCGTCCCGCTGAGTTACTCCAGCTTTATGGGTCTATCCTCGAGAACATACAAACTCTGCACAGACAAGCACCCGGGGTCAGGATCGAATCCGGGGTCTCTGGCGCTGTAAGGCAGCAACTCTACCGCTGCGCCACCGTGCCGCACGCCAGTTGTAGTAGACTGGCTCTGTTGAGCAGAGTGCGGAAATGACAGGAGATATTCTTTCCCCATTGATGCTGATGTTTCAACTGAAAGGCACCAACAATCATCGAATGCTGTCGGAAGGAACTGCAGATGCTGCTTTACGTCAAAGATAGACACAAAATGCCGGAGTAACTCAGCGGGACAGGCATCATCTTTGGAGATGGGATCTTTCGTTAGATTTCTTCTGAAGAAGAGTCTCGACCCGAAATGCCACCCATTCAATAGACAATAGACAATAGTTGCAGGAGTAGGCCATTTGGCCCTTCGAGCCAGCACCGCCATTCAATGTGATCATGGCTGATCATCTCTCTCCAGAGATGCTGCCTGTCCCGCTGAGTTACTCCGGCATTTGTGTTAATTATTGTGAACGAGCTTGGTTTTGCAACAAATCTCTTCATGTCACCCCCTTCACTCTTTAGTAATAGTAGGCAACTGTAGGAAGCAACAACATGGCTGCTGAACTTCTTGTGTTTCGAATAACTTCACAGCGACTCAAAGTATTGCGACTAAATCTCAAAATGAGATATCAAAAATTAACTTGAAATATCAGATGTCAGATAAGAAATAAAACGACAAACTGCCTGAGGAGCAAAATAATTCACCAAAGAAATGTCTGTTCTGTTAACGAATGTATACAAAATAAAGTGATGTGAGCTGTTCAATATATTTTTGGAGAAAGAAGGGTTTTAGGATTCTTAAAGTTTCTGCTTTTCCAGGAAACATTTTCAACGACAGTAAGAAGTAACCGTGGGGATGTGAGTATTTTCAAGTGAGTGAGCGATTTGAATAATGAAGGTGTCTATACATTGCCAAAGGGACAGGTCGAGCAGGCTGGGTCTTCATTTCCTTGGAGAGCAGGAGGATGAGGAGTGATCCTGTAGAGATGTATTCAATCATGAGAGGAATAGATTGGGTAGATGCACAGAGTCCCTTGCCCAGAGTAGGGGAATCGAGGAGCAATAGACATAGACAATAGACAATAGGTGCAGGAGTAGGCCATTCGGCCCTTCGAGCCAGCACCTCCATTCAATGTGATCATGGCTGATCATCCCCAATCAATACCCCGTTCCTGCCTTCTCCCCGTATCCCCTGACTCCGCTATCTTTAAGAACCCTATCCAGCTCTCTCTTGAAAGCATCCAGAGAACCTGCCCACACCACCCTCTGAGGCAGAAAATTCCACACTCACCACTCTCTGTGAGAAAAAGTGTTTCTTTGTCTCTGTTCAAAATGGCTTACCCCTCATTCTTAAACTGTGGCCCCTGGTTCTGGACTCCCCCAACACCGGGAACATGTTTGCTGCCTCTAGCGTCTCCAAACCCTTAACAATCTTATATGTTTCAATAAGACCCCCACTCATCCTTATAAACTCCAGATTTAATAGGAATCAAAGGGGTAACTTTTTTCACAGGTGGCAGGTGTATGGAACAAGCTGCCAGAGGAGGTAGGTGAGGCTGGGACTATCCCAACATTTAAGGAACAGTTAGACATGGATAAGACAGGTTTGGAGGGATATGGACCAAACATGTACAGGTAGGACTAGTGTAGATGGGAGATGTTGGCCGGTGTGGGCAAGTTGGGCCGAGGGGCCTGTTTCCACACTGTATCACTCTGTGACTCCATGACTATTGGGGAGACTTTTAATTCACAGTGGAATGAAAGATTCCCGCCGGAACCGATATCTATTATCTTCCTCTTTAGGATTCTATGTTGATCCGATGTGATTTGTGGGACTCTTATATTACGGAAGCAAATGATTTTATTTTTTTAATACCTGAAACATGCTACAGCAATTTGAATGCTGTAAGAGTCTTCATAACACTTTTGCACAAAGACCAGAAGAATTAGTAACGTGTGTAACAAAAATAAGATGATTCCAATTTCTCAGAGAGAGATTTGTTTAGCCATTACATGACAAAGAGTGACAATGGAAGACCAATAAAGTGTATATAGGAATTGCAATATATATATTTTATGTTTCATATACTGAGATGTTGTGATGATTTAACTAAGTGAAAAGATCTTCGTAATAATTTTATATATAATAATAATAATAATAACAGATACAGAATCTTACTGACGCACCTGTCGATTCTGAACGATTTTTCCTGTTGATCTTTTCATAATGCATTTGGCTGCATGGTTCATCGTAATCTAGGGAATAAAGAATGATCTCGTGAATTTAAATATAGGACAGATGTTGTGTATTTCTCTGGCATTTATTCTTTCTTCCTGGACTCAACCTCTTTTTTTTTGGGGCAAAATTAAACACAACGTTTGGTTTACATGGGACCTACAACCTCTTGATAATTTTAATCAGAACTGTTTTTATTAAAAAGGTGCGAGCTGACTATTAATTTATCTTTTCGCTTGGGGGGGGGGGGGGGGGGGCAGCACAGTGGCGCAGCGGTAGAGTTGTTGCCTTACAGCGCTTTCAGTGCCAGAGACCCGGGTTCGATCCCGACTACGGGTCCTGTCTGTACGGAGTTTGGACGTTCTCCCCGTGACCACGTGGGTTTTCTCTGAGAACTTCGGTTTAAAAAGACGTGCAGGTTTGTAGGTTAATAGGGTTACACAAAAAAGCTGGAGAAACTCAGCGGGTGCAGCAGCATCTAAGGAGCGAAGGAGATAGGCGACGTTTCGGGTCGAGACCCTTCTTCAGACTGGTCAGGGATCAGGGAAACGAGAGATATAGACAGTGATGTGGAGAGATAAAGAAGAGTAGGTTAATAGGCCTGGTATAAATGTAAATTGTCCCTAGTGTGTGTAGGATAGTGTGAGTGAGCGGGGATCGCTGGTCGGCGCGGACTGGGTGGGCTGAAGGGCCTGTTTCCACGCTCTATCTCTAAACAACCATTTCTACGGCCGGAAAGTGGGGTAGTGCAGTGGCGCAGCGGTAGAGTTGCTGCCTTCGAACCCAGCTCACACGGAGTTTGTAGGTTATAGGAGTGGATTTAGGCCATTCGGCCCATCAAGCCTACCCCAACACTCAATCCAGGCGGATCTATCCTTCCTTCCTAACCCCATTCATCTGGCTTCTTCTCAAACCTCTGACCCTTACTAATGAAGAAGAATTTACGAAGATAGGGCAGGTAATGTAGAGAAAGCAGGGACCCTGCACAAGGACTTGGACAGGTTGGGAGAGTGGGCAGAGAAGTGGCAGATGGAACACAGTGTAGCAAGGTGTGGAGTTGTAGGAATAAAGGCGTAGACTATGTCCTAAATGGGGGAAAGAATCCAGGAATCGGAGGTGCAAAGGGACTTGGGAGTGCTGGTGCAGGATTACAAGAAGGTTAATTTGCAGGTCGAATCAGTAGTAAGGAAGGTAAGCACAATGTTAGCATTTATTTTCAGAGGATTAGAATATAAAAACAGGGATGTAATGATGAGGCTCTATAAGGCACTGGGCAGGCCACATTTGGAATATTGTGAGCAATTTTGGCCCCATATGTGCTGGCGCTGGAGAGGGTGCAGAGGTGGTTTACAAGAATGATCCCAGGGATGAAGGGGTTAACAAATGATGAGCGTTTGAGGGCACTTTGTCAGTACGCGCTGGAGTTCAGGAGGATGAGGGGACACCTCGTTGAAACTTACCGAATAGTGACAGGTTTGGATAGAGTGGATGCGGAGACGATCTTCCATTCATGGGAGAGTCTAGGACCAGAGGCCACAGCCTTCAAATAAAAGGACGTAGCCTTTAGGAAGGAGATGAGGAGGAATTTCTTTTGTCAGAGGGTGGTGAATTTATTAGAATTTATAGTGCAATTTATTAAAATTTAGAAGGATGAGGGGGATCTTATGGAAACTTAAAAAATTATAAAAGGACTGGACAAGATAGATGCAGGAAAAAATTTCCCAATGTTGGGCGAGTCCAGAACCAGGGGCCACAGTCTTAGAATAAAGGGGAGGTCATTTAAAACTAAGGTGAGAAAAAACTTTTTCACCCAGAGAATTGTGAATTTGTGGAATTCCCTGCCACAGAGGGCAGTGGAGGCCAAATCATTGGATGGATTTAAGAGAGAATTAGATAGAGCTCTAGGGGCTAGTGGAATCAAGGGAAATGGGGAGAAGGCAGGCACGGGTTATTGATTGGGGACGATCACCCATGATCAAATTGAATGGCGGTGTTGGCTCGAAGGGCCGAATGGCCTCCTCCTGCACCTATTCTCTATGTTGCTATGGCTGTGGAGGCCAAGTCAATGGATATTTTAAAGGCGGAGATTGTTTAGTGCGGGTGTCGGGGGTTATGGGGAGAAGGCAGGAGAATGGGTTTGAGAGGGAAAGATAGATCAGCTATGATTGGATGGCGGAGTAGACTTGATGTCCAAATGGAACCGCTTCTGCTCCTGTGACTCATGAACTTATGAATTAGAGCATTGAAGATTAAGCTGATCGATGGCCGTGGAATCAGCCTTGTGCTTAAAGTGTCACATTGTAAGTGGCCGGGCTAAGATTTTAATCCAGGCTAAGTGGTGGGGGAGATAAGAAGCATGAAGTGTAGGGTGATTTGGGATACAAGGGAAACGGTCCAGTGTTGATCAGTAACGAGGTCATGTCAAGGGCCAAGGTCGCAGGGGGAGGGGAGGGGGGCGGGGCAAGGTCAAGCGGCAAGGTCAAAGGTTTGACCATGATTATGTTATTAGAGTTTAGATTGAATTAAGACTACTAGGTACTTGGAGAGCAGTCAATATTCCCAAAGAAACGGCGTAAAAGGGAAACTTTGAGTACAGTGATATTCTTGCTCTCAGAGCTGGTTCTAGATACAGGGTGGCAAGGTGGTGGTGCAATGGTAGAGTTGTTGCCTTACAGCGTCAGAGATCCTGACACCATCGCGGAGATGGCCGACTTCGGAGTGTGGAGCGCTGTGGTGGTGCGCGGCTGTGATCCGACCGGAGCTCGGAGCCTCCGGCCGCAGGTCTTGTGGACGGTAACATAGGGAGCTCGTGAGTCCCTGGTGGGAGACCGCTTTTCAGAGCTCCTGCAATGGCAAACTTCGCCCGCCCGAATCGAGGGATTTAAATGGACCCGGAGCGGGGCCCAACATCGCCCGGCGGTTTAAGCGGCCGTGGGACTTACCAACGCCCGCCGGGGGAGGGGGGGGGGGCTCTAACATCTAACATCAAGACTCTCGATCGGCTCGATGCAGCAGTTTGGCTGTTGGACTGCGGGAGAGGAATGGGCACAGAGAACAGGGAAAATATAAGACTTTTGCCTTCCATCAGTGAGGAGGTGTTTGGGGATTCACTGTGGTGGATGTTTTGTGTGGAATGGTGTTAATTGTGTGTTTTGATTTTTTTTGTTTGATGATGACTGCAGAAACGCAATTTCGTTTGAACTTATGTTCAAATGACAATATACGATTCTGATTCTACTACTGCATAATTTAAGACAGGTACATCGATGGGGCAGGTTTAGAGGGATATGGGCCAAACGCAGGCAGGTGGGACTAGTGTAGGTGGGACAAGTTGGTCGTTGTGGGCAGGTCGGGCCTGTTTCCACACTGTATGACTTATCTTCGTTCCTTACCATGCTGGGGAGTTCTTAATTATGTTGCTCGTTCATCTTTTCATTCTTCTCACACAGTCCGTTTGCAAATCGCCTGTTCCCAAACACCTTATCTTCTCAAGGCCACACTGCAACGTCACGAAGATAACGGCAGCTCTGCGCTCACCAGATGTGAGTCATGAGACCGTTATCAAAGTGCTTCTAGACCCATTAGAGTCATAGAGTCTTAAAGCCCTGACCCACTGTACGAGTTCATTCCAAGAGCTCTCCCGAATTTGCCCTGATTCCAACTCGGAGAATTACGGTAATGGCCGCTCGTCGGTACTCGGGGCTCTCGTGGACATTTTTCAACATGTCCACGAGAACATGTTGAAAAATCTTCACAAGTCTTCACGAGCTTACCGCGATTCCCGAGTACTTGCCGTTAGCGTTACGAGCCACTTAGAGACATCCCCGAGCTCCAACGTACCCGCTACGTTCATTCTCCGTGCTTACCGAGTTTGATTTTATTTGATGCAGGCAACATAATTAAGAACCCTCCAGCCGGATAAGGAATAAAGAAACAGCCCTAGAGACATACAGCGTAGAAACAGGCCCTTCAGCCCACTTGCCCACACCGACCAACATGTCCCAGCTACATTAGTCCCACCTGCCACATTTGCCCTTCTCCCCATACCCCTTGATTCTGCTAGCCCAAAGAGCTCTATCTAACTCTCTTTTAAATTCATCCAGTGAATTGGCCTCCACTGCCTTCTGTGGCAGAGAATTCCACAAATTCACAACTGTCCGGGTTTTTTACTCATCTCAGTTTTAAATGGTCTCCCCTTTATTCTTAGACTGTGGTCCCTGGTTCAGGACCCCCGAACATCGGGGGGGAAAAAATTCTGCA
Source organism: Raja brachyura (assembly GCA_963514005.1). The sequence goes on along the minus strand of OY740782.1, from coordinate 146,074,675 downwards.
TCTAGCTGGTCCAGTCCGTTTATAATTTTTTATACGTTTCTACAAGATCCTCTCATCCTTCTAAATTCCAGTGAATAAAAGCCCAGTCTTTCCAATCTTTCCTCATATATCAGTCCCGCCATCCCAGGGATTAACCTTGTGAACCTACGCTGCACTGTCTCAATAGCAAGGATGTTCTTCCGCAAATTAGGACTCCAAAACTGCACACAATACTCCAGATATGGTCTCCCTGGATCCTCTGTCCTCTAGTACATCTGGGAGATTGTTTACATCATCCTTAGTGAAGACAGATCCGAATTATCTGTTCAACTCTTCTGCCATTTCCTTGTCTCCCATAATAATTTCACCTGTTTCTGCCTTCAAGGAACCCACATTTGTCTTTACTAATCTTTTTCTCTTAACATACCAAAATAAGCTTTTACTATCCTTCTTTACATTCTTGGCCAGCTTATCCTGGTACTTCATCTTTTCACCCCATATCAGCCTTTTTGTTACCTCCTGTTATCCTTTGAAAGTTTCCCAATCCTCCGGCTTCCCGCTACTCTTTGCTATGTGATAAACCTTTTCTTTTAGTGTTATTCCATCCCTAACTTCCCTTGTCAGCCACGGTTGCCTCTTACTCCCCTTAGAATCTTTCTTCCGATTTGGAATGAAATGATCCTGCATCTTCCGGATTATGCTCAGAGATTCCTGTCATTGTTTTTCCACCGTCATTCCTGCTAGGAACCTTTTCCAGTCAACTTTGGCCAGCTCCTCTCTCAAGCCTTCATAGTCCCCTTTGTTCAACTGCAACACTGACACTTCTGATTTAACCTTCTCCCTCTCAAATTGCAAATTAAAACTAATCATATTATGATCACTACCTCCCAGCGGTTCCTTTACCTCGAGTTCCCTTATTAACTCTGGTTCATTAGACAACACTAAATCCAGAATTGCCTTTTCTCTGGTCAGCTCCATTACAAGCTGCTCTAAGAATCCATCTTGGAGGCACTCTACAAACTCCCTTTCTTGGGGTCCTGAACCAACCTGATTTTCCCAGTCTACCTGCATGTTGAAACTCTCATAACCACAGTGGCATTACCTTTGTTACATGCCAGTTTTAACTCCTGCTGTAACTTGCACCCTACATCCCGGCTACTGTTTGGGGGCATGTAACTAAATCCCATTAGTGTCTTCTTATCTTTACAATTCCTCGACATCATCAGTCCCTATGTCACCCCTCGCAAGGAACTGAATTTAATTCCTCACCAACAGAGATACCCCACCTCCTCTGCCACCTGGCTATCCTTTCTATAACCCTGTATATTCAGTTCCCAGTCCCGATCCTCCTGCAGCCATGTCTTAGTAATTCCCACAATGTCATATCTACCAACCTCTAACTGTGCCTCAAGCTCATCAACTTTACCTCTTAAACTTTGAGCATTCATATATAATACTTTAAATCCATTACTCACCTCACCTTTCACATCGATTCCTATTTCACTTGACCATAATCTCCTATCCCTTCGTGAGCTTTCTGCCCCGTTAATTCTGGTGTCTTTCTTAACTTTTCCTATACTCTCTTTCCCTTTAACTCCATCCTTATATTTCCAATTTGGATCCTCCCCCCACTATTTAGTTTTTAAAAATATATTAAAAAAGAGCAGGCCGAGAGATCGGCAGCGGAGACGACCAACGCGAGAAGGATGGAGGAGAAGAAGGGGTCTCGACCTGAAAAGTCACTTCTTCCTTGTCTCCAGAGATGCTGCCTGACCCGCTGAGTTACTCCAGCATTTTGTGTCTACCTTCGCAAGAAGGATGGTCCAGTGTTTGAGGCTCAGTCAAGACTACTGCTTACCAACAGAATCTGGCCATTTCATCCATACGAGTAATAACTGAGTCTAAGTCTTGAGCCTTGTGATTTAGTGCAGGGGCGGAAATCCTGGTGGGGGGGTGGGGGGGACAGGGGGGACACGTCCCCCCCAATGCTTTGAGAGGTCGGGGACGATCCCCCCCACCCCCCATGTTTTTTCATCCGGACTTTATCAGACGCTTTCTAAGGGCTGAATCGGCCCGTTCATGGGGCCTTTTAGCGCCCGGCGCGGCTTAAAATCAAACTGCTGCATCGAGGCGATCAAGGCACTTGATGTTGAAGCCCCCGCTGGCCGATGAAAGGCCCCTTATTCAGGCCATTTCAAGCCCACGGCCGAAGCCTCGCATGTGTGCGCATGCGTGCGCGTGGCCGCCAAGAAATTGTGTCCCCCGCATGTTTTGACAGCGGTTTCCATGCCTGATTTAGTGTAAGAAGTGGTCAGCAGGAATAATTACGCAAATGCTAACTTATTAGTTTAGTTTAGTTTTCTTTAGAGATACAGCGCGGAAACAGACCCTTCGGCCCACCACGTTCGGACCGAACAACAGTCCCTCGTATTAAGGTTGCACGTTCTCCCTGTGACCGCGTGGGTTTTCTCCGCCATCTTCGGTTTCCTCCCACTCTCCAAAGACTTACATGCATGTAGATACATGTAGGTAAATTGGCCTGGTGTAAGTGTCAATTGTCCCCAGTGTGTGTAGGGTAGTGGTAATGTGCGGGGATCGCTGGTCGGTGCGGACTCAGTGGGCCGAAGGGCATGTTTCCGCGCTGTATCTCTAAACTAAACTAAATTAAAATGTACACATACTAGAGCCAATTTATACTTATATCAACCATATAACAATTACAGCACGGAAACAGGCCCTCTCGGCCCTTCCAGTCCGTGCCGACCATTTATTTTCCCCTAGTCCCATCTACCTGCACTCAGACTATACCCCTCCATTCCCTTCCCGTCCATATACCTATCCACTTATATCAAGCTACAAACCTGTACGTCTTTGGAGTGTGGAAGGAAACCGAAGATCTCGGAGGTAACCCAGATGGTCATGGGGAGACCATTCATGCATGCTTCTACGTTCAATAGTTGTAGGAGCAGAGTTAGGGTATTCGGCCCATCGTATCTACTCCACCATTCAACCATGGCTGCTCTATCTTTCCCTCTCAACCCCAGTCTCCTATCTTCTCCCCATTACCCCTGACACCCGCACTAATCAAGAATCTATTGATCAATAACCTATCATCCTCTCCACATCCACTCTATCCAGTCCTTGTTGGAGGTGCACTACAGACCCCCGAATAGTCAACGGGAATTTAAGAACAAATGTGCCGGGAGATTGCAGACAGCTGCAGGTTAAATAAGGTTGTTGTAGTTGAGGTTTTCAACTTTCCCAATATAGACTGGAAAAATCATAGTGTGAAGGGTTCCTCAAAAGTGTTCAGGAGATTTATTTTAAAGCAGTATTTGGAGGCCCCCACACGTGAGAAGGCAACGCTGGATCAAGTATTGGGAAATTGGGAAGGGCAAGTTAATGAAGTGTGAGTGTGGAGGAAAGTTGTGGGACCAGTGACCACAGTTTGACTAGGTTTAAGATAATTATGGATTGTGACGAAGAGGGTCCACATGTTAAAATGCTCATCTGGGGTAAGGCTAACTTTGAGGGTATGAGAGACGGTCTCGCTCAAGTTGACTGGAGCAGGTTATTTGAGAGGGAAAGGAACATCGGGCAAGTGGGATGTTTTTAGAAGTGTACTGACGAAAGCTCAGGATGTGTACGTCCCCGTTAGAGTGAAGGGCAAAGCAGGCAAACGTAAGGAAGCTTGGCAGACAAGCGAAATTGAGAAGTTAGTCAAAAACAAGAAGGATGCATTGGACAGGTATAGGCAGCTGGGATCAAGTGCATCCCTGGAGGAGTTTCGGGAAAGAAGGAGTATTCTAAAAAAGGAGATCAGAAGGGCAAAATGGGGCCAGGAGATAGCTCGGGCGGGTAGTATTACGGACAATCCCAAAATATATGTATATATTTTTTTAACTCGACATTTATTGACATAACAAAATACACATACAGACAAAACAAAGAAAAACACAAAAGACAATCGCAAAATGACAAAATACAGATCACCTAACCTCTATTAGCATCGCATCAAGTCCTCTTAACATTCTATCATAGAAGCATCTGATTCACAGGCACCAGAGCAAGCTCATCCAATCAAGCTTAATCAATCTTGGCATTTGAAATAGTACCGGTTTCCATATAATATTAAAGGCATCGGTCCTCAACTGGAGATTAGCAGTTATACTTTCCATCAAGTATACATTTTTCAATCTTTCCCTCCACTGTTGAACATTTGGTGGCATTTCCTTTCTCCATAGCACTGTTATCATCTTTTTAACAATCAACATCATCACCCCTAGCAAATATTTCTGATTTTGAATATCTGTCACTGCTGCGGTATCTCCTAATATGAAACAAGCCAATTCCAAAGGTAGATCCACTCCCATAATTAATTTAATCTCTACCTGGATGTCTCTCCAGTGTTGGTACAATTTAGGACAATCTCAAAAAATAATAGTGTGTGATCACCGATCTTCCCACATTGTCTCCAGCATAGATTTGAGGTGTTACTGTATCTTGCCAACACTGGAGGGGTCCTAAATACTCTCATTTTAATTTTCCAATCGAACTCCCTCCAAGAGGGGCTGCTTGTCAGCTTATGGCCCAAGAGACATGTCCTTTCCCATGTTTCATCTGTAATAATAATCTTCATTTCCAATTCCCATTTCTGTTTTGGTTCTATAGTATTTCCTTTTATATAGTCTTGAAGTCCTTGATATAAATGGGATATCAAATTCTTTTTTTAACTCTCCCTCTATAGTCATCAAGAAAATATTTTCCAAATTTGAAGGCAGTCTACAAATCGGCTCCCAATCTACATGTGTCTGTAAGTAGCGCCGTATTTGGAGGAACCTAAAGAAATCTGACCCTGACACTCCAAATTCATTCTGCAGGTGCTCACAAGATTTCAAGACTCTCCCACAAAAAAGCTGGTCCACAGTAATGAGCCCTTTATCTGCCCAGTTTCTGAATACCTTTTCAATTTTACTGGGTATAAAATTGGGACTAGCAGATATCTTCATTGCTCTAGATATCGAATTAAAAAGATTTAATTGCTTTCTGATAGCTAACCATGTTTTCATCGTGAATTTAATCCAATCGTTATCTACTTTTAATTTCTTCCAATTTACTTGAGTTGGAAATGGGAGCCCAACCAGGGCAATACTAGGACATGCATTTTGTTCTATTTTCACCCTTCCTGTTTCCTCGTCGTTCGTTAACCATGCTATCAAGGTTCTCAGCTATGCTGCCCAATAATAATATTTAATGTTGGGCATATTTAGGCCCACTTTTTGTTTTGATAACAACAGTGTATTAAGTCTGACTGGGTCTCTTATTTTGCCACACAAATCTTGTTAACTCTTTGTCTAACGCCTTAAATGCCGTGCCAAGGACCCTTACTGGTAAAGATTGAAATAGGAAAAGGAGTCGGGGCAGAATGTTCATTCGAACAACTTCCACTCTACCGATTAGAGATAAAGGGGGAATATCCCATCTGTGCATGTCTGCCTTAATCGTCTTGAGTAATTTACCATAGTTAGCTTCATACAATGCGGTGATGACAATACCTAGATATCTAAAACCCTCCCGAGACCAATGGAACCTGACCTGATCATTTAATTGCGAGGGCCACAGACCGAACAGCATCATTGTTTCTGATTTTGAGTCATTTATTTTATATCCCGATATTTCTCCATATTCCTGTAAGACTTGCATTAGGCGAGGCACTGAGGAAATAGGATTACTCGCATAGATCATAATATCATCTGCAAATAGTGACATATTTTATTCCCCCCCCCCCCCGATCATCTTTATTGCCCTTAATATAGTCAGCCTGCCTAATAGTTTCTGCGAGCGGCTCTAAACATGTCAAAAACCAGGGGATTCAAACTGCATCCCTGTCTAATTCCCCTCTTTAATTAAAAAAACTCAGAGCAACATCCATTTACCCTCACTCTTGTCTTTGGATTTAAAAATAATGTTTTCACCCAATTAATAAATTTGGTGTGGAACCCCATTTTATCTAGTGTATATTCAAGATAGACCCAAGCCATCTGTCATAAGCCTTTTGAGCATCTAAACTTAATAGCATTAAAGTCTGATGCTTCCTTTTTGCACATGTCATGATATTCAGGACCCATCTAATATTATTGGCTCCCCGTCTGCCCGGTATGAACCCTGTTTGATCAGGATGTATCAATTGATTTATAATTTTTTGGGTTCTCTTGGTTAATATAGCACAGAGCATCTTTAAGTCATTGCATAAGAGTCTTATCGGTCTGTAGCCTTCGCATCCTGTGGGAGCCTTCCCTTCCTTATAAATAACAGAGATTATAGCCTCGGCCCATGATCTCGGTGGGTTACCTTCAGCCAAGGCATAATTATAGTCTCTAGCCAGAATCGGAGAAAGCTCGTTCTCAAAACATTTATAAAACTCTGCTGGAATCCCGTCCGTCCCTGGGGACTTGTTGCTCTTTAATTTTTTTATCACTTCTTTTATTTCCTGCTCTTCTATTTGTGTTTTCCTATTTCTCGCTTCTTCTTGACAAAGGCAGGGCATTTTTAATCCAGAAAAGAAAGTTCTGATCTTTTCCTCTTTATCTATGATTTCAGGAGAGTCGTATAACTGTTCATAGAAGGATGCAAACACTTCTGTGATCTCTCGTGGTTGCGAAACTAAATTTCTAGAAATCGGATGTGAAACTTTGGAAACTACTCGATTAGCTTGCTCCTTACGCAACTGAAATGCTAGGTGAATAGCCCTATTTCCCTTGTCATAGTATTTTTGATTTAAGAATCGAAGGGCTCCTTCCGCTTTATATGTTAGAAACTCTTCTAACTCATGTCTTTTTTGTTTTAGTTCCTTAAACAGATTCTTGTTTCTATTGTTATTTTTGTGTTCTACTTCTAATATCTTTATTTTACTTTCCAGATCAGATTGTTTCTTCAACCTATTCTTCCTTATTTCAATAATTTTCTACTTCATATTTCAATAATTTTGCCCCTTATTACTGCTTTTGCTCCGTCTCAAAGAGTGGATGGTGTTACTTCACTATTGTCATTGTGGTCAAAATACTCTTTAATACATTTCCTAATTTCCTGTGTCACTACGTTATCTGTCAGTAAAGAAATGTTTGCTCTCCAGTATTTAAAACTCTTTTCGGTTCCAAACTCCAAGGTAAGGATTATGGGCGAATGGTCACTGATTGTTATTGAACCAATTTTACAATCTACCACTTTATATGTATATTGTTTAAGAACAGAAAACACATCTGTACGTGAGTAACTCCCGTGCACGTTCGTAAAGAAACTATAATCCCTCCCCCTTGGATTTTTATATCTCCATGAGTCTACTAATCCTAACTCCCCTAGCATATTATTTAATATTTTGTTTTTTTTTGTTTGGTTGTACTCATCTGGTAATCTATCCAGCCTCCCATCAAGGACCGCATTGAAATCACCAACTAGTATTATCATACCTTTGGCATTTTCTGCAATTATATTTGCAATGTCTCTAAAGAAAGAGTAATCATCTTCCGTTGGAGCATAGATATTTATAATTGATACTACCATCCCACTTATTGTACCAATTACCTCTTCATATCTCCCCAATGTATCTTGGAGTACTTTTTCCACAGAGAAAACTACATTTCGATTGAAAAGGATAGCCACTCCTCTGCCTTTCCCATAGGAGGCACTAAATACCTCACCAACCCACTCTCTTCTAAGCTTTTTATGTTCAGTTTCCACCAGATGCGTTTCCTGAATCAATGCAACTCCACATCCTAAATTTTTGAGTTGGCTCAAAATTTTTCTCCTCTTTATGGGGTGATTTAAACCATGGACATTATAACTTACTATCTTTAAATTAGTCATTATCCCACGTTGTGTAATCTACTAGTTGCTTTCTAGGGTGCGATGTAACAATGAAAGACATTTGCCAAACTAACAAACCAATAAACAATAAACAAATCAATGAATCAATATACAATGAAACTGTCTGAAGAAGGGTCTTGACACGAAACGTCGCCTATCTCCTTCGCTCCTTAGATGCTGCTGCACCCGCTGAGTTTCTCCAGCCTTTTGTGTACCCTCGATTCTCCAGCATCTGCAGTTCCTTCTTTAATACAATAAAACTTTACAGATAGGACAAAAAATATATAAAGAAAAAAGGTACTTCCTACCTAACAAACCCATCTGGACACCCTGAACTAACTGGTGTACCAGCTCCTCGTATAATGGTGAAGAGATGTGACTGGGTCTCTCCTGGGTAGCCCACTTATGTGTAGTTGCAACTATAGTAAGTTTCTGTCCTTCATTCTTTCCTTTTCCTCCGCGTTCGGACGCCTTATGTCGACCCATCGTGTTCAGACAGCCGTTAACACTCCTTTCTCCTCGTGTATCACAGTATTTATCTTTCTTTTGGCTGGTTTGAAGAGGGCCTCCCGGAGAGCAGGTCGACTACACAGCCTTCACTGTCATGGCGTCACCAGAAGTCCTCCCAAAAGATTTTATAAATACATAAGGGGGAAAAGGTAACTAGAGAGAGAGTGGGACCTCTCAGGAAGCAAAGCGATCACCTCTGTGTGGATCCACAGGAGATGGGCAAGGTCCTCATTGAGTATTTCTCCTCTGTATTTACCAAGGAGAAAGACAGTAGGAAGGAGGAAATTGGAGCAATCAGAGCAGTCAGGGTTACTGTCCAAGAAGTACTGAAGGTAATGTCGTGTTTGAAAGTAGACAAATATATCTGAGGACATTGTGGGAAACTAGAGAGGAAATTGCAGGACCCCTGGTTAGATACAGGAGAGGTGCCGGAAGATTGGAGGGTGGCAAATGTTGTGCCTCTTTTCAAGAAGGGCCGCAGGGAAAATACTGGGAACTATAGGCCGGTGAGCTGAACATTTGTAGTTGGTAAGTTACTGGAGAGTATTCTGAGGGATAGGATAAGATATCTAAGCATTTGGATGGGCAGGGGCTGATTAGGGATAGTCAGCATGGTTTTGTACGTGGGAGGTCGTGTCTCACAAATCTGATTAATTTCTTTGAAGATGTGACCAAGAAGGTCGATGAGGGCAGAGCTGTAGATGTTGTGTACATGGACTTCAGTAAGGCGTTTGACAAGGCATGGTAGGCTGAAGGTTAGATCGCATGGGATCCAAGGAAAGATAACTGAATGGATAGCAAATTGGCTCCATGGAAGGAAGCAGAGGGTGATGGTTGAAGGTTGCTTCTCAGACTGGAGGCCTGTGACTAGTGGTGTGCCACAGGGTTCGGTGCTGGGCCCTTTACTGTTTGTCATCTACATCAATGATTTGGACGAGAACATACAGGGCAAGATTAGCAAGTTTGCTGATGATACAAAAGTGAGTGGTTTTACAGATAGTGAAGATGGCTGTGAACGATTGCAGCAGGATCTGGATCGATTGGCCAGGTGGGCAGAGGAATGGTTGATGGAATTGTGAAAAGTGTGAGGTGTTGCATTTTGGGACGTCGAACAAAGGCAGGACCTACACAGTGAATGGTAGTCCCCTGGGTAGTGTTGTAGAGCAGAGGGATCTAGGAGTACAGGTGCATGGTTCCTCGATGGCCGAGTCACAGATAGATAAGGTGGTCAAAAAAACTTTTAGCACTTTGGCCTTCATCAGTCAGAGTATTGAGTATAGAAGTTGGGAGGTCATGTTGCAGTTGTATAAGACGTTGGTGAGACCGCATTGAGAATATTGTGCTCAGTTCTGGAAACCATGTTATGGGAAATATATTGTCAAACTCGAAAGGGTTCAGAAAAGATTTACGAGGATTTTGCCAGGACTAGAGGGTGTGAGCTATATGGAGAGGTTGAGTAGGCTGGGTCTCTATTCCATGGGGTAATCTTTTAGAGATATACAAAATCATGAGAGGAATAGATCGGGTAGATGCACAGAGTCTCTTGCCCAGAGTAGGGGAATCGTGGACCAGAGGACATAGGTTCATGGTAAAGGGAAAAAGATTTTCTTAAACCCTCACAGTGCCCATTTCTAAGTTGTCAAACTGGAGAGATGTCTGAATATAAACTGAGCTTTGGACCATATGTGTAGGAAGGAACTGCAGATGCTGGTTTACACCGCAGATAGACTCAAAATGCTGCCCCTCAGCTGGATATAAGGGGGAACCTCATTAAAACACATAGAATATATAACCATATAACCATATAACAATTACAGCACGGAAACATGCCTTCTCGGCCCTTCCAGTCCGTGCCGACCATTTATTTTTCCCTAGTCCTATCTACCTGCACTCAGACCATACCCCTCCATTCCCTTCCCGTCCATATACCTATCCACTTTACTTTTAAATGTTACAATCGGTCCTGCCTCCACCACTTCTGCTGGAAGATCATTCCACACAGCCACCACTCTCTGAGTAAAGAAGTTCCCCCTTGTGTTATCCCTAAACTTCTGTCCCTTAATTCTCATGTCATGCCCTCTTGTCTGAATCTTCCCTACCCTCAATGGGAAAAGCTTATCCACGTCAACTCTGTCTATCCCTTTCATCATTATAAAGATCTCAATCAAGTCCCCCCTTAACCTTCTGTCCTCCAAAGAATAAAGACCCAATAGTAAAAGGTTTGGATAGAGTGGATGTGGAGAGGAAGTTACCATTAGTGAGAGAGTCTAGAACTAGAGGTCATAGCCTCAGAATTAAAGAACCTTCTTTAAGGAAGGAGATGAGGAGGAATTCCTTTAGTCAGAGGGTGGCGAATCTGTGGAATTCTTTGGCACAAAAGGCTGTAGAGGCCATGTCAGCCACAATAGACAATAGACAATAGGTGCAGGTGTACGCCATTCGGCCCTTCGAGCCAGCACCGCCATTTACCATGATCATGGCTGATCATCCACAATCAGTACCCCGTTCCTGCTTTCTCCCCATATCCCTTCACTCCACTATCAGTGGATATATTTAAGGCAGAGATAGGTAGATTCTTGATCAGTGCGGGTGTCAGGGGTTGTGGGGAGAAGGGTGGAGAATGGGATTAGGAGGGAGAGATAGATCAGCCATGATTGAATGGCGGAGCAGACTTGATGGGCCGAATGGCCTAATTCTACTCCTGTCACTTATGCCAGGCAGCATCTCTGGAGAGAAGGAGTGGGTGATGTTTCAGGTGTAGTCCCCAGCATTTTGTCAGTTCACGACCACTTCTCCCATCGCTAAGAGCATCTACATCTAACCGGCCCACCGCTTGAATCCTCCCCTCCCTTGGCACTTTGCAGCCGAACCCCTTCACTGTGTCCTGGTCACTTCTAGACGATTCAATACTGATTTGGTTGCTCGCCATCACCGTAACTTCTGCAAATTTGAGGGTGTCTGAAACTCTGCTTCATGTTCTAACCTTTACCATCCCACCCTTCTATTGTTAGACGGGTCATCCAATTCCACAGGGGGGCTGGGGGAGGTTGAGGGGGAGGGGAGCCAGTCAGACAGAAGGGGGAGGGGTTGTACCGTTTGATAGCCACAGGGAAGAAGGATCTCCTGTGGGCGTTCAGTGCTGCATCTCGGTGGAACCAGTCTGTTGCTGAAGGTGCTCCTCAGGTTGACCAGTGTGTCATGGAGGGTGGTCAGCTGCATTGTCCAGGATGCTCCGCAGTTTCAGGAGCATCCTCCCCTCGAAGACCACCTCCCATGAATCCATCTCCACCCCACCCCCAACACACAGATATGGATGTGGACTTGCTCAGCAACATGGAAAGGTAGCAGTTAATCAAGTGGTACAGTGTCGAAACAGGCCCTTCGGCCCACACTGGCCATCGTGCCCCGCCTACACTAGTCCCATTTGCCTGCGTTTGGCCCATAACCCTCCAAACCATTCCCTTCCATGTACCTGTCTAAATGTTTCTTAAACGTTGCGGTAGTACCAGTCTCAACAATCTCCTCCGGCAGATCATTCCATGCACCCACCATCCTTTGTGTGAAAAAAGTTACCCCTCAGGTTCCTATTAAATCTTTCCACCCTTCACCTTATACCCATGTCCTCTGGTCCTCGATTCCCCTACTCCGGGCAAGAGACTCTGTGCATTTACCAGCTCTGTTTCCCTCATGATTTTGTACACCTCTATAAGATCACCTCTCATCCTCCTGAATGGGCAGTCTGAAGAAGGGTCACCGACCCGAAACGTCACCTCTCCATGTTCCCCGCAGAAACTGCCTGACCCGCTGAGTTACCCTAGAGGTAAGAAGCTAATGAATGGGGGGTTACACAAAAAGCTGGAGAAACTCAGCGGGTGCAGCAGCATCTAAGGAGCGAAGGAGATAGGCGACGTTTCTGGTCGAGAAAATGGGATCATTTCATACTTGTTTTCTAGCACCATCTACTGGCTAATTCTGGTAGCAGTATTTATCTTAACTGAGTGGGTGTTTGGAAAATTTAGGATGACTTTAATCGACACATAGATTGGGCCAACCAAATTGGTAGCAGCGCTGAGGAGGAGGATTCCCTGGAATGTATACAGAATGGTTTTTAAACCAATATGTAGAGGAACCAACTAGAGGACAGGCCATCCTAGACTGGGTATTGTGTAATGAGGAAGGATTAATCAGCGATCTTGTTGTGCAAGGCCCCTTGGGCAACAGTGACCATAATATGGTGAAATTCTGCATTAAGGGCCTGTCCTACCAGCATCCGACTCCATGCAATGAGCGCGATCAAACTAAAAGCGGGGGCCGCGCGGAGGTCGGGTGATCCCCTGTACAGGGCCGTTCCCACCAGCATGCACCTGCATGCGGCAAGCGCGACCAAACCGGCAGCGGGGGCCACGCAGAGGTCGGATGAGTGGCGCAACGCGGCGCAAAGTGAGGCGAACTTGGAGCGAAGTCTTAAGGTAAGTTCGCCAGGACAGAGAGGGGCACACAGAGAGGGGCACAGAGGCACACACACAGAGGGCCACGGAGCCACACACATAGACGGTCACGGAGGCACCTACAGATTCACGGAGGCACGATGTCGAGGCGGTGTGTAATGCGTCGAGGCGACTGCAAGCCGACAAGCCGTTGCCGCGCGGAGTTTTTGAACATGGTCAGTTTTTCGGAGCCCCGCGCGATGTCGGGACGAACTACGCACAATTCCGCACGGCTCCGGCGATCGAAGTGGGACCGGCCCCGCGACGCCGGACGGCTCAAGCGACCACGTTAGGTCGCGCTCATCGCATAAAGTTGCATGCTAGTAGGACAGGCCCTTTAGGATGGAGAATGACACGGTTAATTCAGAGACTAGGGTCCTGAACTTGAATAAAGGAGACTTCGAAGGTATGGGACGGGAATTGGCTGGGATAGACTGGCAAATTAAGCTTAAAGGGTTGACGGTGGAGATGCAATGGCGAAGATTTAAAGACCACATGGATGAACTCCAAAAATTGTTCATCCCTGTCTGGCGAAAAAATAAAACGGGGAAGGTGGTTCAACCGTGGCTGACGAGGGAAATCAAGGATAGTGTTAAATCCAAGGAAGAGGCTTATAAATTGGGCAGAGGAAGCAGCAAGCAGCGGAGAACTGGGAGAAATTTCTAACTCAACAGAGGGTTTAATTAAGAGGGGGAAAATAGAGCATGAAAGAAAGCTGGCGGGGAATATAAAAACGGACTCTAAAAACTTCTTTAGATATGTAAAAAGGAGAAGATTAGTGAAGACAAATGTAGGTCCCACGCAGTCAGAGGCAGGTGAATTTATAATGGGAAACAAGGAAATGGCAGAACAGTTAAACGAGTAGTTTGGTTCCGCCTTCACTAAGGAAGACACAAACAATCTCCCGGAAATACTAGGGGACCGAGGATCCAGTGGGAGGGAGGAAGTGGAAGGAATCCATATTAGTCAGAAAATGGTGTGAGGTAAAGTGTTGGGACTGAAGGCAGATAAATCCCCAGGGCCTGATGGGCTGCATCCCAGAGTACTCAAGGAGGTGGCCCGATGTAAAGAATTGACACTCACACGGCGAATCTTTACTACTACTTTATTAATTAAACACACACATCACTGCCCTAGCTGTACGTGGTCTGTCACGAATACTGGAGAGAGAGCTAAGGATGGGAAGGTCACAGTTATACTGAATGATGAGGGGAGTGGTTAGAAGTGGTTACGTCACTATATTTAAAGGTGTACACACATATCATCTACATCCTTCCTCTACAAAAGAAAAAAAAACAATAAGTTGTGACAGGGCGACCACGTCTCATACGCTAAGGGAAAATAGACAGCAGTTCTACAAGAAGCAATATTCACACGTGATCACCATAACGGTCGGGCGGCTTGACAAGGCGGCCCGACCGGGTCCGTACCTCGCCATCACTTCCCCCCCCCCCCCAACGGGAACAAAAGGGGCCGGGGACCGGGCAGGAGGGACACCCCCGACCGGGGAACCACGGGGGGACGGAGAGGATGGGGAGGGCGGAGAAACGGGGGGCGCAATGGGCAGACGCACAGGAGAGGGAGGATGAGACCGTGGCGAACGAGGCAGGGAGGAACGAGCCGGCATGGGCAGCGGGAGGGGGACGAGGCTCGTTCACAAGCCGGAGGTGTTGACGTGACCTTCGATGGATTGTCCCATCGTGGTCAACCAGGTATGAACGTGGGGAACCAGCAGAGCCTACGACAGGGGCGAGCCTGGAGTGGCCGGAGGAGGACCGCACGCGGACGATCTGGCCAGGGAAGAGAGGTGAGAGGGCACGGCTGGACCTGTCATGGGAGCGCTTCTGGATATCATGTTTCTGGAAATCATGGATTAATTGGTGATCATTTTCCAATGTTCTCTCGACTGGATTAGTTCCTGTGGGCTGGAGGGGAGCCAATGAAACTCCACTTTTTAAGAAAGGAGGGAGAGAGAAAACGGGGAATTATAGACCAGCTCGCCTTACATCGGTAGTGGGGAAGATGCTGGAGTCGATTGTTAAAAATGTTGTTGCAGTGCATTTGGAAAGCAGTGACGGGATCGGTCAAAGTCAGCATGGATTTATGAAGGGGATATCATGCTTGACTAATCTCTTGAGGATTTGTTGACATTTTATTGAGGATGTAACAAGTAGAATAGATATGGGGGAGCCAGTGGATGTGGTGTGTCTGGACTTTCCAAAAGCCTTAGACAAGGTCCCACACAAGAGATTAGTAGGCAAAATTACAGCACATGGTATTGGGGGTAGGGTATTGACATGGATAGAGAACTGGTTGGCACACAGGGAGCAAAGAGTAGGAATTAACGGGTCCTTTTCAGAATGGCAGGCAGTGACTAGTAACAATTTAGATGAGGGAATTAAATGCAACATCTCCAAGTTTGCGGATGATACAAAGCTGGGGGGCAGTGTGAGCTGCGATGAGGATGCTATGAGGCTACAAGGTGACTTGGATAGGTTGGGTGAATGGGCAGATGCATGGCAGATGCAGTATAATGTGGATAAATGTGAGGTTATCCACTTTGGTGGCAAGAACAGGAAGGCAGATTATTATCTGAATGGTGTCAGATTAGGTCAAGTCAAACAAACTTTATTGTCATTTAGAAAAACATTGATATATGCAGTTCCAAACGAAATTACGTTGCATTTGGCTCCCTGTGCAACACGATAAATTAACAGAAGGGTAGGCATGGATAAAAAGGATAAAAGGATAAATAGACACTGGTGGCAGCCCATTACATGGCATTCAGGAGTCTGATGGCTCGTGGGAAGAAGCTGTTGCAGAACCTTGATGTTCTGCTCCTTATGCTGCGGTATCTTTTTCCCAAGGGCAGCAGAGTGAACAGACCGTGATGGAGATGTGTGGGGTCTTTTATAATACTGCTGGCCTTAGACACGCAACGTTTGGTCGCAATATCCCCGATTGAGGGGAGAGAGGTCCCGATGATTTTTTCCGCTGTCCTCACCACTCTCTGCACGGACTTCCAGTCGGAGGCTCTACAGTCCCCAAACCAGACAGAGATACAGCTGGTCAAAATACTCTCTATGGTGCCCCTGCAGAAAGTAGTGAGGATGGGATGGGGGAGGTGAGCTCTTCTCATCCGGCGCAGAAAGTGCAACCGCTGCTGCGCTCTCTTAACTGTTGATGAGATGTTATTCGACCAGGTCAGACTGTTAGTGATCTGCACCCCCAGGAACTTTGTGCTACTGATCACCTCCACATCGCTGTCATTGATGTGAAGTGGTGTGTGACTGTGCCGGGTTTTCCTGAAGTCGACGATAATCTCCTTTGTTTTTTCGACATTCAGGATCAGGTTGTTCATATTGCACCAGTCCACCAGTTGTTTCACCTCCTCCCTGTAAGCCAGCTCATTGTCGTCCCTGATGAGGCCCACCACTGTTGTGTCATCTGCGTACTTCATGATGTGGTTTGTACTAAACCTGGCACAACAGTCGTGAGTCATCAGGGTGAACAACAGTGGACTCAGGACACAGCCCTGAGGGGAGCCGGTGCTCAGAGAGATGGTATTGGAGGTGTTATTTCCAACCCTCACAGACTGGGGTCTGTCAGTGAGGAAGTCCAGTAGCCAGTTACACATGGGGAAATGGGGAGGTGCAACAAGACTTGGGTGTGCTTGTACATCAGTCACTGAAAGTAAGCATGTTGTACAGGGCCCTGGTGAGACCGCACCTGGAGTATTGTGTGCAATTTTGGTCCCCTAATTTGAGGAAAGACATCCTTGCTGGGACATCACTCCCCAACTTCCACCAACATGTCTCCTGCTGCACCAGAGGACCAAACGCCATCGACCACTGCTGCACCACCATCAAGAATGCCTACCGCTCTATCCCTCGCCCTCACTTCGGTAAATCCGACCATACCGCGGTGCTGCTTCACCCTGCCTACAGGCAGCAATTAAAGAGCGCACCCCCAGAGGTGAGGACAGTACAGAACTGCTCGGGGGTGGAGGGGGGGGGGGGGTGCAGAGGAACAACTACAGGACTGTTTGGAGTCTGTAGACTGGGCAATGTTCAAGGACTCGGCAATGGACTTGAACGAATACGCCACAGTCGTTGCAGACTATTAAGAAATGTGTGGAGGACTGCATCCCTACAAAAACCTTCAGACTGTTTCCCAATCAGAAACTTTGAGATCCGCACTCTTCTGAAGACCAGACACTGGGCATTCATGTCTGATGACACAGTGGTCTATAAGAAGTCCAGATACGACATTGGTAAGGCCATCAAAAAGGCCAAAAGGGACCTGCTCCAAGCTGTAGGATGAGACAGATGTTCGGCAGCTGTGGCGGGGCCTGAATGCAATCACCTCCTACAAGGCAAAATCAGGAGGCAGCTCGGATGTCGGCGATACATCACTCCCTGATGAGCTCAATGCATTTTACGCACGCTTTGATAGGGAGAACACCGATGTGCCTTCCCGAGCCCCCATTCGCTGTGATGGTATTTCAGTCTCAGTCACAGAGGCCGGCGTCAGGAAATCCTTCAGAGGGGTGAGCCCTCAAAAAGCATCTGGTCCTGATGGTATGCCCGGTCGTGTTCTAAAAGCCTGTGTGGACCAACTGGCTGGAGTTTTTACGGACATTTTCAACCTCTCACTTCTGAGGGCTGAGGTTCCCACCTGCTTCAAAAAGGCATCAATTATACCAGTGCCCAAGAAGAGCAAGGTGACGTGCCTCAATGACTATCGACCTGTGGCACTAACGCCTGTGGTGATGAAGTGCTTTGAGAGGTTGATCATGGCACAAATCAACTCCTACCTTGACAAAAAAACCTGGACCCACTGCAGTTCGCTTACCGCCACAACAGATCAACGGTGGATGCGATCTCGCTGGCTCTCCACTCCGCTCTGGACCACTTGGACAACAAAAACTCATATGTCAGGCTATTATTCATCGATTACAGCTCGGCATTTAATACTATCATCCCCTCCAAACTGGTTACCAAACTCGCAGAACTGGGTCTCTGCGCATCTCTCTGCAATTGGATCCTCGACTTCCTCATTCACAGACCACAGTCTGTTCGTATTTGTGGAAATGTGTCAGCCTCGATAACAATCAGCACGGGAGCACCTCAAGGCTGCGTGCTCAGCCCCCTGCTGTACTCACTCTATACTCATGACTGCGTTGCCGGTCACAGTGCAAACTTCATCATCATGTTCGCTGACGACACCACTGTTGTGGGACGTATCACTGATGGGGATGAGTCGGAGTACAGAAGAGAGATCGAGCAACTGTCCGTATGGTGCCAGCACAACAACCTGGCCCTCAACACCAGCAAAACCAAGGAACTGATTGTGGACTTTGGAAGGAGTAGGATGGGGACCCACAGTCCCGTTTATATCAACGGGTCGATGGTTGAAAGGGTCAAGAGCTTCAAATTCCTGGGAGTGCACATCTCTGAAGACCTTTCCTGGTCCGAGAACACAGATGCAATTATTAAGAAAGCTCATCAGCGCCTCTACTTCCTGAGAAGATTACGGAGAGTCGGTCTGTCAGGGAGGACTCTCTCTAACTTCTACAGGTGCACAGTAGAGAGCTTGCTGACCGGTTGCATCGTGGCTTGGTTCGGCAACTTGAACGCCCTGGAGAGGAAAAGACTACAAAAAGTAGTAAACACTGCCCAGTCCATCATCGGCTCTGACCTTCCTTCCATCGAGATGATTTACCGCAGTCGCTGCCTCAAAAAAGCAGGCAGTATCATCAAAGACCCACACCATCCTGGCCACACACTCATCTCCCTGCTACCTTCAGGTAGAAGGTACAGGAGCCTGAAGACTGCAACAACCAGGTTCAGGAATAGCTACTTCCCCACAGCCATCAGGCTATTAAACCTGGCTCGGACAAAACTCTGATAACTAATAACCCATTATCTGTTATTTGCACTTTATTAGTTTATTTATTCATGTGTGTATGTATTTATATAATGGTATATGGACACACTGATCAGTTTTGTAGTCAATGCCTACTATGTTCTGTTGTGCTGAAGCAAAGCAAGAATTTCATTGTCCTATCAGCGACACATGACAATAAACTCACTTGAACTTGAACTTGAAATGCTATTGAGGGAGTACAGCGTAGGTTCACCAGGTTAATTCCCGGGATGGGACTGACATATGTTGAT
This sequence comes from Raja brachyura, assembly GCA_963514005.1. The sequence continues at coordinate 146,055,657 of OY740782.1, read as the reverse complement.
AGAATGGAGCGACTGGGCTTATGTACACTGGAATTTAGAAGGATGAGAGGGGATCTTATAGAAACATATAAAATTCTTAAAGGACAGACTAGATGCAGGAAATATGTTCCTGATGTTGAGGGAGTCCAGAACCAGGAGTCACAGGTTAAGAATAAGGGGTGGGCCATTTAGGATTGAGATGAGGAGAAACGTTTTCACCCAGAGAGTTGTGAATCTGTGGAATTCTCCACCGTGGAAGGCAGCTTAGGCCAATTCACTGGATGCTTTCAAGAGAGAGCTAGATTTAGCTCTTAGGGCTCGGGGAATCGAGTGATATGGGGGAAAAAGCTGGAACGGGGTACTGATTTTAGATGATCAGCCATGGTCATATTGAATGGCGGTGCTGGCTCAAAGGGTCGAATGGCCTGCACCTATTTTCTATGTTTCTATGTTTCTATATTGCTTTTAAACTTTGTCCATTCAGATAATAATCTGCCTTCCGGTTCTTGCCACCAAGGTGGATAACCTCACATTTATCCACATTATACTGCATCTGCCCACTCACCCAACCTATCCAAGTCACTCTGTCCCTCTTGCCTTGAAACCATGTCCTCTGGTCTTTGACATGTCCATCGTGGGAGAAAGAATCTGACTGTCTGCCCTCTGTGGGCCTCCCATAATTTTATATACTTCGAGCAGAGTCTTCCTTCAACATCCATTGTTCCAGAGAAAACAATCCAACCTCTCCTTTTGCCCAATGGCTTTTAATCCAGCTATCCTTCTGGTAAATCTCTTCTGCACTTTCTCTAGAGCCTCCACATCCTTCTGGGTGACGGAATACTCTCGATGCAGCTTAACTAGGTTTCATAACTGGCATAAACATATGTTTAAGAAAGAGTGTGGGTGGAAACCGAAGATCTCGGAGAAAACCCACGCAGGTCACGGGGAGAACGTACAAATTCCGTATGGACAGCACCCGTAGTGGGGATCGAACCCGGGTCTCCGGCGCTGCATTCGCCGTAAGTCAGCAACTCTACCGCTGCGCCACCGTGACCGCTCTCTAGTTGTCGATGAGGGCAGCGCCAGGGGGAGATATCGCTCCTTATAATAATGTTCAGAACTTTAGTCCATGAAATACAAACCTATTTGCATTTGCACCATGTTTCATTGAAAGTATTGTGAAAATATGAATTTTCTCTAATGGCGGAAGCTAATTTGCATATTATGGTGTAAGTGGTGTGATTTGCATATTATGCAAATTACACCCCTTTCCCATGCTAGGGTATGTTTGCACTTTTAGTATGGTGTTTAGGGGACCATACTGTAAATCACTGCAGTAAAATAAATTAATTTGCAACTAGTGGTGGGTGAAGGTACTGCTTTGACTGGACTACTGGATGGAATGGATGCGGAGAGGATGTTTCCAGTCGAGGATAAGTCTAGGAATAGAGGGCACATTCTCAGAACAAAAGGATGTACCTTTAGTTTTTTTTAGTTTACTTTAGTTTAAAGAAACAGCGTGGAAACAGCTCCTTCGGCCCACCGACTCCCCACACATTAACACTATCTATCCTACACACACCAGGGACAATCTACAATGATACCAAGCTAATTAACCTACACTGCTACATTTACATATTCTGCTGTGCTGCTGCAAGTCAAGATTCAAGATTCAAGAGAGTTTATTGCCATGTGTCACAGATAGGACAATGAAATTCTTGCTTTGCTTCAGCAAAACAGAATATAGTAGGCATGAATAAATACAGAACAGGTCAGTGACCATATGCCTATGAATATATATATATATATACACATAAATAAACATCTAAAGTGCAATGGGCTATTAATGATCAGAGTTTTGTTTGAGGAGTTTAATAGCCTGATGGCTGTGGGGAAGTAGCTATTCCTGAACCAGGTCGTTGCAGTCTTCAGGCTCCTGTACCTTCTACCTGAAGGTAGCAGGGAGATGAGTGTGTGGCCAGGATGGTGTGGGTCCTTGATGATGCTGGCAGCCCTTTTCAGGCAGCGACTGCGATAGATCACCTCGATGGTAGGGAGGTCAGAGCCGACGATGGACTGGGCAGTGTTTACCAGAATTTCATTGTTCTATCTGGGACATGTGTCAATAAAACTCTCTTGATTCTCGACACCTCTACATCTTTGGAGTGAGGGAGAAAAAAATGGAGATCCCAGAGAAAACCCTAATTAGTACGGGCATCAAAGGTTTACGGGGAGGAGGCGGGAGAATGGGATAGAGGGAAAAAAATAGATCAGCCACGATCGAGTGCCAGAGCAGACTCGATGGGCCGAATCTTACGAATCTGCCTCCTTGTTCAATTCACGGCTGCTGGAGCTGCTGGAGCTGCAATCTCAGTTTATTCGAGAAACTCAGCGGGTGCGGCAGCATCTATGGAGCTCCACAGATGCTCCATAGATGCAGACTCACCCACTGAGTTTCTCCAGCATTTTTGTCTACCTTCGATTTTCCAGCATCTGCAGCTCCTTCTTAAACATCTTAGTTTATCATAACCATATAACCATATAACAATTACAGCACGGAAACAGGCCATCTCGGCCCTTCAAGTCCGTGCCGAACAACTTTTTTCCCTTAGTCCCACCTGCCTGCACTCATACCATAACCCTCCATACCCTTCTCATCCATATGCCTATCCAATTTATTTTTAAATGATACCAACGAACCTGCCGCCACCACTTCCACTGGAAGCTCATTCCACACCCCTACCACTCTCTGAGTAAAGAAGATCCCCCTCATGTTACCCCATATCATATTGCTTTGATTTTTACAAGGTCTATAATAATACAAATAATTGCTAGTTATTCCCTCTAAAGCTTCACGTTGAGGTCTTAGTTTTTTGATTTTGTATTATTGTGTGGGATTTTGGTAAGTCAGTCTCACCCCACATTAATTTTGGTTCCTACTGGCAGTGGTTTTATTAGGGACATATTTTATGCAATAACTTCCCTGGAAAAAGACACAAAGTGTCGGAATAACTCAGCGGGTCCGACAGCATCTCTGCAGAACATGGATGGGTAACGTTTCACCTGAAAAAGTCTACTCCACCATTCAATCCTGGTTGAGCGATCTCTCCCTCCTAACCCCATTCTCCTGCCTTCTCCCCATAACCCCTGACACCCGTACTAATCAAGAATCTGTCTATCTGTGCCTTAAAAATTATCAATTGACTTGGTCTCCACAGCCTTAGACAATAGACAATCGACAATAGGTGCAGGAGAAGGCCATTCGGCCCTTCCAGCCAGCACCGTCATTCCATGTGATCATGGCTGATCATCCCCAATCAGTGCCCTGTTCCTGCCTTCTCCCTGTATCCCCTGACCGCTATTTTTAAGACTTCCTACTTAGAGTCATAGAGTGATACAGTATGCGTCTGCAGATTTCACCCTGCTGCCCACCACACAACAGCGAAGAAGATGGCACTGGCTACCACCGATAGGTCGAATATAATTAGATTAGATTCATAGGGGCATAGAGTGATACAGTGTGGAAACAGGCCCTTCAGCCCAACTTGCCCACACTGATCAACAATGTCCCAGCTACACTAGTCCCACCTGCCTGCGCTTGGTCCATATCCCTGCAAACGTGTCCTATCCATGTACCTGTCTAACTGTTTCTTAAACGTTGGGATAGTCCCAAGCCTCAACTACCTCATCTGGCAGCTCATTCCATAAACCCACCACCCTCTGTGTGGAAAAGTTACCCCTCAGATTCCTATTAAATCTTTTCCCCTTCACTTTGAACCTGTGTCTGCTGCCCTCGGGCAAAAGATATCGTAGCATAAGGAGCAGAACATCAAGGTTCTGCAACAGCTTCTTCCCACGAGCCATCAGACTCCTGAATGCCATGTAATGGGCTGCCACCATTGTCTATTTATCCTTTTATCCATTTTATCCATGCCTATCCTTCTGTTAATGTATCGTGTTGCACAGGGAGCCAAATGCAACGGAATTTCGTTTGGAACTGCATATATCAACGTATTTCTAAATAAAGTTTGTTTGACTTGATGTCCTCTGGTCCTCGATTCCCCAACTCTGGGCAAATCAGAGACTCTCTGTGTGCCTTTTCTGTGTCAAAGAATTCCACAGGCTCACCGCTGAAGAAATTCCTACTCATCTCCTTCCCAAAGGAAAGGTTGCCTATTTCCTTCGCTCGGTAGATGCTGCTGCACCCGCTGAGTTTCTCCAGCACTTTTGTCTACCTCCTTCCCAAAGGATCCTCCTTGAACCCTGAGGCTGTGACCTGTGGCCCTGGGCTTCTCCAGCAAGTGGGGAGGCACTGTTATACAGAGAGAGATGCTGCCTGACCACTGCAGAGGGAGTGACTCCAGCACTTGTGTTGTGTGCAGCAGGTAGGTCTAAATCTTAGCCAAACTGACGTGTGGTATTGTAGCAACGCGCTATGGTAACGGTGGAGTCCCGGGGCAACCACACAATGGGCTGGGCGGGTCGGGGCGAGGATTGGAGACTGGAGACTGGGGACTGGGGGGTCCGGGAACAGTGCGGGGGGGGGGGGGGTGTAACGATAGCTCGTCGGGGAGGGAGGGAGGGCAGGAGAGCGGCGTTGCAATGGGCTGCGGCATCTCCAGAGAGGTTTCCATTCAACCGCAGGACGGCACAGAAGACAACCTGGAAAGGAAACGCAAGGTAACTGGTGGCCAGACCAACCAATGCAAAAAAAAAAAAAAATTAAAACCCCGGCCTCTTTCGTGGCTGAGAAACAATGACCATCCTCCCAGGACTTCGCCTGTGTTTTTGGCTGTGGAGGCCAAGTCAATGGGTACTTCCAACGCGGACATTGCTAGATTCATGCACCTTCTGATGTAGATGTATCTGCCTATCTCCTTCGCTCCTTAGATGCTGCTACACCCGCTGAGTTTCTCCAGCTTTTTGTGTAACCCTAGATGTATCTGCATCCAGCTCTGCTAATTAGCATCTGTATAAATAAGTGCATGAATTAGTATTAAATTCCTATGAAGTTTGGAAGATTAGAGAAACATAGAAACTAGGTGCAGGAGGAGGCCATTCGGCCCTTCACGCCAGCACCTCCATTCATTGTGATCATGGCTGGTCGTCCCCAATCAGAGTGGTAGCGGTGTGGAATGAGCTTCCAGTGGAAGTGGTGGCGGCAGGTTCGTTGGTATCATTTAAAAATAAATTGGATAGGCATATGGATGAGAAGGGTATGGAGGGTTATGGTATGAGTGCAGGCAGGTGGGACTAAGGGAAAAAAGTTGTTCGGCACGGACTTGAAGGGCCGAGATGGCCTGTTTTCGTGCTGTAATTGTTATATGGTTATATCGTTAATAACCCGTGCCTGCCTTCTCCCCATATCCCTTGACTCCAATAGCCCCTAGAGCTCTATCTAACTCTCTCTTAAATCCATCCAGTGATTTGGCTTCCACTACCCACTGTGCCAGGGAATTCCATAAATTAACCATATAACCATATAACAATTACAGCACGGAAACAGGCCCTCTCGGCCCTTCCAGTCCGTGCCGAACATTTATTTTCCCCTAGTCCCATCTACCTGCACTCAGTCCATACCCTTCCAGTCCCTTCCCGTCCATATACCTATCCACTTTACTTTAAAATGTTAAAATCGATCCTGCCTCCACCACTTCTGCAGGAAGATCTCTTGATCAGAAATTCACAACTCTCTGGGTAAAAAAGTTTTTTCTCACCTCAGTCTTAAATGACCTCCCCTTTATTCTAAGACTGTGGCCCCTGGTTTTGGACTTGCCCAACATTGTGAACATTTTTCCTGCATCTAGCTTGTCCAGTCCTTTTATCATTGTATATGTTTCTATAAGATCCCCCCTCATCCTTCTAAACTCCAGTGAGTACAAGCCTAAAGAGTAGATAATCCGTGGAACTCATTGCCACAGAGTATTGTGGAGGCCAAGTCGGTGGATATTTTTAAGGCAGAGATAGAAAAACTCTTGGTTAGAACGCGTGTGTCAAGGGTTATGGGAGGGGGGAGAAGGCAGGAAAATGCGATTAGGAGGCAGAGATCAGCCATGATTGAATGGCGGAGTGGACTCGATGGGCCGAATGGCCTAATTCTACTCCTATAACCTGTGAACTTGTGAAGCTGGGGTAACGCTACGGGACAGACAGCATCTCTGAAGAAAAGGAACAGAGATGCTGCCTGACCCACTGAGTTACTCCAGATGACACTGTATTATCATTTTTAACCAAAAGCCCTACTCGGGACAAGTGTTGCGAATTAGCCTTGGCTAAAGACACTATGATGCATACATCAGATGACTGTTTCAAGTATATCTATGTTATTGTATCTGTCCCTATTTAAATAAATCTTAATCAATCAATCATTTCTGTGTCTATCTTAAAGTGTGCGGGTATTTGTATTGTGCATGTGTTTGAATCTTTGTAGATCAGTGTATGTTTTAATATTGATTTCCTATTGATTTCCTATGAAGATTGTAGATGAAAGATCCAGAGAGCATTCACTATGCTATGATAATTGTGAGTGTTGCTGTGGATGTAGTTTGGTGTTACTTATGTTACGGCGAGGTATGCACAAAGTACTAAAACTATACACACGGACAAGAACTGATCAGATTCAGATTCAATTTTAATTGTCATTGTCAGTGTACAGTACAGAGACAACGAAATGCATTTAGCATCTCCCTGGAAGAGCGACACAGCAAATGATTTGAATAAATAACAATAAGTGTCCGGGGGGGGGGGGGGGGGGGTGATTGGCAGTCACCGAGGTACGTTGTTGAGTAGCGTGACAGCCGCCGGAAAGAAGCTGTTCCTGGACCTGCTGGTTCGGCAACGGAGAGACCTGTAGCGCCTCCCGGATGGTAGGAGGGTAAACAGTCCATGGTTGGGGTGAGAGAGGTCCTTGGCGATGCTGAGCGCCCTCCGCAGACAACGCTTGCTTTGGACAGACTCAATGGAGGGGAGCGAGGAACCGGTGATGCGTTGGGCAATTTTCACCACCCTCTGCAATGCCTTCCGGTCGGAGACAGAGCAGTTGCCATACCAAACTGTGATGCAGTTGGTAAGGACACAGCATAAGTTGGTGTGATCACAGCACAACAAGACACCGAGTGCTGGAGTAACTCGGCGGGACAGGCAGCTTCTCTGGAGAACATGGATAGGTGGCGTTTCAGGTCATAAGGTCATAAGGCATGAGGAATAGGAGTAGAATTAGGCCATTCGGCCCATCAAGTCGACTCTGCCATTCAATCATGGCTGATCTATCAATGCCTTCTATGTTCTGTTGTGCTAAGCAAAGAAAGATTTTCATTGTCCTGTCAGGGACACATGACAATAAACTCTTTTGACTTTGACTTGACTATCCCTCCCTCCTAACTCCATTCTCCTGCCTTCACCCCGTAACCTCTGACACCCGTACGAGGGCGTGTGAGATATCTCAGACATAGGTCGGGAGAGATCGGACCAGGGGGGATGATAGGATGGAGTCGAGGTACGTGGAAATCATTTCAGTGGGACAGGAGCAGGCAGAAACAATGGGTCTGGCAGGGCAGTTGTGTTTATGGATTTTAGGGAGAAGGTAAAACTGGGCCGTGCGGGGCTAGGAAACAATAAGTTTTGGAGGCAGACAGCCGGAAGTGATAAATCACAAATGTCACCCATCCCTTCTCTCCAGAGATGCTTCTGCCTGTCCCACTGAGTTACTCCAGCATTTTGTGTCTATCTTCAGTTGAAGCCAGCATCTGCAGTTCCTTCCTACACCAATGTCACCTATCCATGTTCGCCAGAGATGCTGCCTGCCTGACCTGCTGAGTTACTCCAGCACTCTGTGTCCTTTTGTAACCAGCACCTCCAGCTCCTTGTTGCTACAACTAATGGGGGGTGATCTTATGGAGGTGTTCAAAATCGTGAGCGGTATAGATCAGGTATTTTGCCCAGAGTTTGGGAATTGAGAATCGGAGTACATAGGTTTCAGGTGAGGTGGGAGAGATTTAACGGGAACCAATAGACAATAGACATTAGACAATAGGTGCAGGAGTAGGCCATTCGGCCCTTCGAGCCAGCACCGCCGTTCAATGTGTTCATGGCTGATCATCCCCAATCAGTACCCCGTTCCTGCCTTCTCCCCATATCCCCTGACTCTGCTATCTTTAAGAGCCCTATCTAGCTCTCTCTTGAAAGTATCCAGAGAACCGGCCTCCACCGCCCTCTGAGGCAGAGAATTCCACAGACTCACAACTCTCTGTGAGAAAAAGTGTTCCTCGTCTCCGTTCTAAATGGCTTACCCCTTATTCTTATACTGTGACTATGAGGGGTAACCTTTTTACACAAAGGGTGGTAGCTCTATGGAACGAGCTGCCGGAGGAGGTAGTTGAGACAGGTTTAACGTTTAAGAATATGCAACGTTTAAGAATCATTCAAATAGATACATTGATTGGACAGGTTTAGGGGGGTGTTGGGGGGGTGGGGGGGAATATGGGCCAAACAAGGGCACAGAATCAAATGTTGACTGAAGGCAGGAGAATGGGGTTGGGAGGGAGATATAAACCAGCCATGATTGACGATGGTGGAGATGACTTGACGGGCCGAATGGCTTAATTCTGCTCCTATCCCTTACGAACATAAACATGATGAGAATGTCAACAGTTCCAAATCGGTCTCTGGACCCAGGGTCTGAAGAAGTGTCTCGACCCAAAACCTCACCCATACCTTCTCTCCAGAGATGTTGCCTGTCCCGCTGAGTTACTCCAGCTTTTTGTGTCTATCTTTGGTCTATACGTGGGTTGCCCGTTGTGCTTATGGAAGTACAAGTTATTTACAAAAAAAAAACCCCAATCTCCTTTACTAAAACCCGTGATCACCAAATGAGTTCATATTTCCATCCTCAAATCAACTACATGCACTCAATAAAGCAACGTTAACCATCTCATGAAATAATTTATCAGGTGATTCGTTACAAGTACTCAAGTACCACAGATATTTATGCGCAGCACGGTGGCGTCTCACAGCGCCTGAGACCCGGGGTCGATCCTGGCCTCGGGTGCTGTCCATGCGGAGTTTGCACGTTCTCCCTGTGACCACGTGGGTTTCCTGCGGGTGCTCTGGTTTCCTCCCACATCCCTGAGAAGAATGGGTTCGTCGGCTAATTAAGCCCTAACTAAACACCCCCCAAATCTCTCCCCTCTCTTTCCTCCCCCCTCTTCCCTCCTCTATTTTCTCCCCCCACCCCCCCCCCCCCCCATTCTTGCTTCTCCTTGCCCCTTCCCTCCCCTGTGCCCCACCTGGTCTCCCACCTATCACCTCCCACCACCCCTGCCTCCTGCAACTTTCCTCCCTCTGGCATCACAATCCACAACTCATCAAACCCATCTCATACCTTCTGTTCTTTTCTCTGGCCTTTGTTCCGACCACCTGCTTATCAACCTCCCACCCCACCCCCACCACTGCCTATGTCGACCTATTGTCTGTCCCTCGAATTTGCGGTCCCAGCCTCAAAGACAGATATGTACAGCAATTCGTTCTTCCCAAGCACTATTAAAGCATGGAATAATCTCCACCAAGCCACGGTTGCCCAGCCAGATGTAACTAAATTTAAAGTGGCACTTTCTTCCCAATAACCCTCTCTGGCTTAACCCCTCCCTTCACCATCTGCAGTTTAAATTCCAGTCGGAATATTTTGGAGGACCAAGTAACCAAGAACCAAGAACCCCCCCAAACCACCCCCCTCCCCCCCCCACGTTCAGTCTGAAAAAGGGTCTCGACCTGAAACGTCACCCATCCATTGAGTTCGATAGAGCTCTAGGGGCTTGGGAAATCAAGGGATATGGGGAGAAGGCAGGCTCGGGTTATTGCTTGAGGGCAATCAGCCATGGTCACCATGAATGGCGGTGCTGGCTTGAAGGGCCAAATGGCCTCTTCCTGCACCTATTTTCTATGTTTCTATGTTTCTGTAACACAACATCTCTGGAGAAACTCAATGGGCGATATTTCGGGTCGAGACCCTTCTTCCGACTGAAGAAGGGTCACTTTGCCTTTCTTCAGTCTGAAGAAGGGTCCCATCCTGAAAAGTCGCCCGTCCGATTTCCCCCAGGGATATGCCGCCTGTCCCGCTAGATGCAAGCCCATGGAGTTTCGGGTCTCGGGAAAGGAGAACTGGCAGTAGACACAAAAAGCTGGAGTAACTCAGCAGGACAGGCAGCATCTCTGGAGAGAAGGAATGGGTGACATTTCGGGTCACAGGTATTGGCAGTGCAAATTAGAATACTTTAGTGTGCAATAAAAATGATTCGAGAACAAATGCATGAATTGAAACAAAATCTTTTATTTTCCCTTTTAGATTAAGAACAATAGGAGAAGCAGCAAATTGAATGTAGCTGATGATTTACATAGATCCAGAATGTCAGAGGAGGAGTTGATAACGTTACCCGGAGCAGTGCAGCAGTCCTTGCCACCTTTAAGAAAAACAAATGGGACAGTACTGCGAAATGGATTTAATGATGGTAGGGAATGATCCCATTAATGTAATGACTGGAAGGTGTTACAGAGTCATAGACAATAGACAATAGACAATAGGTGCAGGAGGAGGCTATTCGGCCCTTCAATCCAGCACCGCCATTCAATGTGATCATGGCTGATCATCCCCAATCAGTACCCGTTCCTGCCTTCTCCCCATATCCCCTGACTCCGCTATCTTTAAAAGAGCCCTATCTAGCTCTCTCTTGAAAGCATCCAGAGAACCGGCCTCCACCACCCTCTGAGAAAGAGAATTCCACAGACTCACAACTCTCTGTGTGAAGAAGTGTTTCCTCCTCTCCATTCTAAATGGCTTACTCCTTATTCTTAAACTGTGGCCCCTGGTTCTGGACTCCCCCAACACCGGGAACATGTTTCCTGCCTCTAGCATGTCCAAGCCCTTAACATTCTTATATGTTTCAATAAGATCCCCTCTCATCCTTCTAAACTCAAGAGTTTATAAGCCCAGCCGCTCCATTCTCTCAGCATATGACAGCCCAGCTATCCCGCAATTAACCTTGTAAACCTACGCTGCACTCCCTCAATAGCAAGAATGTCCTTCTTCAAATTAGGGGTCCACAACTGCACATAATACTCCTGGTGTGCTCTCACTAGGGTCATATACAACTGCAGAAGGATCTCTTTGCTCCTATACTCAACTCCTCTTGTTATAAAGGCCAACATGCCATTCGCTTTCTTCACTGCCTGCTGTACCTTCTTCTCACAGAGAGTTGCATTCCTGTTTTTGCTACCAAAGTGGATAACCTCACATTTATCCACATTAAACTGCATCTACCATGCATCTGCCCACTCGCCCAACCTGTCCAAGTCACACTGCATTCTCATAGCATCCTCCTCACAGTTCACACTGCCACCCAGCTTTGTGTCATCTGCTGATTGGTTAATGTTACTTTTAATTCCTTCATCTAAATCATTGATGTATATTGTAAATAGCTACGGTCCCAGCGCCGAGCCTTGCGGTACCCCACTAGTCACTGCCTGTCATTCTGAAAGGGACCCGTTAATCCCTACTCTTTGTTTCCTGTCTGCCAACCACTTCTCTATCCATGTCAGCACTCTACCCCCAATACCATGTGCCCTAATTTTGCCCATTAATCTGCTATGTGGGACCTTATCAAATGCTTTCTGAAAGTCTAAGTACACTACACCCACTAGTCTCCCAGTTACATCCTCAAAAAATTCCAGAAGATTAGTCAAGATTCGTAAATCCATGCTGACTCGGACCAATCCTGTTACTGCTATCCAAATGTGACGTTATTTCATCTTTTATAATTGACTCCAGCATCTTCCCCACCACTGATGTCAGGTTAACTGGTCTATAATTCCCTGTTTTCTCTCTCCCGCCTTTCTTAAAAAGTGGGATAACATTAGCTACCCTCCAATCCACAGGAACTGATCCTGAATCTATAGAACATTGGAAAATGATCACCAATGTATTCACAATTTCTAGAGCCACTTCCTTAAGTACCCTGGGATGCCGACCATCAGGCCCTGGGGATTTATCAGCCTTCAGACCCATCAGTCTCCCCAACACTATTTCCTGCCTAATGTGGATTTCCTTCAGTTCCTCCGTCACCCCAGATCCTCCGGCCACTACTATATCAGGAAGATTGCTTGTGTCCTCCTTAGTAAAGGCGGATCCAAAGTACCTGTTCAACTCATCTGCCATTTCCTTCTTCCCCATAATAAATTCACCCATTTCAGTCTTCAAGGGTCCAACTTCGGTCTTAACTAATTTTTTCCTCTTCACATACCTAAAGAAGCTTTTACTATCCTTTATATTCTTGGCCAGCTTACCCTCGTACCTCATCTTTTCTCCCCGTATTGCCTTTTTAGTTATCTTCTGCTGCTCTTTATACTTTACCCAATCCTCTTGCTTCCCGCTCATCTTTGCTACGTTGTACTTCTTCTCTTTAATTTTTATACTGTCCCTGTCGTCCCTTGTCAGCCACGGTCGCCCCTTACTCCCCTTGGAATCTTTCTTCCTCTTTGGAATGAACTGATCCTGCATCTTCTGTAGTATTCCTAGAAACACCTGCCATTGTTGTTCCACTGTCATTCCTGCAAGTGTATCTTTCCAGTCCTTTGGCCAACTCTTCCCACATGGCCCCATAGTCCCCTTTATTCAACTGTAACACTGACACCTTTACCGATTTACCCTTCTCCCTCTCCAATTGTAGATTAAACTTGACCATATTATGGTCACTGCCTCCTGATGACTCCTTAACCTCAAGTTCCTTTATCAAATCCGGTTCATTACATAACACTACAGTGTGGAAACAGGCCCTCCATCCCCAACTTGCCCACACAAGCCAACATGTCCCAGCTACACTAGTCCCACCTGCCTGCGCTTGGTCCATATCCCTCCAAACGTGTCCTATCCATGTACCTGTCTAACTGTTTCTTAAACGATGGGATAGTCCCAGCCTCAACTACCTCACCTGGCAGCTTGTTCCACACACCCACCACCCTTTGTGTGAAAAAGTTACCCCTCAAATTCCTATTAAATCTTTTCCCCTTCACCTTGAACCTATGTCCTCTGGTCCTCAATTCCCCCACACTGGCCAAGAGACTCTGTGCATTTACCCAATCTATTCCTCTCATGATTTTATACACCTCTATAAGGTACCCCTCATCCTCCTGCGCTCCATGGAACTCAACCTCTCCCTATAGCTCATACTCTCTCGTCCTGGCAACATCCTCGTAAATCTTCTCTGAACCCTTTCAAGTTTATACTTCTGAAATACACACCAATGGTTTATAAATAGTCAAGAATCACGAGCGTTTCATTGTTATGTCCCAGCAGTAGAACAGTGAAATTCGAACTTTTAGTTTGGAGAAACAGGCCCGTTCGGCCCACCGAGTCTGTGCTGACCAGCGATCCCCGCACACTAACGCTGTCCTACCAGGACTAGAGGGTGCGAGCTATAGGGAGACGTGGAGTAGACTGGGTCTCTATTCCTTGGGAATTGGCTAGGCAAATTATACTTAAAGGGTTGACTGTGGAGATGCAATGGTGAAGATTTAAAGACCGCATTGACGTACTCCAAAAATTTATATTTATATTGGGAAACAAGGAAATGGCAGAACAGTTAAACGAGTACTTTGGTTCTGTCTTCACTAAGGAAGACACAAAAAATATCCCAGAAATACTAGGGTGACCGAGGATCTAGTGGGAGAGAGGAACTGAAGGGAATCTACATTAGTCAGAAAATGGAGTTAGGTAAACTGTTGGGACTGAAGGCAGATACATCCCCGGGCCTGATGGTCTGAATCCCAGAGTACTCAAGGAGGTGGCCCTAGAAATCGTGGATGCATTGGTGATAATTTTCCAATGTTCTCTCGACTCTGGATCAGTTCCTGTGGACTGGAGGGTAGCCAATGTAACCCCACTTTTTAAGAAAGGAGGGAGAGAGAAAACGGGGAATCATAGACCAGTTAGTGATACATCGGTAGTGGGGAAGACGCTGGAGTGGATTATTAAAGATGTTATAGCAGCGCATTTGGAAAACAGTGACAGGATTGGTCAAAGTCAGCATGGATTTATGAAGGGGATATCATGCTTGACTAATCTTTTGGAATTTTCTGAGGATGTAAGTAGAATGGACAAGGGAGAGCCAGTGGATGTGGTGTATATGGACTTTCAAAAAGCCCTTGACAAGGTCCCACACAAGAGATTAGTGTGCAAAATTACGGCACATGGTATTGGGGGTAGGATATTGACATGGATAGAGAACTGGTTGGCAGACAGGAAGCAAAGAGTAGGAATTAACTGGTCCTTTTCAAAATGGCAGGCAATGACTAGTGGGGTATCGCAAGAATCGGTGCTGGGATATATTGTTTACAATATATATTAACGATTTAGATGGGGGAATTAAATGTAACATGTTTAAATTTGTAGATAACACAAAGCTAGGTGGTAGTGTGAGCTGCGAGTAGAATGATATGAGGCTGCAGAGTGACTTGGATTGGTTGGGTGAGTGGATGCAGTATAATGTGAGGTTATCCAATTTGGTGGCAAGAACAGGAAGGCAGATTATTATCTGAATGGTGTCAGATTAGGGGAAGGGGAGGAGCACCGAGACCTGGGTGTGCTTGTACATCAGTCACTGAAAGTAAGCATGCAGGTACAGCAGGCAGTGAAGAAAGCTAATGGCATGCTGGCCTTCATCGCGAGAGGATTTGAGTTTAGGAGCAAGGAGGACCTACTGCAGTTGTACAGGGCCCTGGTGAGACCGCACCTGCAATTTTGATCTCCTAATTTGAAGGAGTGCAGCGTGGGTTCACCAGGTTAATTCCCAGGATGGCGGGACTGGCATATGATGAAATAATGACATATGATGAATGAATAGGTTGACTGGGCTTGGATTCGCTGGAATTTAAAAGGATGAGGGGATCTTATAGAAACATATAAAATTCCTAGAGGATTGGACAGGGCAGATGCAGGAAAAATATTTGCGATGTTCCGGGATTCCAGGACCAGGGATCACAGTTTAAGAAGAAGGGGTAGACCATTTAGGAGTGAGATGGGGAAAAACTTTTTCTCCCAGAGAGTCGTGAGTCTGTGGAATTCTCTGCCACAGTAGGCAGTGGAGGCCAATTCACTGGATATTTTCAAGAGAGAGATTTAGCTCTTAGAGCTAAGGGAGTCAAGGGACATGGGGAAAAAGCCGGAAAGGGGTACTGATTTTGGATGATCAGCCATGATCATATTTTAGTTTTTACATACAGTGCGGAAACAGACCCTTCTGCTAAACGGGTGCACGCAGACCAGCGATCCCCGCACATTAACACAATCCTACACCCACTAGGGACAATTTTGTTTTACATTTAAAATTGTACAAGGCATTGGTGAGACCAATTCTGGAGTATGGTGTACAATTTTGGTCGCCTAGTTATAGGAAGGATGTCAACAAAATAGAGAGAGTACAGAGGAGATTTACTAGAATGTTGCCTGGGTTCCAGCAACTAAGTTACAGAGAAAGGTTGAACAAGTTAGGTCTTTATTCTTTGGAGCGCAGAAGGTTAAGGGGGGACTTGATTGAGGTCTTTAAAATGATGAAAGGGATAGACAGAGTTGACGTGGATAAGCTTTTCCCATTGAGGGTAGGGAAGATTCAAACAAGAGGGCATGACATGAGAATTAAGGGACAGAAGTTTAGGGGTAACATGAGGGGGAACTTCTTTACTCAGAGAGTGGTGGCTGTGTAGAATGATCTTCCTGCAGAAGTGGAGGAGGCGGGATCGATTTTAACATTTAAAAGTAAAGTGGATAGGTATATGGACGGGAAGGGAATGGAGGGGTATGGTCTGAGTGCAGGTAGATGGGACTAGGGGAAAATAAATGGTCGGCACAGACTGGAAGGGCTGAGAAGGCCTGTTTCCGTGCTGTAATTGTTATATGGTTATATGGTTATATGGTTATTTACCAAGCCAATTAACCTACAAACCTGTACGTCTTTGGAGTGTGGGAGGAATCCAGAGATCTCGGAGAACACCCACCCAGATCACGGGGAGAGCGTAGAGAACGTACAGACAGCACCCGTAGTCAGGATCGAACCCGGGTCTCCGGCGCTGCATTCGCTGTGAGGCAGCAACTCTACCGCTGCGCCACCGTGACTTGCTGCAGCTGAACGGATCCAATAACACAATAACACACAAAGAAGGGTCTCGACCCGAAACGTCGCCTATCTCCTTCGCTCCTTGGATGCTGCTGCAACCGCTGAGTTTCTCCAGCTTTTTGTGTAACACACAAATAAATATGTAATAACCAAAAATACAATAAATTATGAGCAGTAATCCTAGGTGGACATAACAGTGCAAAACCAAAGTCTAAATACACAGCTCGTAGAAGATCATGAAATGCTGGAGTGACTCAGCGGGTCGGGTATCAACTCTGGAGAACATGGATAGGTGACGTCTTGGGTCGGGACCCTTCAGACATGTACGTACTTTCCCCCCCCCCGACCAGTGTGCATTTTCTCTGGGTACTCTGGTTTCCTCCCACACTCCAAAGACATCCAGGTGAGGCAGAGGTTCACCTGCACCTCCTCCAACCTCATCTATTGCATCCGCTGCTCTAGGTGTCAGCTGCTCTACATCGGTGAGACCAAGCGCAGGCTTGGCGATCGCTTCGCCCAGCACCTCCGCTCGGTCCGCAATAACCAACCTGATCTCCCGGTGGTACACAATATGCTGGAGAAACTCAGCGGGTGCAGCAGCATCTATGGAGCGAAGGAGATAGGCCCATCTCCTTTGCTCCGTAGATGCTGCTGCACCCGCTGAGTTTCTCCAGCATTTTGTGTACCCTCGATTTTCCAGCATCTGCAGTTCCTTCTTTAACACCTGATCTCCTGGTGGCCCAGCACATCAACTCCCCCTCCCATTCCGAATCCGACCTTTCTGTCCTGGGCCTCCTCCATGGCCAGAGTGAGGCCCACCGCAAATTGGAATATTCCGCTTGGGCAGTTTACACCCCAGCGGTATGAACATTGACTTCTCCAATTTCAGATAGTGCTTGCTTTCTTCCTCCTTCCCCTCCCCTTCCCAGCTCTCCCACAGCCCACTGTCTCCGCCTCTTCCTTTCTTCTTCCCACCCCCCCAAACCTCCACATCAGTCTCAACCCGAAACGCCACCTATTTCCTTCGCTCCATAGATGCTGCCTCACCCGCTGAGTTTCTCCAGCATTTTTGTCTACCTACAGGTTAATTGTAGGTCTGTATGTTAATTGGCTTGGTAAAATTGTAACTTGTCTCTAGTGTGTGTGAACGATAGTGCTGGTGTGCGGGGATCGCTGGTCGGCACGGACTCGGTGGGCTGAAGGGCCTGTTTCCACGCTATATCTCTAAACTAAACTTAAAAAAAACTACACTGATTCCTCCATGGAATGTCACAATTGCTGAGGTAGTGATTAATAGCTGAGATAGATAATTTTCTTTCGCTCGTGAAGTGCTTATGTCACCTGATCAACACACCCCTGCATTCCCTCTTTCCCCCCCCCGCCCCCTCTCTCCCACCCTAGTCATTTTAGTAGTCCCATTGTTCACATCCTTGTGTCCTTTCGTTATCACCTCTTCCCCAGCCAACAATGGACCATTGTAGGCTCCACCCTTCCTTGGTCATCTATTGTCGGCCCTGTTTTGGTCTGGCCTTTACTACCTCCAGTTCCCCCTCCCCTTTACTTTCAGTGTCCTGACCCGAAACGTCACCCTCAGAATAAAAGGGAGTATAGATAACATAGAAATTAGGTGCAGGAAAAGGCCATTCGGCCCTTCGAGCCTGCACCGCCATTCAATATGATCATGGCTGATCATCCAACTCAGTATCCCGTACCTGCCTTCTCTCCATACCCTCTGATCCCCTTAGCCACAAGGGCCACATCTAACTCCCTCTTAAATAAAGCCAATGAACTAGCCTCAACTACCCTCTGTGGCAGAGAGTTCCAGAGACCCACCACTCTCTGTGTGAAAATATTCCTTCTCATCTCGGTCCTAAAGGATTTCCCCCTTATCCTTAAGCTGTGACCCCTTGTCCTGGACCTCCCCAACATCGGGAACAATCTTCCTACATCTAGCCTGTCCAACCCCTTAAGAATCTTGTAAGTTTCTATAAGATCGCCTCTCAATCTCCTAAATTCTAGAGAATATAAACCGAGTCTATGCAGTCTTTGTTCATAAGACAGTCCTGACATCCCAGGAATCAGTCTGGTGAACCTTCGCTGCACTCCCTCTATAGCAATAATGTCCTTCCTCATATTTGGAGACCAGAACTGTACGCAATACTCCAGGTGTGGCCTCACCAAGACCCTATACAACTGAAGTAGAACATCCCTGCTCCTATACTCAAATCCTTTTGCTATGAAAGCTAACATACCATTCGCTTTCTTCACTGCCTGCTGTACCTGCATGCCTACTTTCAATGACTGGTGTACCATGACACCCAGGTCTCGTTGCATCTCCCCTTTTCCTAATCGGCCTCCATTTAGACAATAGTCTGTTTTCCTATTTTTGCCACCAAAGTGGATAACCTCACATTTATCCACATTATACTGCAGAGTACCTTTAGAAAGGTGATGAGGAGGAATTTCTTTCGTCAGAGGGTGGTGAATCTGTACAAACTCCATACAGACAGCATCCGTAGTCAGGATCGAACCCGGGTCTCCGGTGCTGTAAGGCAGCAACTCTACCGCTGGGCCACCATGCCACCCACCTGTCTTCATAAATTAAATCTTTGAGCCACAGTGCCATTCAGTTGAATCCACGCGATACCCACTCCAAGCCCAATATTTCCTAAGTCTGAAGAAGGGCCCGACCCGAAACGTCACCTATCCATGACCTCCAAGGATGCTGCCTGACCCGCTGAGTTACTCCAGTACTTTGTGCCTCCCCTTGGTGAATCGGCCACTGAAATATGCTGAAAGAATGGGTTGACTGGACCTATATTCACTGGAATTTAGAAGGATGAGAGGGAATTTTCTAGAAACATATAACGTTCTTAAGGGATTGTTCAAAAGGTTCAAAGGTTATTTATTGGTCACGTACACCAATGTAGTGAAATGCTTCTTACCAATGCAGCACAGAAAAAAAAATACAGACATAACAATAATAAAGAGATTTAAACATAAAAAACATCCCCCCACAATGGTTCCCATTATGAGGGAAGGCACAATGTCCAGTCCCCATCCCAAGTCCACCCATAGTCGGGCCTATTGAGGCCTCCGCAGTCGCCTTCACGGAGGCCCGATGTTCCAGGCCATTCTCGCCGGGTGATGGTGCTCCGGCGTCGGGAGAATCCTCTCAGCTGCTTGGGACACCTGGAACGGCCGCTTCCTTACCGGAGTCCGCGGCTTCCGAAGCCAGCAAGACCGTGCTGAATGGAGCTCCCCCACTGGTGATCTCGGCGAGAGATCCCCGGCTCCCGATGTTGAAGTTCAGTGCTGCTGTCCGCAGCCGGCCGCTCCACAGTCCCGCAGCTCCGCGATGTTTTTCTCGGCGGTCTCAGCTCACCGGAGTTCCAGCGCGGCGACCCAGGCAAGGCATCGCCCGCTCCGCGATAGCGCTCCAGCGCTGCGCCACCGCCAAAGTCGAGTTTCTGGGCGGTCACCTCAGGAAATGCCGCTCCAGGCCCGCTGGTAGGCCGCGATGACGGGTCGAAAGTGCGGCCCGGAGAAAAGCTGCCTCTCCGACCAGGTAGGGACCCTGAAAAGTAGTTTCCCCCTTCCCCCCCACCACCCCCCACATAAAAAAGACTAGAACTCTAAAAACAAAACGCTAAAACTCACTAAAAATTTAAAAAAAGAGTGAAAAACAAACAGCTGCAGGCTGGGCAGCCATACCATACAGGACGGCGCCCTCTGTCTGTGACAGGCTAGATGTAGGAAAAATGTTGGGGGAGTCCAGAACCAGAGGTCACAGTTTAGGACTGAGATGAGGAAATACTTTTTCACCCAGAGAGTTGTGAATCTGCGGAATTCTCTGCCACAGAAGGCAGTGGAGACCAATTCGCTGGATGTATTCAAGAGAAAGTCAGATTTAGCTCTTAGGGCTAACGGAATCAAGGGATATGGGAAAAAGCAGGAACGGGGTACTGATTCTGGATGATCAGCCATGATCATATTGAATGGCGGTGCAGGCTCGAAGGGCTGAATGGCCTACTCCTGCACCTATTTTCTATGTTTCCATGAGATGTGGTGTCCAAAACTGAGCACCGTATTTCAGAAGGTGCATGACCACAACTCCGTACAAGTGGAACATCATCTTAATTTGAGATTCGGCCCACTGCAGACGTTAATTTTATTTGTGCATTAGTCATGAAGAATAAAGAACAATGATTGAAAGATATGCAAAAAAAGTCACGATTATTAAGGACACAGGCCATTGCTAGCTGGTTTGTTGGGTAAAAATGAGAAGCTGGTGCAACTTGGGTGGGAGAGGGATAGAGGGAGAGAGAGGGAATGCCTGAACGTTAGATAAATCAATATTTATACCGCTGGGCTCTAAGCTGCCCAAGAGAAATACGAGATGATGTTCACATGGAAGGTGGATAGGTATTTGAAAAAATATTATTTTTTGCACCGTGGTGCAAAGTTGGGAAAAGGGGAAGTACAACGGGATCTGAGGGTCCCTGTTTATCAGTCAATTAAAGTAATCATGCAGGTACAGCAGGCAGTGAAGAAAGCAAATGGCATGGCATGGCAAATGGCAGGGTCACAGTCTAAGGATAAGGGGGAATTCCTTTAGGACCGAAATGAGGAAAACATTCTTTACACAGAGAGTGGTGAGTCTCTGGAATTCTCTGCCACAGAAGGTAGTTGAGGCCAGTTCATTGGCTATATTTAAGAGGGCATTTGATGTGGCACTTGTGGCTAAAGGGATCAGGGGGTATGGAGAGAAGGCAGGTACGGGATACATAGAAACATAGAAAATAGGTGCAGGAGTAGGCCATTCGGCCCTTCGAGCCTGCACCGCCATTCAATGTGATCATGGCTGATCATCCAACTCAGTATCCCGTACCTGCCTTCTCTCCATACCCCCTGATCCCTTTAGCCACAAGTGCTACATCTAACGCCCTCTTAAATATAGCCAATGAACTGGCCTCAACTACCTTCTGTGGCAGAGAATTCCAGAGACTCACGACTCTCTGTGTAAAGAATGTTTTCCTCATTTCGGTCCTAAAGGAATTCCCCCTTATCCTTAGACTGTGACCCCTTGTTCTGGAACAAGGCTGAGTTGGATGATCAGCCATGATCACATTGAATGGCAGTGCAGGCTCGAAGGGCCGAATGGCCTACTCCTGCACCTATTTTCTATGTTTCTATGTTTCATAACAAGAGGAGTTGATTATAGGAGCAAAGAGGTCCTTCTGCGGTTGTACAGGGCCCTAGTGAGACCACACCTGGAGTATTGTGTGCAGTGTTGGTCTCCAAATTTGAGAAAGGACATTCTTGCCATTGAGGAAGTGCGGCGTAGGTTCACAGGTTCCAGTTAATTGCCGGGATGGCAGGACTGTCTTATGCTGATAGAAAGGAGCTGCTGGGCTAGTATACTGAATTTAGAAGGATGAGAGGGGATCTTATTGAAACATATAAGATTATTAAGGGTTTGGACAAGCTAGCGGCAGGAAACATGTTCCCGATGTTGGGAGAGTCCAGAACCAGGGGCCACAGTTTAAGAATAAGGGGTAAGCCATTTAAAATGGAAATGAGGAAACACTTTTTCACACAGAGAGTTGTGAGTCTGTGGAATTCTCAGCCTCAGAGGGCGGTGGAGGCCGGTTCTCTGGATATTTTCAAGAGAGAGCCGGATAGGACTTTTGAAGACAGGGGATATGGGGAGATGGCAGGAACGGGGTACTGATTGTGGATGGTCAGCCATGATCACATTGAATAGCGGTGCTGGCTCGAAGGGCCGAATGGTCTACTCCTGCACCTATTGTCTATTGTCTATTGTGTAGCTGGTAGAGTTCACGGCGCCAGAGACCGGGCTTGACCCGGGTTTGTCGGGCCCATCTGAAATATGTTGACCGGTGATTGATCTTGTTTCCCCCGACACTGTGTTTCTCCCTCCAGATTTAGCACTTACCGCGAGCAGCTTACTGAAGAAGAATGGACCAATAAATGAAATCAGAGAGAGACCAAGATCTGCCGAGATTCTGCAAGAACTTCTCGTTCAAGGGATCCTAAATCAGTCTCACAATGAGGACTGGCACGAGGTCCAAACTATACTGGTACATGTTATTTCCATCCGCTGCATGTGGAAGCAAAAAATATATTTGATTGATTACTATGTAGTCGTTAACCATGTTGTACAGTGAAGAGCTTTTAGTTGTGTGCTATCCAGTCAGCGGAAAGACTGTACATGATTGCATTTGAGCCATCCACAGTGAGCAGATGCAGGATAAAGGGAAGAAGGTGTAGCCCAAAGTGAGTCCAATAAAAGATGAGGAGGGATTTCTTTAGTCAGAGGGTGGTGAATCTGCGGAATTCATTGCCACAGATTAGAAATGTAGAAACACAGAAAATTAGGTGCAGCAGTAGGCCATTCGGCCCTTTGAGCAAATTATTCAATATGATCTTCTTCTTCTTGCGTATGGCGTGCACAGCCTGAGGTTGCAGGACAACTTGTTCTATTTGATCTTATTTGATTGTGCGCGCCGGGTTGATTGCATTCGTCGAAACAGGGCGGACCACGTGAAGGTTGCAATCTCACACCCCATTTAATATGACCAAGGCTGACAATCTAAAATCAGTGCTCCGTTCCTGCTTTTTCCCCACATCCTTCAATTCCTTCAGCCCTAAGAGCAAAATCTAGCTGGTTTAGTTATATTTATTATTGTCACGTGTACCAAGGTATAGTGAAAAGCGTTTGCTGTGGCAGTGGAGGCTAAGTCTATAGTAAATAGATTTACTAGAATGTTGCCTGGGTTCCAGCAACTAAGTTACAGAGAAAGGTTGAACAAGTTAGGTCTTTATTCTTTGGAGCGCAGAAGGTTAAGGGGGGACTTGATTGAGGTCTTTAAAACGATGAAAGGGATAGACAGAGTTGACGTGGATAAGCTTTTCCCATTGAGGGTAGGGAAGATTCAAACAAGAGGGCATGACATGAGAATTAAGGGACAGAAGTTTAGGGGTAACATGAGGGGGAACTTCTTTACTCAGAGAGTGGTGGCTGTGTGGAATGATCTTCCTGCAGAAGTGGTGGAGGCAGGATCGATTTTAACATTTAAAAGTAAAGTGGATAGGTATATGGACGGGAAGGGAATGGAGGGGTATGGTCTGAGTGCAGGTAGATGGGACTAGGGGGAAATAAATGGTCGGCACCGACTGGAAGGGCCGAGAAGGCCTGTTTCCGTGCTGTAATTGTTATATGGTTATATGGTTAAGTCAATGGATATATTTAAGGCAGGGATTGATACATTCTTGATTAGTTCCGGTGTCAGGGATTATGAGGAGAAGGCAGGAGAATGGGGTTGAGAGGGAAAGATAGATCAGCCATGGTTGAATGGCGGAGTAGACTTGATGGGCCGAATGGCCTAATTCTGCTCCTATCTATTAAGGGCCTGTCCTACTTAGGCTATTTTTTAGGCGACTATAGACAACTAGGCTGTCGCCACATGGTCGCCGGGGTGTAAGGTCGTGAGTAGTCCCCTCAGTCGCCCAAAGAGTCGTAGTGTCTTTCTCATCACCGCTGGGTTTTCAACATGTTCAAAAAATTTCGGCGACAGTCGGCAACAGTGGGTTTGACGCCAATGAGCGTAGCTTGACTTCACCTGACGTAGGTGCTGTCGTAGGTTGTCGCCGGTGCTGACTGGTGAATTCCATTGGCAACTGCCTACGTCAACCTGCGTCAACCGGCGACAGGTACCGGCGACTGAATTGTCTTCGGTTGTCTTCAGCTGTCGCCGGCAAGGTCGTAGCTTGTCGCGGTGCGGTCGGAGGTTGACTTCGGTTGTCGTAGGTTGTCGCCTCTGTGTGGTCGTAGGTGGACGTCCTAACGGGTCGTCGGTTGTCGGTAGCTTGCCGTAGTTTGACGTCGACTAGGTGGTGGGTTGTCGTAGACATTGTTGTAGACATTGTCATTGTGGAGGGGGGGCAGGGTGCAGTCGCCGGTGGGACAGGCTCTTTAGGAGCATTAAAGATATTAAAGATAGTGTGAGGGTCTCCAATGAGCGTTCTTGTCCTGTACTGAAGTCAGTACTGATTATGAACTGCTGTATGATTTCAACATTTTAGAAACATAGAAACGTAGAAATTAGGTGCAGGAGTAGACCATTCGGCCCTTCGAGCCTGCACCGCCATTCAATATGGTCATGGCTGATCATCCAACTCAGTATCCCGTACCTGCCTTCTCTCCATACCCTCTGATCCCCTTAGCCACAAGAGCCACATCTAACTCCCTCTTAAATATAGCCAATGAACTGGCCTCAACTACCCTCTGTGGCAGAGAGTTCCAGAGACCCACCACTCTCTGTGTGAAAAAAGTCCTTCTCATCTCGGTCCTAAAGGATTTCCCCCTTATCCTTAAGCTGTGACCCCTTGTCCTGGACCTCCCCAACATCGGGAACAATCTTCCTGCATCTAGCCTGTCCAACCCCTTAAGAATTTTGTACGTTTCTATAAGATCCCTTCTCAATCTCCTAAATTCTAGAGAGTATAAACCGAGTCTATCCAGTCTTTCTTCATAAGACAGTCCTGCCATCCCAGGAATCAGTCTGGTGAACCTTCTCTGCACTCCCTCTATGGCAATAATGACCTTCCTCAGATTTTACTCTCGTATAGTGGACAGGTATATGGACAGGAAGGGAATGGAGGGGTATGGTCTGAGTGCAGGTAGATGGGACTAGAGGAAAATAAATGGTCGGCACGGACTGGAAGGGCCGAGAAGGCCTGTTTCCGTGCTGTAATTGTTATATGGTTATATGGTTATTTTACTTAATTGATTTTCTCAGCACATTGATTTCTCTGGAATATTTTAGCCGTTTAAAATTCCTTGCCAAGTGACCATTTTTGTTTATGATTGAGTTTAGTCTGACGTGAAGTCCACCGAAGGGGTCCTGAAGAAGTTACCGTCGCGACTCGATAAGTTAAGGATCGAGACCACCAAGCAGGACAACGTAACGATAGAGGAAATAGAAAATAAAATGATGACAGCCGACGACAGGAGGAAGGTGAGGTAACATCCCTGGTGTGAAAGTGTTTCAGAAGGAACTGCAGATGCTGGAAAAATCGAAGGTAGACGAAAAATGCCGGAGACACTCAGCGGGTGAGGCAGCATCTATGGAGAGAAGGAATAGGTGACGATTCGGGTCGAGACCCTTCCCAACCCGAAAAACGTCGCCCATCCCAGATGCGAACGTGGTCGTTTTTCACGACAGCTTGACCAGAAGCACGGTTGGTAGAGCTGCCGCTGCCGCCTCACGGCGCCAGAGAGCCGGGTTCGATCCCGATCCTGGGAACCGTCCACGTGGAGATTTCACACGTTCTCCCGGTGACCACCTGGATTTCCTCCGGGAGCTCCGGTTTCAAACATTTCCCAAGTTCTAGGAGGAGAATAAGGCCATTCTGCCCATCTAGTCTGCGCCGCCATTCAATCATGGCTGGACTATCTTTCCCGCCCAACCCCATTCTCCTGCCTTCTCCCCATAACCCCCGACACCCATAGTAAACACGAATCTGTCAATCTCTGCCTTAAAAATATCCGATGTCAGACGTCTGTGGCAAAGAATTCCACAGGTTCACCACCCTCTGACTAGAGATATTTCTCTTTATTTGCTTTCTAATGGCACATGCTTTTATTCAGTAGCTACGACCTCTAATCCGTTGACACCCCCACTAGTGGAAACATCCTCTCCACATCCACTCTATCCAGGCCTTTCACTATTCGCTAAGTTTCAATGAGGTCTCCCATTATCCTTCTAAACTGGCCCAGTGCCATCAATAGACAATAGGTGCAGGAGTAGGCCATTCGGCCCTTCGAGCCAGCACCGCCATTCAATGTGATCATGGCTGATCATCCCCAATCAGTACCCCGTTCCTGCCTTCTGCCAATATCCCCCTGACTCCGCTATTTTTAAGAGCCCTATCTAACTCTCTCTTGAAAGCATCCAGAGAACCTGCCCCCACCGCCCTCTGAGGCGGAGAATTCCACAGACTCACCACTCTCTGTGAGAAAAAGTGTTTCCTCATCTCCGTTCTAAATGGCTTACTCCTTATTCTTAAACTGTGGCCCCTGGTTCTGGACTCCCCCAACATCGGGAACAGTCTCCTGCCTACTCCTGCCTACTCAAGACTCTGAAGAAAAGGTCCCGACCTGAAACGTCACCTTTCCATGTTCTCCAGGGTTGCTGCCCCACTCGCTGGATTACTCCAGCACTTTGTGCCTTTCCTTGGTAAACTAGCATCTGCAGTTCCTCGATTACTCTGACTTTAAATGAACAATGATATGGCATTTTGCACTCTGCATGCAAAAATCAGAAACAATATAATGTGGTTTAAATTGTGGGATTGTCTAAAGAGTTCATTGTTACTGCTGGATAACTTCCTCTGCTGGGAATATTACTGTGAAGATGTGGGGGGTAATTATCATGGTTTGTCCAGGAATTTTCCAGGAATTCACACACAGGTTATGCATTACAAGTCTGTCACTGGAATTCCTTCCCATGAAATTTGGCTCGGAAATTGAAATATTCATTTTTTACTGTGCTTTGGAAGGCATGAGCTGAAGGAGTTCAAGTGGAATTGGAAATTATATTGAGGCACTGGCACTTATGTTCAGAAGGTCATAAGTGATAGGAACAGAATTTGGCCATTCAACCCATCAAGGCTACTCTGCCATTCAATCATGGCTGATCTATATTTCCCTCCGAACACCATTCTCCTGCCTTCTCCCCATAACCCCTGACACCCGTACTAATCACCAATCTATCTAACGCTGCCTTAAAAATATCCATTGACTTGGCCTCCACAGCCTTCTGTGCAAAGAATGCCACAGATTCACCACCCTCTGACCAAATAAATTCTCCCCCATTTACTTCCTAAACCATATAACCATATAACCATATAACAATTACAGCACGGAAACAGCTTCTAGGCCCTTCCAGTCCGTGCCGACCATTTATATTCCCCTAGTCCCATTTACCTGCACTCAGACCATACCCCTCCATTCCCTTCCCGTCCATATACCTATCCACTTTACTTTTAAATGTTAAAATTGATCCTGCCTCCACCACTTCTGCAGGAAGATCATTCCACACAGCCACCACTCTCTGAGTAAAGAAGATCCCCCTCATGTTACCCCTAAACTTCTGTCCCTTAATTCTCATGTCATGCCCTCTTGTTTGAATCTTCCCTACCCTCAATGGGAAAAGCTTATCCACGTCAAGTCTGTCTATCACTTTCATCATTTTAAAGACCTCAATCAAGTCCCCCCTTAACCTTCTGCGCTACAAAGAATAAAGACCTAACTTGTTCCACCTTTCTCTGTAACTTAGTTGCTGGAACCCAGGCAACATTATAGTAAATCTCCTCTGTACTCTCTCTATTTTGTTAACATCCTTCCTATAATTAGACGACCATAATTGTACACCATACTCCAGAATTGGTCTCACCAATGCCTTGTACAATTTTAACATTACTTCCCTACTCCTATATTCAATGCTCTGATTTATAAAGGCCAGCACACCAAAAGCTTTCTTTACCACCCTATCTACATGCGATTCCACCTTCAGGGAACTATGCACAGTTATTCCTAGATCCCTCTGTTCCACAGCATTCCTCAATTCCCTACCGTTTACCATGTACGTCCTATTTTGATTTTCCTGCCAAGATGTAGCACCTCACACTTACCAGCATTAAACTCCATCTGCCATCTATCAGCCCACTCTTCCAAATGGCCCAAATCTCTCTGTAGACTTTGAAAATCTACTTCATTATCCACAGCACCACCTATCTTAGTATCATCTGCATACTTACTTATCCAATTTTCCACCCCATCATCTAGATCATTGATGTACATGACAAACAACTGTACAATTTGTAAAGGAAAGTGCTTTAATTCAAAGGCTGTGACCTCTGGTCCTAGACTCTCCCACTAGTGGAAACATCCTATCTATATCCATTCTATTTAGGCCTTTCACTAATTGGTATGTTTCAATGAGGTCCTCCCCCTCATCCTTCTAAACTCCAGCGAGTACAGGCCCAGTGCCGTCAAACGCTCATCATTTGTTAACCCACTCATTCCTGGGATCATTCTCGTAAACCTCCTCTGGACCCTCTCCAGCGCCAGCACATCCTTCCTCAGATATGTTGCCCAAACTTTGCTGACCGTGCTGCAAATGCAACCTCAGCATTACATCCCTGGGTTTTTTTTGTATAAAATTCCAGCCCCTCTAGAAGTAAATGCTAGCTTTGCGTATGCCTTAATGAATAAAACAAAAAAGCAATGTTTGTTTTAGATGAAAGAAGTCAAGTTAAAGGAAAGACTGAATAAGTTTAATCCTTCAGTGTTGACGATGGATGGCCAGTCGACTGAAATGCCGCCAGAACCCGAACACGCGACCTTGGAGGAAATTGTTGACAAGTTAACCACCCAGCAGCAGGAGTTCCAGCAAGAATGGCAGGAGGGGCCGAAGGGAAAAGACAGGAATGACCAGTTGGATGGCAGAACGGGACCTAACCAGCAAGAGAGCAAGGCCAATTGTGAAGATTTGGAATTGGACCATCGCGGTTATTTGACGGCACCACCGGCTGAAGAAATAACTGTGAACAAAAGCTGAACCCACTTCACAAATCGTGGATCAATAGCCAAGTGACTTGCTCGTTAGTGTCTGCAGAGGGTGGGGGGGTGGGGGGGAGGGGGGGGGAAGGGGCGGGGGAGGGAGTGGGGGGGGGGGGGGAGGTTGGAGGTTTCTGTTATTTTTTTTTCTTTTTAACATCACGTTGCATTGTCATGAACTACAGATTGCCAAAGTCTACAAAAGTCATTGTGAGAAAAAAAATATTCGGAGTCAATAAAAGTTGTCCATGATGATTTTGAATTTTAATGTTAAATAAATGTTTGGCTTTTACAAAGGCGGTGAACTTGCCCAAAGAGTCTCAAAATATGCAGAAGCGATAGAAGTGTCCCGGCACGAGAATGATCCTAGGAATGATTCGGTTAACGTACGAAGAGCTTTCAAAGCCACTGGGCCTGTAGTCGCTGGGGTTTAGAAGGATGAAGGGTGGGAAGGGGGGGGGGGGGGGGGGGGGGGAACCTCATTTAAAACTAACTGAATAATGAAAGGCCTGGATAGAGTGGATGTGGAGAGGATGTTTCCACTGGTGGGAGAGTCTAGGACCAGAGGTCACAGCCTCAATATGTAAAAGGGCGTTCCTTTAGGAAGGAGATGAGAAGGAATTTCTTTAGTCAGGGGGTGGTGAATATGTGCAATTTATTATCAGACGGCTGTGGAGGCCAAGTCAATGCATATTTTGAAGGCGGAGATTGATTAGTGCGGGTGTCAGGGGTTATGGAGCGAAGGCGGGAGAATGGGGTTGAGAGGGAAAGATAGATCAGCCATAATTGAACGGCAGAGTAGATTTGATGGGCCGAACGGCCTAATTCTACTCCTAGAACTCTTGAACACTGTGCCGCCTGGTGCTAACAGCTATAAATCCCAAAGTGATGGAATAACTCAGCGGGTTAGGCAACATCTCTGGAGAACACGGTCAAGACGTGTCTCAGGACCAGACGCCTTCTTCAGATCCGAAACGTCACCTATCCGGGATGGCGGGACTGTCATATGCTGAGAGAATGGAGCAGCTGGGCTTGTACACTCTGGAGTCTAGAAGGATGAGAGGGAATCTCATTGAAACATATAAGATTGTTAAGGGCTTGGACACGATAGAGGCAGGAAACATGTTCCCGATGTTGGGGGAGTCCAGAACCAGGGGCCGCAGTTTAAGAATAAGGAGTAAGCCATTTAGAACGGAGACGAGGAAACACTTTTTCTCACAGAGAGTGGTGAGTCTGTGGAATTCTCTGCCGCAGAGGGTGGTGGAGGCCGGTTCTCTGGATGCTTTCAAGAGAGAGCTAGACAGGGCTCTTAAAAATAGCGGAGTCAGGGGATATGGGGAGAAGGCAGGAACGGGGTACTGATTGGGGATGATCAGCCATGATCACATTAAATGGCGTTGCTGGCTCGAAGGGCCAAATGACCTACTCCTGCACCTATTGTCAATTGTTCTCCATGGAGATGCTGCCTGACCCATTGAGTCACTGTCACTGACTCTCAATCAGGAGATCCATGCGGCCTCGTCGAGAGTGCAAGTGTGATTGGTGAAACGATCGGTGAGTCTACGCTTGCTCTCGCCAAGGTAAATATTGGCCCGCACCAGGTACAGTAGATGAGGTTAGAGGAGGTGCAGGTGAGCATCGGTCTCACCTGGAAGGACTGCTGGGGAGGTGGGGGGGGGGTCCCTGGTTGGAGTCGAGGGAGGAGGTACAGGGCCAGGTGTTGCATCACCTGCAGTTCCATGGGAAGGTACCGGGCAGGACGGTGGTTTGGGTGGGAAGGGCTGAGTGAACCAAGGAGTAGTGGTGGGAGCGGTCTCCGGGGGAAGGCGGGAAGGGGTGGGGATGGGAAGATGCGAGTGGTGGGGGATCACGTCGGCGGATGATTTGTGGGAGGTGAAGGCCGGCGGAGATCGACAGAATTTTGATTGGTACGGGTGCCAGAGGTGTCGGGCGAAGGCAGGAGAATGGGGATAAGGGGGAGAGATAGATCAGCCATGGTTGAATGGTGGAGTGGACTCGATGGGCTGAACGGCCTAATTCTGCTCCTGGAACCTATGAGCTTATGGCCAGGGGTAAAACTAGACAATAGACAATAGGTGCAGGAGGAGGCCATTCGAGCCAGCACCACCATTCAATGTGATTATGGCTGATCATCCCCAATCAGTACCCCGTTCCTGCCTTCTCCCCATATCCCCTGACTCTGCTATCTTTAAGAGCCCTATATAGCTCTCTCTTGAAAGTATCCAGAGAACCGGCCTCCACCGCCCTCTGAGGCAGAGAATTCCACAGACTCACAACTCTCTGTGAGAAAAAGTGTTTCCTAAGGAGCAGGGAACTCTATCTTTCTTCCATCAGGGGAGAGGGGGAGCCAGAGCAGTACGAGGGGACATAGAAAAAATGGGGGTCATAAGGTCACAAGGAATAGGAGTAGAATTAGGCCATTCGGCCAATCAAGTCAACTCCACCATTCAACCATGGCTGATCTCTCCCTCCTCCTAATCCCATTTTCCTGCCTTCTTCCCATGGAGCGTTTAGGGGGGAACCACATTTACTACAGAAAGTGGACATCACCGATGTCTTAGAAAAGAAAGCCTCATCTGAGGAACAGATGCGACAGAGATGGAGAAATTGGGAGTAAGGGGGTGGCGTCTTTGTGTAGGCCGGGCAGGAGTAAGTGTAGTCCAGATAGCTGTGGGAGTTGATAGGTTTGTAGTTTGTGTTAAGTGCATCATCTGTCCCCTGTGATGGAAACAGAGAGAACAAGAAAGGGGGCAAGAGGTGTCGGAGATAGTCCAAGTGAATTTGAGGGCAGGGTTGAAGTTAGTGGTAACGTTAATGAACGAGCCATTAGTTTATTGTCACGTACTGAGGTACAGTGAAAAGCTATTGAGTGCTAACCAGTCAGCGGAAAGACAATACGTGATTACAAATGAGCCATCCACAGTGTTCAGATGCATGATAAAGGGAACATCATGAATAACAGTTAGTGCAAGATAAAGACTAGTAATCAACATTCAAGACTATTTGCTCCATAAACCTTGATGCCCTTACCTAATAAAGAAATCTGTTGCAAATATAGTTGGTTATTTTTGACTTTATACAATGCCATGTTATCGATTAGCAAGCTGTGCCTACTTTGAGGGAGTTCTCCGCCTCTCTCCGACGAGAGTTCTTCAAACGCCCCCCTCTGGGGTTCCTCCTGCTCTCCGCCCCCACCACCACATTTTAACCAGGCTTTGTAAGTAGTAAGTAGTAATTTTTAATTTATATAGCTCTTTTAAATCAAATCATGTTGAAGCCAAAGTGCTTTACAGAGAATCCCATACATCCATATAAAATAATAAAAAAAGAAGAAAAAAAGAGACACCATTTTTTTTTGGTTCAGCGAGTGTCAGTGAAGCGGGCGAAACATGGCGGAATCCCTCGGCAACCAACACTGATCGCTTCCGCAGTCTTGCTGCGCGGACAGACGCCCGTAGATCTCGCGCCTGTCCTCTCTCCTCTGTCACCGATTTTGGTTCACAGTTGGAAGTGGAGTGAAGAAAAGACCTAGTTTGGAAAGTCAACAAAATAGAGAGAGTACAGAGGAGATTTACTGGAATGTTGCCTGGGTTCCAGCAACTAAGTTACAGAGAAAGGTTGAACAAGTTAGGTCTTTATTCTTTGAAGCGCAGAAGGTTAAGGGAGGACTTGATTGAGGTCTTTAAAATGATGAAAGGGATAGACAGAGTTGACGTGGATAAGCTTTTCCCATTGAGGATAGGGAAGATTCAAACAAGAGGGCATGACATGAGAATTAAGGGACAGAAGTTTAGGGGTAACATGAGGGGGAACTTCTTTACTCAGAGAGTGGTGGCTGTGTGGAATGATCTTCCAGCAGAAGTGGTGGAGGCAGGATCGATTTTAACGTTTAAAAGTAAAGTGGATAGGTATATGGACGGGAAGGGAATGGAGGGGTATGGTCTGAGTGCAGGTAGATGGGACTAGGGGAAAATAAATGGTCGGCACGGACTGGAAGAGCCGAGAAGGCCTGTTTCCGTGCTGTAATTGTTATATGGTTATACACTATAGGATTCAACATGAACGACCCCCCAACAGCAGAATCAATGCTGTCCACTGTGAGGGAAGGCACCAAAAAGTCCAGTCCTCGTCCTCCTCCATGTCCACCTGAGGTCGGGGCCTATTTGAGGCCTCCGCAGCCAGTCGCAACAACGGCGGCCCGATGTTAAAGGCCCACCTGCCGGGAAGATTTGAACTCCGGAGTCGGGTGAACAGTCCTCAGCGGCATGGAAATATCTGGAGCATCCGCTTCCTCCCCGGAGACCGCGGCACCCGAAGTCCTCAGGCCGCACTGGCTGGAGCCCCGACTCTGGCGATCTCGGATCCCAGGCTCGGAGGTGTTTTAAATCCAACGCCGCCCGCAGCTCCGCGATGTTGGGAGTCGGCGGTCACAGCGCTCCGGAGCTTACCGCGCGGCGACCCGGCAAGGCATCGCCCGCTCCGTGATGGTGTCCCAGTGCCGTGCCGCCGCCGGAGCTGCAGTCGCGGCCTGTCCCGGCAGGAAACGCCACTCCAGTCCCGACAGTCGGCCGCACGGATAGGCCGGAGATGTTATTCGGAGGAAAACCGCAGAAATAAGGTTCACCCCTCCCCCCACCCACCACACAAAAGACCTACCACCTAAACATTTTGTTTTAACAGGACTAAAAATAAAAATTAAAAAGGGTGAAAGGACGGACTGCAGGCAGAGCAGCCATGCACAACGGCGCCCCACTCCTGCAGTCCGCCAGTTTTAGTGTGTCTGAATCGTGTTACCACAGCGACCACGGTGTGTGATTCCAGACATTCCAGTTCGGACCCAACCCGGATTACAGGTACCAGTTCTGTTCAGTGCGTGCCAAGGCAGCTGTCTCAGCATTTGCAGTTGAGTATAGTTTAGTTCATTGTCACGTGTACCGAGGTAGAGCGAAAAGCTTTTGTTGCGTGCTATCCAGTCAGCGGAAAGACAATACACAATTACAATCGAGCCATTTACAGTGTACAGCTACATGATAATAAGGGAATTACGTTTAGTGCAAGGTAAAGTCAGTAAAGTCCGATCAAAGATAGTCCAAGGGTCACCCATGAGGTAGATAGTAGTTCAGGACTGCTCTCTGGTTGCGGTAGGATGGTTCACATGCCTGATAACAGCTGGGAAGAAACTGTCTCTGAATCTGGAGGTGTGCGTTTTCACACTTCTGTACCTCTTGCCCAATGGGAGAGGTGAGAAGAGGGAGTGGCCAGGGTGCGACTGTCCTTGATTATGCTGATTGAGGTGTAAATGGAGTCAATGGAAGGGAGGTTGGTTTGCACGATGTTCTGGGCTGCGTCCACAATACTCTGCTATTTCTTGCGGTCTTGGATGGAGCTGCTCCCAAACCGAGCAGCTTCTTCTTCTGTCGTGTGTCTTTGAGACCTGCCGCTCCGTTGAGGCGAGCCAGGCCAACGTGTCATCGTCCAGGTCAATCGGACCTCGTTCACCATTCGGTGGCCGGTGTTTGGGGCAACTGGTGACGATGTGTCCCACTGTCAGTGCTGGGTCCCCACACTCGCAGGAGGCGCTGTCCACGAGGCCCCACCTCTTCATCGCGAACCGTTAAACCAAGCAGCAATGCATCCTGATAAAATGCTTTCTGTGGCACATCTGTAGAAGGTGGTGAGAGTTGTAGGGGACACTCCTAGGGAACTTCCTAAAAGGCCTGTCCTACAAGCATGCAACTCTATGCGATTAGCGCGACCTAACATGGTCGCTTGAGCCGTCCGGCGTCGCGGGGCCGGTCCCACTTCAATTGCCGGAGTCGTGCGGAATTGTGCGGAATTCGTCCCGACATCACGCGGGGCTCCGAAAAACTGACCATGTTCAAAAATTTCTGCACGGCAACGGCTTGTCGGCTCACAGTTGCCTCGACGCATTACACACCGCCCCGACGTCGTGCCTCCATGACCCTCTCTGTAGGTGCATCCGTGACCCTCTATGTGTGTGGCTCCGTGGCCCTCTGTGTGTGTGTGCCTCGGTGCCCCTCTCTGTGTGCCCCTCTCTGTCCTGGTGAACTTACCTTAGACTTCGCTCCAAGTTCATAGAAACATAGAAACATAGAAATTAGGTGCAGGAGTAGGCCATTCGGCCCTTCGAGCCTGCACCGCCATTCAATATGATCATGGCTGATCATCCAACTCAGTATCCCGTACCTGCCTTCTCTCC
Organism: Raja brachyura; assembly: GCA_963514005.1. The sequence continues at coordinate 146,020,631 of OY740782.1, read as the reverse complement.
ATACCCTCTGATCCCCTTAGCCACAAGGGCCACATCTAACTCCCTCTTAAATATAGCCAATGAACTGGCCTCAACTACCCTCTGTGGCAGAGAGTTCCAGAGACCCACCACTCTCTGTGTGAAAAAATTCCTTTTCATCTCGGTCCTAAAGGATTTCCCCCTTATCCTTAAGCTGTGACCCCTTGTCCTGGACCTCCCCAACATCGGGAACAATCTTCCTGCATCCAGCCTGTCCAACCCCTTAAGAATCTTGTAAGTTTCTATAAGATCCCCTCTCAATCTCCTAAATTCTAGAGAGTATAAACCGAGTCTATGCAGTCTTTGTTCATAAGACAGTCCTGACATCCCAGGAATCAGTCTGGTGAACCTTCGCTGCACTCCCTCTATGGCAATAATGTCCTTCCTCATATTTGGAGACCAGAACTGTACGCAATACTCCAGGTGTGGCCTCACCAAGACCCTATACAACTGAACTAGAACCTCCCTGCTCCTATACTCAAATCCTTTTGCTATGAAAGCTAAGATACCATTGGCTTTCTTCACTGCCTGCTGTACCTGCATGCCTACCATGACACCCAGGTCGCGCTGCATCTCCCCTTTTCCTAATCGGCCACCATTTAGCTAGTAGTCGGTTTTCCTATTTTTGCCACCAAAGTGGATAACCTCATATTTATCCACATTATACTGCATCTGCCAAACATTTGCCCACTCACCCAGCCTATCCAAGTCACCGTGCATTCTCCTAGCATCCTCCTCACAGCTAACACTGCCCCCCAGCTTAGTGTTATCCGCAAACTTGGAGATATTGCCTTCAATTCCCTCATCCAGATCATTTATGTATATTTTAAATAGCTGGGGTCCCAGCACTGAGCCTTGCGGTACCCCACTAGTCACTGCCTGCCATTGTGAAAACGACCTGTTAACTCCTACTCTTTGCTTCCTGTTTGCCAGCCAGTTCTCTATCCACATCAATACTGAACCCACAATGCCATATGCTTCAAGTTTATATACTAATCGCTTATGTGGGACCTTGTCGAAAGCCTTCTGGAAGTCCAGATACACCACATCCACTGGTTCTCCCCCATCCACGCTACTAGTTACATCCTCGAAAAATTCCACAAGATTCGTCAGACATGATTTACCTTTCGTAAATCCATGCTGACTTTGTCCAATGATTTCACCACTTTCCAAATGTGCTGCTATCCTATCTTTAATAACTGACTCTAGCAGTTTCCCCACTACCGATGTTAGACTAACTGGTCTGTAATTCCCGGTTTTCTCCCTCCCCCCTTTCTTAAAAAGAGGGGTTACGTTTGCTACCCGCCAATCCTCAGGAACTACTCCAGAATCTAAAGAGTTTTGAAAGATTATCACTAATGCATCCACTATTTCCGGAGCTACTTCCTTAAGTACTCTGGGATGCAGCCTATCTGGCCCTGGGGATTTATCGGCCTTTAATCCATTCAATTTACCCAACACCACCTCCCGACTAACCTGGATTTCACTCAAGTACTCCTTTGACCTGCGGTCCCCTGCTATTTCCGGCAGATTATTTATGTCTTCCTTAGTGAAGACGGAACCAAAGTAGTTATTCAATTGGTCCGCCATATCCTTGTGCCCCATGATCAACTCACCTGTTTCTGACTGCAAGGGACCTACATTTGTTTTAACTAATCTATTTCTCTTCACATATCTATAAAAACTTTTGCAGTCAGTTTTTATGTTCCCTGCCAGTTTTCTTTCATAATCTATTTTTCCTTTCCTAATCAAGCCCTTTGTCCTTCTCTGCTGGTCTCTGAATTTCTCCCAGTCCTCTGGTATGCTGCTTTTTCTGGCTACTTTGTAGTCAAGTTCGCCTCACTTTGCACCGCGTTGCGCCACTCACCCGACCTCCGCGCGGCCCCTGCTGCCGGTTTGGTCGCGCTTGCCGCATGCAGGCGCATGCTGGTGGGAACGGCCCTGTACAGGGGATCACCCGACCTCCGCGCGGCCCCCGCTTCTAGTTTGATCGCGTTCATCGCATAGAGTTGCATGCTGGTAGGACGGGCCCTTAAAGCCTTCTAAGGAAGTAGAAGAAGTACAGTCAAACAGTTCTCCTTCCGTGCCGTGCGTTCCAAAGATGCTGCCTGTCCCACTGAGTTACTTCAACAATTCTGTGTCTAGCAAGATATGAGGGATGTCTTTGGTATAGTCTTTGATAGCTAGGTGGCTCTGTTGTTACACTGTCTTTGTTTTTGTTTTACACCACACCACCACTTTATTTCCTTTTAAATGCAGAATAACTGATGGTGCCATAAAACTGAATCAATATTAGCCACATGGATTACATAACTGATGGAGATGAAAGCAAATGAATACCAATTTATAATATGAAACATGAATATAAAGTATAATGGCCTAGAAGCTCCATAAACACAAAATACTGAATAACTAGTTTAGTTTAGTTTACAGATACAGCCCGGAAACAGGCCCTTCGGCCCACCGAGTCCGCGCCGACCTGCGATCCCCGCACACTAACACTATCCTACACACACTAGGGACAATTTACACATACACCAAGCCAATTAATCTACAAACCTGTACGTCTTCAGAGCGTGGGAGGAAACTGAAGATCTCAGAGAAAACACACGCGGTCACGGGGAGAACGTACAAACTCCGTACAGACAGCACCCGTAGTCAGGATCGAACCCAGAACTCCGGGACTGCAAGCGTTGTAAGGCAGCAACTCTACCGTTGCGCCACCGTGCCAACTAAATGACCCTGGTAGCATCTGTGAAGTGTCATAGTGACACAGTGTGGAAACTGGCCCTTCAGCCCAACTTGCCCAAACTGGCCAACATGTGCCATCTACACTGGTCCCACCTGCCTGCGCTTGGCCCATACCCCTCTAAACCTGTCCCATCCATGTGCCTGTCTAAATGTTTCTTAAATGTTGCGATAGTACCTGCCTCAACTACATCCTCTGACTACTAACTCCCTCGCCTGCGTTTACCGATTACCAGCCTTGCTTTATCCCGCTCTTCCAGATCTATTTCTGCAATCAGTCTGAAGAAGGATCCAGGCCCGAAACATCACCTATCCATGTTCTCCAGAAATGCTGCCTGACCCGCTGAGTTACTCCAGCACTCTGTGAAACGTCACCTATCCATGTTCTCCAGAGATGCTGCCTGACCCGCTGAGTTACTCCAGCACTCTGTGAAACGTCACCTATACATGTTCTCCACAGATGCTGCCTGACCCGCTGAGTTCCTCCAGCACTCTGTGAAACGTCACCTATCCATGTTCTCCACAGATGCTGCCTGACCCACTGAGTTACTCCAGCACTCTGTGAAACGTCACCTATCCATGTTCTCCAGAGATGCTGCCTGACCCGCTGAGTTCCTCCAGCACTTTATGTCTTTCTTCAGTAAACCATCACCTGCAGTTCCATGTTGCCACAGTTTGAATGCTCATTTTGTTGTTTTGAGCATTTCAATTTAAAGGCCTTAATGCCAACGTTCTTTGGTTTTGAACCCTTCGGGAGATTTAGTGTTGCAAATTGGCCAGTAGTAGTATAGCAGAAGCACCAGAAAGTATCAAAGATCTGTAAGAATTGGACAAACTGCTTGGGAGGAGTACAGAAATGTAAAGATACGTACAAGATGCTGGAGTAACTCAGCGGGACAGGCAGCATCTCTGGAGAGAAGGAACGGGTGACGTTTTGGGCCGAGACCCTTCTTCAGACTAGTCAGGGAAAAGGGGAACAAGAGATATAGACTATGATTTAGGGAGATAAAGAATGATGAATGAAAGATATGCAAAAAAGCAACGATGATAAAGGAAACAGGCCATTGTTAGCTGTTTGGTGGGTGAAAATGAGAAGCTGGTATGACTTGAGTGGGGGAGGGATGGAGAGAGAGGGAATGCCGGGGTTACTTGAAGTTAGAAAAATCAATATCATACCACTGGGCTGTAAGCTGCCCAAGCGAAATATGAGATGCTCTTCCTCCAATTTGCGTTTAGCCTCAGTCTGACAATGGAGGAGACTCAGGACAGAAAGGTCAGTGTGGGAATGGGAAGGAGAATTAAAGTGTTTAGCCACCGGGAGATCAGGTAGGTTCAGGTGGGCTGAGCGAAGGTGTTCCGCGAAATGATTGCCCAGTCTGCGTTTGGTCCCGCTGATGAAAAAGGGTCCGCATCTTGAACAACGGATACAGTGGATGAGGTTGGAGGAGGTTTAAGGCAGCATCTGCAGTTACTTCCGATACAATGTTACTTTAACATAAAATCATGGCGATTTGAGGTGAATTTAATTAAAAAAAGAACTGGAAATTTGAAAAAAAAAAGCAGAGTTTATTGCTGAGACATTAAACCTACAGTGTATTTTAAACATTTATTTCCCCCCAAAAATGCTGACTGACCTAGAGAGCACTTCCATCTTCACGCTTCCAGCTTCACGCTGCCTCAGCAAGGCCAGCAGCATTATCAATGATCAGTCTCACCTCGGCCACTCCCTAATCTCTCCTCTCCATGTGGGCGAGAGGTATAGAAGTGTGAAAACGCACACCTCCATATTCAGGGACCAGATTCTTCCCAGCTGTTGTCAGGCAACTGAACCATCCTACCACAACAGAGAGCGGTGCTGAATTACTATCTCCCTCATTGGAGACCCTCGGATAATAATAATAATAATAATAATAATAATAATAATAATAATAATAATAATAATAATAATAATAATAATAGAAACATAGAAACATAGAAACATAGAAATTAGGTGCAGGAGTAGGCCATTCGGCCCTTCGAGCCTGCACCGCCATTCAATATGATCATGGCTGATCATCCAACTCAGTATCCCGTACCTGCCTTCTCTCCATACCCTCTGATCCCCTTAGCCACAAGGGCCACATCTAACTCCCTCTTAAATATAGCCAATGAACTGGCCTCAACTACCCTCTGTTGCAGAGAGTTCCAGAGACCCACCACTCTCTGTGTGAAAAAATTCCTTCTCATCTCGGTCCTAAAGGATTTCCCCCTTATCCTTAAGCTGTGACTCCTTGTCCTGGACCTCCCCAACATCGGGAACAATCTTCCTGCATCTAGCCTGTCCAACCCCTTAAGAATTTTGTACGTTTCTATAAGATCCCCTCTCAATCTCCTAAATTCTAGAGAGTATAAACCGAGTCTGTGCAGTCTTTGTTCATAAGACAGTCCTGACATCCCAGGAATCAGTCTGGTGAACCTTCGCTGCACTCCCTCTATGGCAATAATAATATATTTTATTGTCATTACGCATAAGTGCAACGAGATTTGGTTTGCAACTTCCATCCGATGTCTTAACTTAAACGACTAATAAAATTTAGATTTAGATACCCCGAGAACCCCGAGGACTATCTTTGATCGGACGTTACTGGCTTTATCTTGCACAAAATTGATATTCCCTTATCATGTATCTGTACGCTGTGAATGTCTCGATTGTAATCATGTAAGGTCCTTCCACTGACTGGCTAGCACACAACAAAAGCTTTTCACTGTACCTCGGTACACGTGACAATAAACTAAACCTTTGCAGCACAGAATGAAGGCCTTTGGTGTACGATGCTTGTGCTAGCTATTTGAAAATTAGTATCAGCGAGAGTTCTTCCACAGCATATCTCCATTTTGTATGACCTTCCTGTATCCCTCCTGCCCTCTAACCTGTGGTCTACATTCAGTAAAGAGTCACTGCATGAACTAGTATATGGAATTACCAGACTGATTCCTGGGATGTCGGGACTTTCATATGAGGAAAGATTGGATAGACTCGGCTTGTACTCGCTGGAATTTAGAAGATTGAGGGGGGATCTTATGGAAACTTACAAAATTCTTAAGGGGTTGGATAAGCTAGATGCTGGAAGATTGTTCCCGATGTTGGGGGAGTCCAGAACAAGGGGTCACAGTCTAAGGATAAGGGGGAATTCCTTTAGGACCGAGATGAGGAAAACATTCTTTACACAGAGAGTGGTGAGTCTCTGGAATTCTCTGCCACAGAAGGTAGTTGAGGCCAGTTCATTGGCTATATTTAAGAGGGCGTCAGATGTGGCACTTGTGGCTAAAGGGATCAGGGGGTATGGAGAGAAGGCAGGTACGGAATACTGAGTTGGATGATCAGCCATGATCACATTGAATGGCGGTGCAGGCTCGAAGGGCCGAATGGCCTACTCCTGCACCTATTTTTCTATGTTTCTATGTTTTTATGAATAATTCAAACGCATGGAGCAAACCTCTCAATGTTTGAATAAAGTGCGTAATTACACAATAGTTTGTCAATGTTTTTAAGTCAATTTTTAAACACACAAAATATGTTTCTCAATGTGGAAACAATCTTCTGTATAGAGCGTTTAGGTTTAGTTTAAAGATACAGGCTGTCGGGCCTACCGCGCCGCGCCGACCAGCGATCCCCGCACATTAACACTATCCTACACACACTCGGGGCAATTTACAATTTTACTGAGGCAGTTGACCTACAAAACTGTACGTCTTTGCAGTGTGGGAGGAAACCGGAGCACCCGGAGAAAACCCACGCAGATCACGGGGAGAACGTACAAACTCCGCACAGACAGCACCCGTGGTCAGGATCGAACCCGGGTCTCTGGCGCTGTGAGGCAGCAACTCTACCGCTGCGCCACCGTGCCTCCCTTGAAAGCGGGAGAGACTAAAGCCAAAATAATTAATTAAATATTAATTAGCAGGGATGTGTGTGAAACTGTCGGATGATGAGTGTCATCCGTAATTCATGGTTCAATCAACGGGTCAATGGTTATTTATTATTTCGTGCGGCATGGTGGTGCAGCGGTTGAGTTGTTGCCTTACAGTGCTTGCAGCACCAGAGACCTGGGTTTGATCCTGACCGGGGATGTTGTCTGTACGGAGTGACTGCATGGGCTTTCACTGAGATCTTCAAGTTCCTCCCACTCTCCAAAGACGTACAGGTTTGTAGGTTAATTGGCTTGGTGTAAATGTTAATTGTCCCTTGTGTGTGTAGGATAGTGCGGGGGCCAAACAAGAGGACATGACTTTAGAATTAAGGGACAGAAGTTTAGGGGTAACACGAAGGGGAACTTCTTTACTCAGAGAGTGGTAGCGGTGTGGAATGAGCTTCCAGTGGAAGTGGTGGCGGCAGGTTCGTTGGTATCATTTAAAAATAAATTGGATAGGCATATGGATGAGAAGGGTATGGAGGGTTATGGTATGAGTGCAGGCAGGTGGGACTAAGGGAAAAAAGTTGTTCGGCATGGACTTGAAGGGCCAAGATGGCCTGTTTCCGTGCTGTAATTGTTATATGGTTATATGGATCGCTGGTCAGCACGGACTAGGTGGCTGATGGGCCTGTTTCCACGCTGTGTCTCTGAACTAAGCTAAAAGTACCGAGGTACAGTGAAATTCGTTTGTTTTTTTGCATATAGTTAGTAAATGACTAATATACATAAGGCCAATCCCAGATTAAGTACAACGCGTATAGAGACAGCCATTAACGAGAGTCACCAGGTTTTTTGCCGCGATTTTCAAAGTCCAAGCTGCATCTGAGCATGAAGGCCCGTTGACGTGGTGGTGTTGCAGGGCCGGCCGGGCAGAGCGGTGCCGCACCCGTTTTCCACCGGTCCGTGCCGCTACAGGGTCATGTCCGTTCCCGGCACTCGGTCTCCTGCAGTGGCACTCGATCCAGTCGAGTCCCAAGGCTGCCGCAGTGAATGTAGTGTCAATTGTTTAGGAAGGAACTGCAGGTGCTCATAGGGTCATAGGGTCATAAGGAATAGGTGTAGAATTAGGCCATTCGGCCCATCAAGTCCACTCCACCATTCAATCATGGCTGATCTATCTCTCCCTCCTAACCCCATTCTCCTGCCTTCTTCCCATAATGCCCAACACCCATACTAATGAAGAATCTATCTATCTCTGCCTTAATAATATCCATTGACTTGGCCTACACAGCCTTCTGTGGCAAAGAATTCCACAGATTCGCCACCCTCTGACTGTAGACATTTCTCCACATCTCCTTCCTAAAAGAACGTCCTTTAATTCTGAGGCTACGACCTCTGGTTCTAGACTCTCCCACTAGTGGAAGGAAACATCCTCGAAGATAGATAGAAAACGCTGGAGTAACTCAGCGGGACAGGCAGCATCTCTGGAGAGAAGGTATGGGCGACGTTTTGGGTTTCGGGTCTGGACTGAGGTCTTCGGACTGAGCGCCAGGGAAGTCACGGAGGGTGAGCAGCGAGAGAGGGTGTTGCCGAACTCCCGTCACAGAGAAGGAGAGACCTTCTTCAAAGCAGGCGTGCCCCCACCCTAGTCGGCCCGTTGGTTTTACTGCCCGTATCTCCTAGTTATCACCTCCTCCACAGCCAACAATGGACCATTGTGGGCTCCTTGACCATCGGTGCTGGCTCTGATCTGTTCTGTACCTTTTCACACCTCCAGTGTCCATCTCCCCCGACTCTCAGTCTGAAGAAGGGTCTCGACCCGAAACGTCACCTATTCCTTTTCTCCAGAGATGCTCCGGCATTTTGTGCCCTAAGTTATAGGAGCAGAGTTAGGCCATTCGGCTCATTAAGTTTACTCCGCCATTCAATCATGGCTGATCTATCTCTCCCTCCAAACCCCATTCTCCTTCTCCTCTGTAGCCTTCTCCCCAAAACCCCTGACACCTGCACTGATCAAGAATCTGTCAATCTCCGCCTTAAAAATATCCACTGACTTGGCCTCCACAGCCTTCAATGGCAATTAATTCCATAGATTCAGCACCCTCTGACTAAAGAAATTCCTCCTCATCTCCCTTTTAAATGTACGTCCTTTTATTCTGAGGCTGTGGCCTCTGGTCCTAGACTCTCCCTCTAGTAAAAATATCCCCTTCACGTCCACTCTATCCAGGCCTTTCACTATTCAGTATGATTCAATGAGGTCCCCCCCTCATCCTTCTAACCACCAGCGAGTACAGGCTCACTGCCCTCAAATGCTCATCATTCCTGGGATCATTCTTGTAAATCTCCTCTGGACCCTCTCCAGAGCCAGCACATCCTTCCTCAGATTTGGAGCTCAAAGCTGCTCACAATCGGAACAATCTTGCCATGGAGGGGGTACAGAGAAGATTCACCAGACTGATTCCTGGGATGTCGGGACTTTCATATGAAGAAAGACTGGATAGACTCGGCTTGTACTCACTGGAATTTAGAAGATTGAGGGGGGATCTTATAGAAACTTACAAAATTCTTAAGGGGTTGGACAAGCTAGATGCAGGAAGATTGTTCCCGATGTTGGGGGAGTCCAGAACAAGGGGTCACAGTCTAAGGATAAGGGGGAATTCCTTTAGGACCGAGATGAGGAAAACATTCTTTACACAGAGAGTGGTGAGTCTCTGGAATTCTCTGCCGCAGAAGGTCGTTGAGGCCAGTTCATTTCTATATTCAAGAGGGAGTTGGATGTGGCCCTTGTGGCTAAAGGGATCAGGGGGTATGGAGAGAAGGCAGGTACGGGATACTGAGTTGGATGATCAGCCATGATCATATTGAATGGCGGTGCAGGCTCGAAGGGCCGAATGGCCTACTCCTGCACCTATTTTTCTATGTTTCTACATCCCAACATCTCAGTCACAGCTACTTTGCACAAGCTGATCCTCATCAGTATCATTGCAGTTATGTTGTGGATCAGCTGTCGGGGCCACTGCATAACATATCTTGAGTGTTGTTTAACCTTCCCCCCATTGACAAACTGTACACTGCAAGCGCCAGGAAGCGAACGGGTGAGATTCAGTGTTTGCAGGCATGAAATAATAGTCTTTGCTATGATGGGAGTCATAGAGTCGTCGAGTCGGAGAGAGATACACGGTGACTGTCAGAGTGGAACACACGCGTACACACACACACACATGCATCGCTTCCTTCACCAGCCCGTTATACAGGCGGGGGACAGGGCAAGCGGGGGGGGCGCTGTCTGAGTGAAATTCACACGGTGCAAAGCCAAGGTGATACAGACACACACCGCGATGGACAGGCGTTGTAATTAAGACGGCGAAAGCACATTAAGTGCTTTCGGTAAGTCCTTGAAAAAAGGGGGGGATAAGGAGTGGAGACAACTTTTAAGAAGCCAGAGATACACGGCTGTGAAGCTCGGCGGACATTTAACATTTACCGGTCGGTTATCCTTGGTTTTGAAAACTACTGCTTACTTTTATTCCCCCAATGAGCCAATGAAATTCACCGGTCAACACCGGCTACAACCTACAAGAACCTTCGACCTCCTGGCAACCCACCTACGGCACGAGAATTCTCTCTACTCTCCATGGCGGCTTTATTCCGGTCGCCGCTAATTTTTCACCGCGACCATAACGAGGCCGCGACTAGTTCCCAGAACGCGGGAACTCCTCGCGACCATGAAGGCGACTCCCCCGGCAACCACCCGCGAACATGTGGCGACCATGTGGCGACCGCAGAGTCTCCTGCAGTCTCCTAAAAAGCCGCCCAAGTGGGACAGGCCCATGACTCCAGCATTTTGTGTCTATCTTTGGTGTAATAATCTACATATGCAGTTCCTTCCTGCACAGTACCCCAGCCTATGTTAGATCTATTCAGAGGCCTCATAACAGAATGTCAGCGAGAAATAATTTCAAAATATGTGAACTTTACTTCATCGCCACCAGGTCCAAATCCTGGAATCCCCTTCCCAATAAAGATGTGAGAAAGGTACAGTGGTTCAGGAATTTAGTTGTTCACCTTTTTCTCAAGAGCAGTCGGATATTGGTGGTAAGAACGTCTTCACGACAATGCACACACATTCCATAGTGGAATCTAATCAAAAGATTCCGCACGGTGGCGCAGCGGTAGAGTTGCTGCCTTACAGCGCCAGAGACCTGGGTTTGATCCTGACTACGGGTGCTGTATGTACGGAGTCTGCACATTCTCCCTGTGTGCTGCGTGGGTTTTCTCCGGGATCTCCGGTTTCCTCCCACAATCCAAAGACGTACAGTTTTGTCGGCTAATTGGTTTGGTACAATTGTAAATAGTTCCCTGTGTGCGTAGGATAGTGCTAGTGCTAGTGCGCTGGTCGGCACAGACTCAGTGGGCCGAAGGGTCTGTTTCCATGCTGTATCTCTAAACTACACTAAACTAAAAAGACTGCACAAATTGTAAGACTTTTCGACAGAGGAATATTACAATGTGACAATAAACTAAATAAACAGAATATCTGGTTAAGTGTCATAGAGTCATGGTCATAGAGTGATACAGCGTAGATTCAGGCCCACCTTGCCCCCACCGGCCAAAATATCCCAGTACACTGGTACCACCTGCCCCCATTTGGCCCCTATCCTTCCAAACCAGTCCTATCCTTCCTGGCGCGGAATACTTTGTAACTTTGCCCTTTATGTAGCCACTATTTGCATACCTTGGGAGTATAGAATCTCACAGTGACTTGTCACATGTGAACATAAAGTATCCATTAATTCATTCACCTATCTAAATGTTTCTTAAACGTTGGGATCATCCCTGCCTCAACTACCTCCTCTGGCAGCTCGTTCCATACACCCACCACCTTTTGTGTGAAAAAGTTACCCCTCAGATTCCTGTTAAATCCCTTTCACCTTAAACCCATGTCCTCTGGTCCTCGATTCCCCTACTCTGGGCAAGAGACTCTGTGCATCTACCCATATAACCATATAACCATATAACATCTGCAATTCCTTGTTGCCACACCACCACCATTAGTTCACCACCCATCACCGCCACCGTCCACTACCACTAACACCGATTCACCACCCACCCATTCATAAATCTGCAGCTCCTTAGTTTAGTTTAGTTCAGCTTAGTTTAAGTTTAGTTTATTGCCACATGGACCAAGGTACAGTATGGCTGGACCGGGCGCCGCTCCAACAGGCCGAGTGCGTGGGCTGAATGCGGCCTTCAACGGTTGGGCCGCATTGGAAGACACCACGGCTATGCCTGGCCAGGCCGACCCTGCAACGTCGCCATGACAACGGGCCTTCACGGTCAGGCCAAGTTGTCACGGTCTATCCATATAACCATATAACAATTACAGCACGGAAACAGGCCTTCTCGGCCCTTCCAGTCCGTGCCGACCATTTATTTTCTCCTAGTCCCATCTACCTGCACTCAGATCATACCCCTCCATTCCCTTCCCGTCCATATACCTATCCACTTTACTTTTAAATGTTAAAATCGATCCTGCCTCCACCACTTCTGATGGAAGATCATTCCACACAGCCACCACTCTCTGAGTAAAGAAGTTCCCCCTCATGTTACCCCTAAACTTCTGTCCCTTAATTTTCATGTCATGCCCTCTTGTTTGAAGATCTATTCCTATCCTGATTTTGTACACCTCTATAAGATCTCCCCTCAGCCTCCTGCGCTCCGAGGAATTCCAGCCTACTCAACCGCCCCCTATAGCTCAGACCCTCTAGTCCTGGCAACATCCTCATAAATATATGTTTTCCCAGCTTGACAATATATTTCTGATAACACGGTACCCAGAACTGGACAGAATACTAAATGCGGCCTCACCAACGTCTTGTACAACTGCAACGTGACCTGTGACTCGACCTCCAAGGAACCATGCACCTGCACTCCTAGATCCCTCTGCTCCACAACGCTCCCCAGAATAGAGTCCCAGCCTACTCAACCTCTCCCTATACCTCAGACCCTCTAGTCCTGGCAACATCCTCGTAAATCTTCTCCGAACCCATTTCCAGCTTGTTCCTGTTCAAATATTCTTAATTGTTCTCTCCAAGGCAGTCTAATATATCACAATCTGTGAACACAAAAAACACTCGCAGGCACTTAGAAACATAGAAACATAGAAACATAGAAAATAGGTGCAGGAGTGGGCCATTCGAGCCTGCACCGCCATGCAATGTGATCATGGCTGATCATCCAACTCAGTATCCTGTACCTGCCTTCTCTCCATACCCCCGATCCCCTTAGCCACAAGGGCCACATCTAACCCCCTGTCAAATATAGCCAATGAAGTGGTCTCAACTACCCTCTGTGGCAGAAAATTCCACAGATTCACCACTCTTTGTGTGAACACTTAGACAACCTTCAGCAGTTAACGTCATCTATAACTCAATCTTTTAACTCCAGTGTTACTGACGCGACCCATTGATGGCTGCAAGCACACACAATAGAAATCGGCTCCTTATATTGTTCAATGCCCTTGCTAATTAAAAATTGAACAGTCCTGAGTTTAAGATTACTTTTTCAGAATTAGCGCCATGGAAACTGCGGCATTGGTTAATTTAAATGGATATTGAATTTGTTTCTTTGGTTTCATTTCCAAAGAGATCAGGTATCAGTTACTCATATTCAAACTGCTTAGCATTTTGGATGGCTTCACTGAATTAAAATTTTAAAAAACGTTAAATGCCAAAGGCTACCTTATTGCTCTGCTTTTGTTTTATTAACAAAATTTCTGCTGCACTCTTATATTAATAGCGTGTTATATACATCGCTAAATGATTTAGTTTGTAATGGATATTTATACCCAGAATAACATTACATTAAAGAAGGTAATAATCATTACAGAACTATAGACAACAAGTGCAGGAGTAGGCCATTCAGCCCTTCCAGCCAGCACCGCATTGAACTAGATTCATCCAATGGCCAGTTCTGTATGGTGTATTTGCTACCTTTTTGAGCTTAGCTTAGAGATACTGCGTGGAACCAGGTAGTTCGTCCCAGCGAGTCAATAGACAATAGACAATAGACAATAGGTGCAGGAGTAGGCCATTCAGCCCTTCGAGCCAGCACCACCATTCAATGTGATCATGGCTGATCATCCCCAATCAGTACCCCGTTCCTGCCTTCTCCCCATATCCCCTGACTCCGCTACTTTTAAGAGCCCTATCTAGCTCTCTCTTGAAAGCATCCAGAGAACCCGCCTCCACCGCCCTCTGAGGCAGAGAATTCCACAGACTCACCACTCTCTGTGAGAAAAAGTGTTTCTTCGCCTCCGTTCTAAACGGCTTACTCCTTGTTCTTAAGCTGTGGCCCCTGGTTCTGGACTCCCCCAACATCGGGAATTGTTTCCTGCCTCTAGCGTGTCCAACCCCTTAACAATCGTCATACTAGTTTCACTGTCATTCTGTTGAGTTTCACTGTCTGTATAACACATTATCACCTGGTCCACAGACAACAATGGACCATTGTGGACTCCACCTTTCCTTGATCATCATTACTTTGTGCATATCTTTCATTCAGTTGTTCTATATCTCTCCATATAACCGTCTGAGTTGCTCCAGCATTTTGCATCTATCGTCGGTTTAAACCAGCACCTGCAGTTCCTTCCTTCACATTTTGTCCATATTGCTTAGAAACACAGAAACATAGAAATTAGGTGCAGGAGTAGGCCATTCGGCCCTTCGAGCCTGCACCGCCATTCAATATGATCATGGCTGATCATCCAACTCAGTATCCCGTACCTGCCTTCTCTCCATACCCTCTGATCCCCTTAGCCACAAGGGCCACATCTAACTCCCTCTTAAATATAGCCAATGAACTGGCCTCAACTACCCTCTGTGGCAGGGAGTTCCAGAGACCCACCACTCTCTGTGTGGAAAAATTCCTTCTCATCTCGGTCCTAAAGGATTTCCCCCTTATCCTTAAGCTGTGACCCCTTGTCCTGGCCCTCCCCAACATCGGGAACAATCTTCCTGCATCTAGCCCGTCCAACCCCTTAAGAATTTTGTACGTTTCTATAAGATCCCCTCTCAATCTCCTAAATTCTAGAGAGTATAAACCGAGTCTATGCAGTCTTTCTTCATAAGACAGTCCTGACATCCCAGGAATCAGTCTGGTGAACCTTCTCTACACTCCCTCTATGGCAATAATGTCCTTCCTCAGATTTGGAGACCAGAACTGTACGCAATACTCCAGGTGTGGTCTCACCAAGACCCTATACAGCTGAAGTGGAACCTCCCTGCTCCTATACTCGAATCCCTTTGCTATGAAAGCTAACATACCATTGGCTTGTTTCCTTTTTCCCTGACTCTCAGTCTGAAGAAGGGACTGGACTTGAAACGTCACCTATTTCTTTTCTCCAGAGATGCTGCCTGAACCCCCCCTTGAATTACACCATCTTTTTGAAAAGACTAGGCTTGTATTCACTGGAGTTTAGAAGGACGAGGGGGGAACTTAAAGAAACATATAAAATTATAAAAGGACTGGACAAGCTAGATGCAAGAAAAATGTTCCCAATGTTGGGTGAGTCCAGAACCAGGGGCCACAGTCTTAGAATAAAGGGGAGGTCATTTAAGACTGAGGTGAGAAAAAATCTTTTTCACCCAGAGAGTTGTGAATTTGTGGAATTCCCTGCCACAGAGGGCAGTGGAGGCCAAATCAGCAGTCTCTTAGAATGCGTCCAGGAATGTTTTCAATCACTGGATGGATTTAAAAGAGTTGGATAGAGCTCTAGGGGCTAGTGGAGTCAAGGGATATGGGGAGAAGGCAGGCACGGGTTATTGATAGGGTACGATCAGCCATGATCACAATGAATGGCGGTGCTGGCTCGAAGGGCCGAATGGCCACCTCCTGCACCTATTTTCTATGTTTCTATGTCTCTATGCGTCTATCGTTGGTTTAAGCCAGCATCTGCAGATCCTTCCTCCACAGTATAAGATGTGTGTTGTAGTTTTCTGCCTCTTGGACTTCCTCCAGGTGCACCACGTTTGTGGCACGTGCCTGAGAGACTGTCTGGGCCACTCACCACCCATTCACCATAAAGCACCCATAACCCGTCCACTGCCACTCACCACTCAAATACCACAGACCACCCATCACTATCATGCACTACCATCTACCCACCACAGGTGAGACCACACCTGGAGTATTGTGTGCAGTTTTGGTCCCCAAATCTGAGGAAGGACATTCTTGCTGTTGAGGGAGTGCAGCGTAGGTTCACAATGTTAATTCCCGGGATGGCGGAACTGTCATACATTGAAAGAATGGAGCGACTGGGCTTGTATACTCTGGAATTTAGAAGGATGAGAGGGGATCTTATTGAAATATTTAAGATTATTAAGGGATTGGACACGCTAGAGGCAGGAAACATGTTCCCGATGTTGGTGGAGTCCAGAACCAGGGGTCACAGTTTAAGAATAAGGTGTAGGCCATTTGGAACAGAGATGAGGAAAAACGTTTTCACCCAGAGAGTTGTGAATCTGTGGAATTTTCTGCCTCAGAGGGCAGTGGAGCCCAATTCTCCGGATGCTTTCAAGAGAGAGTTAGATAGAGGTCTTAAAGTTTCCCCACATCCCTTGATTCCGTTAGCCCTAAGAGCAATATCTAACTCTCTCTTGAATACATCAAACTATCCAACACCAGTACCATCCATTTGATTGGGAAGGATGTCATAGGCAATGGGGAGAAGGCAGGATAATGGGGTGGAGAGAGGGAAAGATAGATCAGCCATGATTGAACGATGGAGTAGGTTTGATGGGCCGAATGGCCTACTTTTGATCCTATGACATGCACTTACCAATTCAATTAGTAATTTTGGGCAGGGGATGGGGATGGTGTTCTGACTTTTTAAAAACATGACTTAAAACCTTCATGTTCTCCAGAGATGCTGCCTGAGCCGCCGAGTTACTCCAGCACTTTGTGCCTTTCCATGGTAGACCAGCATCTGCAATTCCTTGTTGCCACACCACCACCATTAGTTCACCACCCATCACCGCCACCATCCACTACCACTAACACTGATTCACCACCCACCCATTCATAAATCTGCAGCTCCTTAGTTTAGTTTAGGTCAGTTTAGTTTATTGCCACATGGACCAATGTACAGTATGGCTGGACTAGGCGCCACTCCAACAGGCCGAGTGCGTGGGCTGAATGCGGCCTTCAACGGTTGAGCCGCATTGGAAGACACCACGGCTACGACTGGCCAGGCCGATCCTGCAACGTCGCCATGACAACGGGCCTTCACGGTCAGGCCAAGTTGTCACGGTCTATCCATATAACCATATAACAATTACAACACGGAAACAGGCCTTCTGAGCCCTTCCAGTCCGTGCCGACCATTTATTTTCCCCTAGTCCCATCTACCTGCACTCAGACCATACCCCTCCATTCCCTTCCCGTCCATATACCTATCCACTTTACTTTTAAATGTTAAAAATCGATCCTGCCTCCACCACTTCTGCAGGAAGATCATTCCACACAGCCACCACTTTCTGAGTAAAGAAGATCCCCCTCATGTTACCCCTAAACTTCTGTCCCTTCATTCTCATGTCATGCCCTCTTGTTTGAATCTTTCCTACCCTCAATGGGAAAAGCTTATCCACGTCAACTCTGTCTATCCCTTTCATCATTTTAAAGACCTCAATCAAGTCCCCCCTTAACCTTCTGCGCTCCAAAGAATAAAGACCTAACTTGTTCTTATCCAGCCAAGTCTATCCAGTTGAAGTGGGATGCAGAGGATTTGTTGCATCATCTACCATCAGACTGCTGAAGGAGCTTGGAATCCACGGTCAGGCTCTGCAGAAGACCATAAGATCACTCTCAGACGTGGCTGAAAGGAGCAGCCGTTGGACTTGGCTCAAGCGGAAAGGCCCATGCTGGGCCCCAAGTATGTCATGGTGAATCTTTGGGACAGTTTGACACGGGACACGCGCTGAGGGCTGATCATCCTGCAGCGGGCCGCCCTTGTGGAGGGTGTATAGTGTTAAACAGCCAAAACACCCAGTGATGCAAGGGTACACTACTGATGATGTGTCCTGTGCCCAACTGTCCTGAAGGTTACCCAGGTCAAGATATACGTATACATATCCCCCCCCCCACCCCCGATGTTGAGCGTCTACCACTCTCAACAATCAACGAATGTCGTGAAATGCTCCCCACCTACTGGCACAAGGGACTTCTTATTAACATCTTGTCCTGTGTATTTGATTCCCTGCACTTACAACCAAAGATCCTACAGCGAGCAAGAGAGTCCACTCGACGAAAAAGGCGTCGGACTGTCATGGGCAGAATCATGGGTAATTTTAGGCCCCATTTCCGTAACCGGCTTCCGTCTCCGCACCAGAGATCCCATCACAGCGGAGCAAAGATAACTAGTGCGGAGACAGAAGCCGGTTACGGAAAGTTATTTGGTAAAAATCTTCTCCTCATTTTCAGATTTTTAATTTATTAACACAAACTGTTCCCCCGCAACGTTGATCACACTGCGAGTCGAGTCAGGTCAGGTTACGGAAATGGATGAAAAAAAGGCCCACATTCCGCTCCGTTGCGTACTACACATCAGCCCATTGCATTTAGCAGGAGTGATCTATCTTGCTCCGCTATAGGATCTTTGTTTACAACAAGTGGGACTTGAAAATGGCGCCAAACTGGCGACTCTGTCCACTGTCTCAGTGTACAATGCTGCTGTACACTTGTACTGGATCTGAGATGCTTATCTAAGATGTGTCTATGTGCTTATAGGCCCTTCGGCCCAACTTGCCCACACCTGCCAGCATGTCCCAGCTACTTGTACGGAACTGTACGCCAACATGAATTTCACTGTCCCTCGGTACACATGACAAATAAAGTACCTGACCATGCCAAGCTTTTGTTGCATGCTAGCTAACCAGTCAACAGAAAGACAAAGTGTGAAGAAGGGTTTCGGCCCGAAATGTCGCCTATTCCCTTGGCTCCACAGATGCTGCCTCACCCGCTGAGTTTCTCCAGCATTTTTGTCCACAACAGAAAGACAATACATGAGTCATCCACAACTTACACAGTGCACATACTTTTTCAAACGTTTGGAATTTCCCCCTCTAAATTGTGCAAAAAAAAACCTGTCAGGGCTAAAAAGCCAGGGACAAACGTAATTTTAATTTTTAAAAAATTTCAAAAAAAATTCCAAAAAAAAGTACATCAAATTAGGAGTTGTGGGTGTCTTTGAACCGCCTGACTAGTGACGATTTAATGATCAGGAGGTGGTGCTCGGACTTGCAGAGAGGTGCCAAGAACAATCTGACAGTCTCCCAAGTTAAGTTCAAACTAAGTGGCTCCAAGAAGCCTTTGCCAACATACTACCCCATAAGGCAATGATAACACTGTGTGTGAGAGAGAGGAGGGAGCTGGTTTATCCTGTGTTTTTTTTTTAAAGTTTTTTTTTTAATTTCCAACTGGGGGGGGGATATAAAATGAATTGGAGTTAATGATTGTAAAGAGCGGTGAAAGGGCAAATTGTTTTGTTTCCAGGATAGATGTGTGTGTGTGTGTACATAAGGTTGGCTGGGGATTTTCATTTGCTTGCTTTCATCAGAATAAGGCTGCTATCAGCAGGCGGCGCTCCCAGTCGCTTTGTGTCCCGGCTCCACGACAGGGGAAAGGATTTTTTTTTTTGTCTTTTGGGATTGTGGCTGGGGCTGGGACTGGGGCTGGGGCTGGATCTGGGGGGTGTTAAGGCAGCGCCCGAGAGAGAGAGAGAGCTCGCCTCTCTCAGCCCAGCTGGGCGACAACGATACATGACACCGCCGCTCTGCAGCCACGGTGCGAATGAATTAGAGACGAGCTCTTGCAACGCGATCGGGTAACGCCGCCCGGGTGAGTTTGCATTTAGCTCTCCTCACGGTCAGGTTAACAGGCCCTTCGGCCCGTCCCGTCCATGATGCCCCCCCCCCCCCCCCTCTGTCGGAGCTAGTCCCGTTTGCCCCACATCCTTCCAAACCGTTCCCATCCAAGTGTGTCTTCCACATGTTACAGTACCTGCCACAACTACTAGCCCAGGCTAGACATAAAATTGCTGGAGTTAACTCAGACAGGATGCTTCCATTAGGGGGGGGGGGGGGGGAGAGTCTAGGACTAGAGGTCACAGCCTCAGAATTAAAGGACGTTCCTTTAGGAAGGAGATGAGGAGGAATTTCTCCAGTGAACCTGTGGAATTCTTTGGCTATTTATAAGGCAGAGATTGACAGATTCTAGATTAGTAGGAAAGAACTGCAGATGCTGGTTTAAATCGAAGGTGGACACAAAATGCTGGAGTAACTCAGCGGGACAGGCAGCATCTCTGGGGAGAGGGAACGGGTGACGTTTCGGGTCGAGACCCTTTTTCAGACCTCAACTTCACCCTTCATCTACCTCCTCTTGTCAGAAGAGTGTCGACCCTTGTGTCCAACGTTATCTACTGATGTTACATTCTTGCACTTCAGTTTATAATGGACAATAGGTGCAGGAGTAAGCCATTCGGCCCTTCGAGCCAGCACCGCCATTCAATGTGATCATGGCTGATCATCCCCAATCAGTACCCCGTTCCTGCCTTCTCCCCATATCCCCTGACTCCGCTATCTTTAAGAGCCCTATCTAGCTCTCTCTTGAAAGTATCCAGAGAACCGGCCTCCACCGCCCTCTTAGACAGAGAATTCCACAGACTCACCACTCTCTGTGTGAAAAAGTGTTTCCTCGTCTCCGTTCTAAATGGCTTACCCCTTATTCTTAAACTGTGGCCCCTGGTTCTGGACTCCCCCAACATCGGGAACATGTTTCCTGCTTCTACAGTGTCCAAACCGTTAATAATCTTATATGTTTCAATAAGATCCCCTCTCATCCTTCTAAATTCCAGTGCATACAAGCCCAGCCGCTCCATTCTCTCAGCATATGGCAGTCCCGCCATCCTGGGAATTAACCTTGTGAACATATATGCTGCACTCCCTCAATAGCAAGAATGTCCTTCCTCAAATTTGGAGACCAAAACTGCACACAATACTCCAGGTGTGGTCTCACTAGGGCCCTGTACAACTGCAGCAGGACTCCCATAGAGGGAGTGCAGAGAAGATTCACCAGACTGATTCCTGGGATGTCAGGACTGTCTTATGAAGAAAGACTGGATAGACTCGGTTTATACTCTCTAGAATTTAGGAGATTGAGAGGGGATCTTATAGAAACTTACAAAATTCTTAAGGGGTTGGACAGGCTAGATGCAGGAAGATTGTTCCCGATGTTGGGGAGGTCCAGGACAACGGGTCACAGCTTAAGGATAAGGGGGAAATCCTTTAGTACAGAGATGAGGAAACACTTTTTCACTCAGAGAGTGGTGTGTCTGTGGAATTCTCTGCCTCAGAGGGCGGTGGAGGCCAGTTCTCTGGATACTTTCAAGAGAGAGCTAGATAGGGCTCTTAAAGATAGTGGAGTCAGGGGGATATGGGGAGAAGGCAGGAACGGGGTACTGATTGGGGATGATCAGAGTGGTGGGTCTCTGGAACTCTCTGCCACAGAGGGTAGTTGAGGCCAGTTCATTGGCTATATTTAAGAGGGAGTTAGATGTGGCCCTTGTGGCTAAGGGGATCAGAGGGTATGGAGAGAAGGCAGGTACGGGATACTGAGTTGGATGATCAGCCTTGATCATATTGAATGGCGGTGCAGGCTTGAAGGGCCGAATGGCCTACTCCTGCACCTAATTTCTATGTTTCTATGTCTATGACCTCTTTGCTCCTATACTCAACTCCTCTTGTTATGAAGGCCAACATGCCATTCGCTTTCTTCACTGCCTGCTGTACCTGCATGCTTACTTTCAAGACTGATGTACAAGGACCCCCATTACTTCCCCTTTTTTCAACTTGACACCGTTTCGATAATAATCTGCCTTCCTGTTTTTGCGACCAAAGTGGATAACCTCGCATTTATCCATATTTATTATTGTGAATGGTTTATGTGTAGACGGCAAGGTGTCTGTGACGATGAGTGCCCGACTGCGTCCGCGAACTGTAACGGAGAAACAGCAGAGTGTTCGTTACATTTCCTCAGCCATTGTATCCGTATCGCAGCGCTAGCAGGCGGCCTGAACACTGGGCTTGCTGTGTGCGACCAACTTGCGAGTCCTTAGCGGATCAGGGATACGACAGGCTTCCACTAAAGGTTGAGACAAAAATGCTGGAGGAACTCAGCTGGACAACCACCGAAGATAGCCCGCTGAGTTAAGGGCCTGTCCCACTGTACGAGGTAATTCAAGAGCTCTCCCTAGTTTAAAAAAAAAATCAAACTGGTGGTAAGTACGTAGCGGGTACGTCGGAGCTCGGGGGCATCTCTTGGCGGCTCGTAACGCTAATGGCAGGTACTTGGGAAACACGGAAACTAGTGAAATCTTTCCAGCACTCTGATAAATGTCCACGAGAGCCCCGAGTACCTACGAGCGGCTATTACCGTAATTCTCCGAGTTTGAATCGGGGGAGAACTCGGGAGAACTCTTGGATTAAGGGCCTGTCCCACCAGCATGCAACTCCATGCGATGAGCGCGACCTAATGTGGTCGCTTGAGCCATCCGGCGTCACAGGGCCGGTCCCACTTCGATCGCCGGAGCCTTGCGGAATTGTGCGGAGTTCGTCCTGACATCGCGCGGGGCTCCGAAAAACTGACTATGTTCAAAAATTCCACGCGGCAACGGCTTGTCGGCTCGCAGTCGCCTCGACGCATTACACACCGCCTCGACGTCGTGCCTCCGTGACCCTCTCTGTAGGTGCTTCCGTGACCCTCTATATGTGTGGCTCCGTGGCCCTCTGTGTGTGTGTGTGCCTCTGTGCCCCTCTCTGTGTGCCCCTCTCTGTCCTGGCGAACTTACCTTAAGACTTCGCTCCAAGTTTGCCTCACTTTGCGCCGCGTTGCGCCACTCACCCGACCTCCGCGCGGCCCTCGCTGCCGGTTTGGTCACGCTTGCCGCATGCAGGCGCATGCTGGTGGGAACGGCCCTGTACAGGGGATCACCCGACCTCCGCATGGCCCCCGCTTCTAGTTTGATCGCGCTCATTGCATGGAGTCGGATGCTGGTGGGACAGGCCCTTTACCTCGTACAGTGGGACAGGCCCTTCACTCCAGCATTGTGTGTCTATCTTCGGTGTGAACCAGCAGCTGCAGTTCCTTCCTACACATTTCCACTAAAGGTCGTTCGGTCAACTTGTGTGTTTGTTCATTTGATTTAGGATAGAGATACAGCATGGAAACAGGCCCTTCGGCCCACTGAGTCCATGCCGGCCATTAATCCCCTGTTTAGTAATGTTATCCCACCTTCACATTCATTCTTTATACACTAGTCTGAAGAAGGGTATCCATCCGAAACGTTACCCATTCCTTCTCTCCAGAGATGCTGCCTGTCCCGCTGAGTTACTCCAGCATTTTGTGTCTACCATAAGAGTGTATGAGAGCGTACGGCACAGGAACAAGCCCTTTGACCCACAATGCCTGTGCCGAACATGATATTTCTTATCTGCTGAACGTAATCACCCACCATCCCTCCATTCCCTGCCTATCCATGTCTGCCTATCTACCTGCAAGCCTCTTAAATCAACGTGCCTGTCCCGCTGAGTTATTCCAGTTTTTTGTGGCTATCTTCGCTTTAAACCAACATCTGCGGTTCCTTCCTCATCTACTAGTCCCACCTGCCCGTGTGCTAAACATTTCCTGTCCAAATGCATTTTAAATGATGTTATATTATCTGCCTCAACTAGCTCCTCTGACAGCTCGTTGTGTTAAAGACGGAACTGCAGATGCTGGAGAATCGAGGGTTACACAAAAAGCTGGAGAAACTCAGCGGGTGCAGCAGCATCTAAGGAGCGAAGGAGATAGGCGACGTTTCGGGTCGAGACCCTTCTTCAGACAGCTCGTTCCATACACCCACCACCCTCTGTATGAAAAATGTTGCCCCCCTGGTTCCGATTAAATCTTTCCCCCCTCACCTTAAATCTATGGTTCTTGATTCCCCTACTCTGAGTAAATCTATTTACCCAATCTATTCCCCAGTAAGAGTGTAGTAATGTCGGAAGGAACTGCAGATGCTGGTTTATACCGAAGGTTAACACAAAGTGCTGGAGTACCTCAGCGGGAGGAAAAGGTTGCGTGACGTCTCACATCGTAACCCTTCTTCAGACTGAAATTATCAGGGGAGTGGGGGGGGATAATAGCAACGTCTATTTTAAGGAAGACAACACCAATTTAAATTCCGTTTGCACATAAATCTGTCTAACGAAAAACCAATGTGCTTCACAAAATGAATGTCCAGTGCTCTGCTAGCGGCCGGTGAAAGATTCAGAATGAGAGGATATATTTTTTAGCTTTAAAATAGAATAAGAAACTACATTCCAGCCTTGCCCGCATGTAATAGAGTCATAGAGTGTGGAAACAGGCCCTCCAGCCCAACATGCCAACGCCCACCATCTATAGTCCCACCTGCCTGCTTTTGGTCTGTCTGTCTGTCTATCTATCTGTATGTATATCTATCTGTCTGTCTATCTGTCTCTGTCTGTCTGTCTGTCTGTCTGTCTGTCTGTCTGTCTGTCTGTCTGTCTGTCTGTCTGTCTGTCTGTCTGTCTGTCTGTCTGTCTGTCTCTAAAACTCTCTTCTTGACCACTTCCTGTCTGCGTTGTAATTAAATTTGCACAGAAACGATCCCCATAGCGACACAATTTTTCGCCACCATTCTCCTCTGCTGCGTCAAATAAGTTTTGTTCCGATCGGTGAAATAGTACAAAAGCTATGAAGGTTTTCAAGGTTCCCACAGTCCCCCCTCCTCCACAGTCCCCCCCCTCCACCAAACCCCCCCCCCCTCCCCCACACACACAACCCCCCCCCCACACACACACCCCCTCCCCCACAATCCCCTCACCCACACACCCCTCTCCCCCACACCCTCCTCCCCCACACACACCCCTCCTCCCCCACACACACCCCTCCTCCAGCACACACCCCCCTCCCCCACACACCCCCCTCCCCCAAAGACCCCACACACACCCTCCCCCTCACTCCCCCGTCCCCCGCTCCCCACACACACCCTCCCCCACACACCGAGGGGGAATCTGAGTGGTAACTTTTTCACCCAGAGGGTGGGGGTGTATGGAGGAGGTACTTGAGGCTATCCCAATGTTTCAGAAACAGTTAGACAGGTTTGGAGAGATATGGACCAAACGTGACAGATGGGACTAGTGTAGCTGGGACATTTTGGTCATTGTGGGCAAGTTGGGCTGAAGGGCCTGTTTCCACACTGTATCGCTCTATGATTCTCTTCACCCAGCTTAAGATTTGGCTTGACATGGACAATTATCTTTATCCACTTGACACGTCAGCAAATAATTTTTGTTTAATTTCTTTTGTAATTGAAAAATATGTGAATTATGCCCATCTATTCTTCAGTGTATTGGTGAAGCATATTGATTGTACAAATAAGAGACAACTTAAACCTAATTATAATTGCGTTGGCACTAATCTTTTTTTTAGTAAATCGTGTCATATTTTAGGCTGTAGACATACAACAGACCCTTCGGCCTGCCGAGTCCGCGCCGATCAGTGATTAACCTGTACATTAGTTCTATCGTACACACAAGGGACAATTTATAATTTTACCGAAGTCAATTCATGTTCGTTAGTGATAGAAACATAGAAACATAGAAAATGGGTGCAGGAGGAGGCCATTTGGTCCTTCACGCCAGCACCGCCATTCATTGTGATCATGACTGATCATCCCCAATCAATAACCCGTGCCTGCCTTCTCCCCATATCCCTTCACTCCACTAGCCCCCAGAGCTGTATCCAACTCTCTCTTAAATCCATCCAGTGATTTGGCCTCCACTGCCCTCTGTGGCAGGGAATTCCACAAATTCACAACTCTCTGGGTGAAAACGTTTTTTTCTCACCTCAGTTTTAAATGGCCTCCCCTTTATTCTAAGACTGTGGCCCCTGGTTCTGGACTCGCCCAACATTGGGAACATGTTTCCTGCATCTAGCTTGTCCAGTCCTTTTATAATTTTATGTTTCGATAAGATTTCCCCTCATCCTCCTAAACTCCAGTGAATACAAGCCTAGTCTTTTCAATCTTTCTTCATATGACTGTCCCGCCATCCCAGGGATCAATCTCGTGAACCTACGCTGCACTGCCTCAATCACAAGGATGTCCTTCCTCAAATTAGGAGACCAAAACTGCACACAATACTCCAGATGTGGTCTCACCAGAGCCCTATATAACCTATGTCCTTAAACCTATGTCATCTAGTCCTTGATTCACCTACTCTGGGCAAGAGACTCTGTGCATCCACCCGATCTATTGTCCCTAGTGTGTGTAGGATAGAGTTAGTGCGCGGGGATCGCTGGTCGGTGCGGACTCGGTGGGCCGAAGAGCCTGTTTCTGCGCTGTATCTCTAAACTAAACTAAACCAAAATATCGGTGGCTGGAGAGAAATATAAACATGGAATATTGGACAACAGATGCAGGAGTAGGCCATTCGGCCCTTCGAGCCAGCACTGCCATTCAATGTGATCATGGCTGATCATCCACAATCAGTACCCCGTTCCTGCCTTCTCCCCGTATCCCCTGACTCTGCTAACTTTAAGAGCCCTATCTAGCTCTCTCTTGAAAGTATCCAGAGAACCTGCCTCCACCACCCTCTGAGGCAGAGAATTCCACAGACTCACCACTCTCTGTGTGAAAAAGTGTTTCCTCGTCTCCGTTCTAAATGGCTTACTCCTTATTCTTAAACTGTGGCCCCTCGGTCTGGACTCTCCCAACATTGGGAACATGTTTCCTGCCTCTAGGGTGTCCATACCCTTAATAATCTTATATGTTTCAATAAGATCCCCTCTCATCCTTCTAAATTCCAGAGTGTACAAGCCCAGCCGCTCCATTCTCTCAACATTTGACAGTCCTGGTACCCCTTGATTCCGTTAGCCCAAAGAGCTAAATCTAACTCTCACTTGAAAACATCCAGTGAATTGGCCTCCACTGCCCTCTGAGGCAGAGAATTCCACAGATTCACAACTCTCTGGGTGAAAAACGTTTTTCCTCATCCGGGTCTTAAGTGAGATGTGCTGGCATTGGCGAGGGTCCAGAGGAGGTTTACGAGAACGATCCCAGGAACTATTGCGTATTAAATGCCGGTTACTCCAGCATTTTGTGTCATATCTTTTTGTGTTAATACGTTGCGATTTGGAACGATGTGCCAGCCTCCAGCAGCAGTAGCAGACAGCAGAGCAAAGATACCAACAATGTGTAAATGTAGTGGCAGTGTACTAAAATCAGATTTCTGCTCATTGAGTTCTTCCACAGTGATAATGAGTATATATATATAGGGCCCTTACAGCATAGTGGTTAAGTCACTGCCAGTGTTCAACCGTGGATTTGAGGTTTAAATCGCCACACATTGAGATCATTAGTCATAGGAGCAGAATTAGGCCATTCGACCCATCGAGTCTATTCCGCCATTCAATCCTAGCTGATCTATCTCTCCCTCCTAACCCCATTCTCCTGCCTTCTCCGGAGATGGACAGATTCTTGATTAGTACGGGAGTCGGGGGTTATGGGGAGAAGGGAGGAAGATTAAATTAAGAAAAGCACTGTTTTAATAAAACACAAAGTGCTGGAGTATTTCAATGGACCCAGCACAAATCGTAA
Source organism: Raja brachyura (assembly GCA_963514005.1). Next base: position 145,993,259 of record OY740782.1, on the reverse strand, counting down.
TCTATCCATGCCCTCTCTAGATGCTGCCTGACCTGTTGGGTTCCTCCAGCACTTTGCATTTAGTCAAGATTCCAGCATCTGAAGTTCCTTGTGCAGATAAGTCCGAGCTGTTGCATTTTGGGGGAGTTTGGTACATTGGGCTTACAATTGTGCATGATGGGTGATGTTTCGGGTATGGACCCAAAACGTCACTCATCCCTTCTGTCCAGAGATGCTGCCTGCCCCGCTGAGTTAAGGGCCTGTCCCACTTTCACGACCTCTGCCGAGTTTGCCCTTGACTCATACTCGCAGCAAGGTCGTCACGAGGTCGTAGGTGGGTCGTAGCAGGCCGTGATGCTAGGCGTGGGTACTCGTGGCATCAAGTAGGTCGGGGTGTTTTTTCAACATGATGAAAAATGTCCACGAGTAAAAAAAGGTCGTGAATTAGGTCGTGAAAGAGGGACAGGCCCTTAACTCCAGCATTTTGTGTCTATCCACAAGATATATCCATTTCCTCAGCTCGTGTTATTACGGGGCATCCTGATTTGTAGGTGAGCAAAGTTATCTGAATGGTGGCAGATTAGGAAAAGGGGAGATGCAACGAGACCTGGGTGTCATGGTACACCAGTCATTGAAAGTAGCCATGCAGGTGCAGCAGGCAGTGAAGAAAGCAAATGGTATGTTGGCATTCATAGCGAAACGATTTGAGCAGGGAGGTTCTACTGCAGTTGTACAGGGTTTTGGTGAGGCCACACCTGGAGTATTGCGTACAGTTTTGGTCTCCAAATCTGAGGAAAGACATCCTTGCCATAGAGGGGGTACAGAGAAGATTCACCAGACTGATTCCTGGGATGTCAGGACTTTCATATGAGGAAAGATTGGATAGACTCGGCTTGTACTCGCTGGAATTCAGAAGATTGAGGGGGGATCTTATAGAAACTTACAAAATTCTTAAGGGGTTGGACAAGCTAGATGCTGGAAGATTGTTCCCGATGTTCGGGGAGTCCAGAACAAGGGGTCACAGTCTAAGGATAAGGGGGAATTCCTTTAGGACCGAGATGAGGAAAACATTCTTTACACAGAGAGTGGTGAGTCTCTGGAATTCTCTGCCAGATTCTTCAAGGTAGTTGAGGCCAGTTCATTGGCTATATTTAAGAGGGCGTTAGATGTGGCACTTGTGGCTAAAGGGATCAGGGGGTATGGAGAGAAGGCAGGTACGGGATACTGAGTTGGATGATCAGCCATGATCATATTGAATGGCGGTGCAGGCTCGAAGGGCCGAATGGCCTACTCCTGCACCTATTTTTCTATGTTCTATGTTTCTAAGTAAATGACAAATTGGAGAGTTAATGGACTTAGTGGGGGTGGACTGATGTGGATTATTAATATAAGATTATTAAGGGTTTGGACATGTTAGAGGCAGGAAATGTGTTCCTGATGTTGGGGGAGTCCAGAACCAGGGGCCACAGTTTAAGAATAAGGAGTAAGCCATTTAGAACGGAGATGAGGAAACACTTTTTCACACAGAGAGTTGTGAGTCTGTGGAATTCTCTGCTTCAGAGGGTGGTAGAGGCAGGTTCTCTGGATGCTTTCAAGGGAGAGCTAGATAGGGCTCTTAAAGATAGCGGAGTCAGGGGATATGGGGAGAAGGCAGGAACGGGGTACTGATTGGGGATGATCAGCCAGGATCACATTGAATGGCGGTGCTGGCTCAAAGGGCCGAAGGGCCTACTCCTGCACTTATTGTCTATTGGATGCAGAGTGCAAACATTGAATTTTGCCGTGCACGGACTCGCACCACAACTACCTGCCACTTATCTATGGAGTTGATGATTGGCCTTCATGGAAACATAGAAAATTGGTGCAGGAGTAGGCCATTCGGCCCTTTGAGTCAGCACCGCCATGCAATATGGTCATGGCTGATCATCCAAAATCAGTACCCCGTTCCTGCTTCATCCCCATATCCCTTGATTCCTTTAGCCCTAAGAGCTAAATCTAACTCTCTCTTGAAAACATCCAGTGAATTGGCCTCCACTGCCTTCTGTGGCAGAGAATTCCACAGATTCACAACTCTCTGTGTGAAAATGTTTTTTCCTCATCTCAGTCCTATTCCTTACAGATACGCCTTATTCTTAACCTATGACCCCCCCGGTTCTGGACTCCACATAGACCCGCTGAACTCGGCATAGTGTGGCCCAACATCAGAATGAGTCACCACATATCACAAAGTCTTTCCCAATTGTCAGGACTCTTCACATTTGTTTACATCAGGGAGCTGCGCAAACACTCACGGGCATGTGATTCAATAGCACGTTGGATTAGACATAAGTCTTTCACCTATGAGGCTGGTGTTTTAAGTCCAGTGCAGGCAGGTGGGATGAAAATGCCTTTTGCCTTCATGTTCCAAGTGTTGGATGTGAAATGAACCACAATGCTAGAATTTATTTCAAGAGGGCTAGAATACAGAAAAATCAGAGATGTAATGCCGAGGCTCTTTAAGGCGCTGGTCAGGCCGCATTTGGAGTATTGCGAGCAGTGTTCGGTGCCACATCTGACGAAGGATATGCTGGCTCTGGAGAGGAGTCCAGAGGAGGTTTATGAGAATGATCACAGGAATGAGTTGGGTTAACATATGATGAGCGTTTGATTAGATTAGATTAGATTCTTTATTTGTCATTCAGACCTTTTGGTCTGAACGAAACTCTGTTCCCCTGCAGTCATACATATAATTAAAAATAAATAAAGAAATATGACAGAACACACAATAAACACAAATTTAACATCCGCCACAGTGAGTTCACCAAACCTCCTCCTCACTGTGATGGAAGGCAAAGTCTTAAAGTCTGGTGTCTTTAAGACTTTGCTGGGCCTGTACTCGCTGGAGGTTAGAAGGATGAGGGGAGGACCTCATTGAAACTTACTGAATAGTGAAAGGCTTGGATAGTGTGGATGTGGGGAGGATGTTTCCACTAGTGGGAGAGTTTAGGTCCAAGGGTCATAGCCTCAGAATTAAAGGAAGTTCCTTTGGGAAGGAGATGGGAAGGAATTTATTTAATCAGAGGGTGGTGAATCTGTGGAATTCTTTGCCACAGAAGGCTGTGGAGGCCAAGTCAGTGGATATTGTTAAGGCAGAGATAGATAGATTCTTGATTAGTATGGGTGTCAAGGATTATGGGGAGAAGTCAGTAGAAAGGGGTTAGGAGGGAGAGATAGATCAGCCATGATTGAATGGCGGGGTAGACTTGATGGGCCAAATGGCCAACTTCTGTTCCTATCACATTACCTTATGACCCTTAAATCTAGTTCCCATTAGAGAGTAAGTAGTGTATTCGGCCAAACGCACTATGGGAACTACACTCGCCCCACTGCAGGAACTATACACCAGGAGGTGCAGATCCAGAGCCAGCAACATTATGGGGGACCTCTACCACCTCGGCAACGGACTGTTCCAGCTGCTACATTCAGGCAAACGCCTCCCCTGCCATGCTGTGAAAACAGAGAGGATGAGACGGAGTTTCTTCCCATAGGCCATTAGGACTGTAAACTCCTATCTCACCAGGGACTAACTTTACTGGACCATTCTAATGTTGTGTTGTGACTTTTTAAAATTGCTGTTTTTTTCTCACAAATATGTAATTACTGATTCTGTTCCATTCTGTTTTGTAGTTGTTTTTTTTGCACAATCTGCAGGCACTGCCACTTTTCATTTCACTGCACATCTCGTATGTGTATGTGACAAATAAACTTGACTTGACTTGACTTGCCCTTGCTTTCCTCTCTCTGTCCCTCCCCCACCCTAGTTCTCCGACTATTTTCACTGTCCTTCTGATTAATTTTACTGATTGTACGCCTCGTGTCCCCTTCCCCTCAGCTAACAATAAACCATTCTACATTTCCTTGAGCATCATCTGCTTTTATATGTCGTTTTCACACCTAGCCCTTCCATACCTCTAGTCTCCTTCTCCCCTGACTCTCAGTCTGAAGAACTGACTGATTCCTGACTGACTGACAACCAGACTGATTCCTGGGATGTCAGGACTTTCATATGAGGAAAGATTGGATAGACTCGGCTTGTACTCGCTGGAATTTAGAAGATTGAGGGGGGATCTTATAGAAACTTACAAAATTCTTAAGGGGTTGGACAAGCTAGATGCTGGAAGATTGTTCCCGATGTTGGGGGAGTCCAGAACAAGGGGTCACAGTCTAAGGATAAGGGGGAATTCCTTTAGGACCGAAATGAGGAAAACATTCTTTACACAGAGAGTCGTGAGTCTCTGGAATTCTCTGCCACAGAAGGTAGTTGAGGCCAGTTCATTGGCTATATATAAGAGGGCGTTAGATGTGGCACTTGTGGCTAAAGGGATCAGGGGGTATGGAGAGAAGGCAGGTACGGGATACTGAGTTGGATGATCAGCCATGATCACATTGAATGGCGGTGCAGGCTCGAAGGGCCGAATGGCCTACTCCTGCACCTATTTTCTATGTTTCTATGTAAGAAGGGTCTCGACCCGAAACGTCACCCATTCCTTCTCTCCTGCTGCCTGTCCCGCTGAGTTACTCCAGCATTTTGTGTCTACCTTCGGTTTAAACCAGCTTCTGCAGTCCCTTCGGATACAGTGATTACAACTAAGTTGACTGAGGAGTTTTCTGGGGCACTGAATACTCACAGGGCTGGACTGGTCTTTATTTACTCCCCATCCCCCCCCCCCCCCTCCCCCCTCCCCCCTAAAAGCATCTTGTTCCAGTAGAGCTGTTTTGGAAACAGCTCCATCCAAGTGAGTTGTGGACGTAGCCCTGACCATCACGTAAAACCAACCTCCCATCCATTGACCCCCATCTACACTTCACACTGTGTTGGCAAGGCCAGCATCATAATCAAGGACCAGTCTCACTCCCTCTTGTCCTATCAACAAGAGGCCAAGGGGTCACAGCTTAAGGATAAGGGGGAAATCCTTTAGGACCGAGATGAGAAGGAATTTTTTCACACAGAGAGTGGTGGGTCTCTGGAACTCTCTGCCACAGAGGGTAGTTGAGGCCAGTTCATTGGCTATATTTAAGAGGGAGTTAGATGTGGCCCTTGTGGCTAAGGGGATCAGACGGTATGGAGAGAAGGCAGGTACGGGATACTGAGTTGGATGATCAGCCATGATCATATTGAATGGCGGTGCAGGCTCGAAGGGCCGAATGGCCTACTCCTGCACCTAATTTCTATGTTTCTAGGCACAGAAGTGTGAAAATGCAAACCTCCAGGTTTTGGGAGTTTCTTCCCAGCTGTTATTAGGCAACTGAACCGTCCTCTCACCAGCTAGAGAGTGGTCCTGACCCCCCCCCCCATCTACCTCATAGAAACATAGAAAATTGGTGCAGGAGTAGGCCATTTGGCCCTTCGAGTCAGCACTGCCATGCAATATGATCATGGCTGATCATCCAAAATCAGTACCCCGTTCCTGCTTCATCCCCATATCCCTTGATTCCGTTAGCCCTAAGAGCTAAATCTAACTCTCTCTTGAATTGGACTTTATCTTACACTAAAAGTTTAACTCTTTCTTGGTGACGGGTGCCAAGGGGCTATGGGGAGAAGGCAGGAAAATGGGATTAAGAGGCAGAGTTCGACCATGATTGAATGGCGGAATTGACGAAGGCCCGAATGGCTTAATTTTACTCCTGTATAACTTGTGAACATGTGAGTTACTCCAGCATTTTGTGTCGATCTTCTGTATGATCATAATTAGCCTTTGGCTTGCCAGAGTTGGGCAGTTTCTCATTTTGACTGTATGTAATAAATCATTAAGGACATGAATGCTGAAACACAAGCATCTTATTTATTCCACTTTCTCCAACTACACTAGGCATGTACACATGCATCGTACATAAATGTCATGTCCTTTAGTTTATTGTCACGTGAACTGAGGTACAGTGAAAAGCTTTTTTGTTGCCTGCTAACCAGTCTGCGGAAAGATAAAGTCCACTAGTCCATGTTTAGAGTGTTTTTTTTCTGTATGTTATGTGGGGGGAAGTGGGTTGGGTGGGGGGGGGGGGGGGAACCGTCCTTCAGTCGCTTCCTGGCGAGGATGCAGCTATTATCCAAGTCGCGTCCTCACCCCCCCCCCCCCCCCCCCCTCCAGCAGCCGACCAATTGGATTGGCGCGGCCTTTCCTGCTGGGCCCGGACCAGAGCAACAGCAGCTGCGACCATCGCGGAGCGGGCGAGGCCTTACCTGGATCACCGCTTGGATCTCCGGAGTGCCGGGCCGCTGCTCCAACATCGTGGAACTCCCAACGCGGCTGCGCTGACTTTAACATCGCGGAGTCCTGGGACCCTTTGCCGGGGGTCACCAGCGCGAATCTCCACCCAGCGCGGCCTGTGGACATCGGGAGCCGCGGACTCCGGTGGGAGGGTGGCTGATTCGGAGGCCCAGGCCGCTGAGGATGTTCTCCCGTTCGACGTCGGGGGTTCCATCGTTCCCGGCGAGAGGGCCTGAACATCGGGCCGCCCGTAGCGGCGACTACGGGGGGCTCGGTAGGCCCCGACCACGGGTGAACATTGGGGAACATCAGCGAGGAGGTTGACTGGACTTTCTCTCTCACAGTGGGGAACTTTGGTGCCGCTGTGGGGATGTTTGTGTTTGTGTGGGGACTACTGTGTTTTTGTGGGGTTTTTTAATTTTATTTTTTGTATGACTGTAAGGGAAAGAGAATTTCATTGTCTCTTCATTGAAGATAATGACAATCAATTAAATCAAAATCAGTAAAGTAGTACGAAATGTTGCTGTTGGAGCGGTGATTTAAAAGAGTTGAGCAATTGTAATGCGTGATTGCAGTTCCACTGTTGTAGGAAGGCACTGCAGTTGCTGGTTTAAACCGAAGATAGACACAAAATGACGGAGTAACTCAGCGGGACGGGCAGCATCTCTGGAGAGAAGGAATGGGTGACGTTTCGGGTCGAGACTCTTCTTCAGACTGAAGAGAAGGTATGGGATTAGGAGGCCCAGATTAGCCATGATTGAGTGGCGGAGCAGACTCGATGGGCCGAATGGCCTAATTCTACTCCTAGAACTTGTGAGTTAGATGGTTCAGGTCAAGACCCTTCTTCAGAATGAGAGTCAAGGGAGATGGGGACTTGAGATAGAGTCATAGAGTGATACAGTGTGAAAACAGGCCCTTCGGCCCAACTCGTCCCACTTGCCTGCGCTTGGTCCATAACGCTCCAAACCTGTCCAACTGTATCTTAAACAATGTGATAGTCCCAGCCTCAACTACCTCCTCTGGCAGCTTGTTCCATACACCCACCACCATTTTGTGTGAAAAAGTTACCCCTTTGATTCCTATTAAATCTTTTCCCCTTCACCTTGAACCTATGTCCTTTGGTCCTCGATTCACCTACTCTGGGTAAAAGACTCTCTGCATACCCAATCTATTCCTCTCATGATTTTGTATGCTTCTATAAGAAACATAGAAATTAGGTGCAGGAGTAGGCCATTCGGCCCTTCGAGCCTGCACCGCCATTCAATATGATCATGGCTGATCATCCAACTCAGTATCCCGTACCTGCTTTCTCTCCATACCCTCTGATCCCCTTAGCCAAAGGGCCACATCTAACTCCCTCTTAAATATAGCAATATTTAATTATAAGCTCTCCCCTCATCCTCCCACTCTCCATGGAATAGAGACCCAGCCTCCTCAACCTCTCCCTGTAGCTCACTCCCTCTAGTCCTGGCAAAATCCTCGTAAATCTTTACTGAACCTCTTTCAAGATATGGAAGGGTAAGGTGTGAAAATGACATATCAAAGCAGACAATGCCCAAAGATATGTAGAATGGTTCATTGTTGAACTGAAGAAGGGTCTCGACCCCAAACATCACCCATTCCTTTGATCCAGAGATGCTGCCTGTCCCGCTGAGTTACTCCAGCATTTTGTGTCTATAATTGCAGATCCACTTCTGGGACCTGCGTGCAGAGATGGCTTGGGTGCCGTCTTGAATAACTTACATACATTGCACTGCGCATGTGCACACACAAAATACATTAATGTCACACACTTACCTCGTACCTTGTACCTTCCAAAAAGTCCACCAGGGACTATACTGGAAGTTGGACAATTTGATACTGGATAATTGATACTGGATACTGGATAACATTTTACCAAGCCAATTAACCTACAAGCCTGTATGTCTTTGGAATGTGGGAGGAAACCGTAGATCTCGGAGAAAACCCACGCAGGTCACGGGGAGAACGTACAAACTCCGTACAGACAGCGCCCGTAGTCGGGATCGAACCCGGGTCTCCGGCGCTGCATTTTGCTGTAAGGCAGCAACTCTACCACTGCGCCACCGTGACCGCCTAACATCACACTATGAATGTGCACCAACATAGTACATTAATGTCACATACGCACATACACCACACTAAAGATAGGCACAAAATGCTGGAGTAACTCAGCGGGTCAGGCAGCATCTCTGGATAGAAGGAATAGGTGATGTTTTGGGTCGAGCCCCTTCTTCAGGCCACTTCACCACAGACTCTGTGGGCCAAAGACTAACAACTTCCTCCCCTTTGTTATCAGGCTTCTGAACGGTCCTTCCACAAGCTAGGTTACTACCCAATTCCCCTCTATAGCATTCCTTGATTGTATTTATGGGTGTAATTATCTGGTTTGGTTGGACAGCACGCAAAGCAAGATGTAGAAGCAAGGAATTGCAGATAGAAACATAGAAACATAGAAAAATAGGTGCAGGAGTAGGCTCTTCGAGCCCGCACCGCCATTCAATATGATCATGGCTGATCATCCAACTCAGTATCCCGTACCTGCCTTCTCTCCATACCCCCTGATCCCTTTAGCCACAAGAGCCACATCCAACTCCCTCTTGAATATAGCCAATGAACTGGCGTCAATGACCAGTGGCATCAACAACCGATGCTGGTTTAGGGCCTGTCCCACTTTCACAACCTAATTCACGACCTTTTTTACTCGTGGAAATTTTTATCAGGCTAGAAAAACGCCCCAACCTACTTGATGCCACGATTACCTACGACTAGCATCACGGCCTGCTACGACCTACCTACGACCTCGTGACGAGCATGCTGCGAGTACGAGTCAAGGGCAAACTTGGCAGAGGTCGTGAGTTAGGTCGTGAAAGTGGGACAGGTCCTTTACACAAACGGACACAAAGTGCCCGAACATCAGTCTGGACGGGCGCAGAATGCTGGAGTAACTCAGCGGGACAGGCAGCATCTCTGGATAGAATGAATGGGTGATGTTTCAGGTCGAGAAATTTCACCAGACTGACTGTCGGGGGAGAGGGAGACATAGCAGATAAAGATCAAGGACAATGTAGAATGGATCATTATTAGATGAGGGGATGGTGACAACGAGGCGTAAATCAGTAATATTAAATCAGGAGGGCAGTGAAACCAGTCGGAGACCTAGTATGGGCAAGGGATGGATGGAGAGAGAGGGAATGTAAAGGGCCTGTCCTACAAGCATGCAACTCTATGCGATGAACACGATCAAACTAGAAGCGGGGGCCGCGCGGAGGTCGGGTGATCCCCTGTACAGGGCCGTTCCCACCAGCATGCGCCTGCATGCGGCAAGCGCAACCAAACCGGCAGCGAGGGCCGCGCGGAGGTCGGGTGAGTGGCGCAACGCGGCGCAAAGTGAGGCGAACTTGGAGCGAAGTCTTAAGGTAAGTTCGCCAGGACAGAGAGGGGTACAGAGAGGGGCACAGAGACACACACACACACAGGGCCACGGAGCCACACACATAGAGGGTCACGGAGGCACTTACAGATAGGTTCACGGAGGCACGACGTCGAGGCGGTGTGTAATGCGTCGAGGCGACTGCGAGCCGACAAGCCGTTGCCGCGCGGAATTTTTGAACAGTCAGTTTTTCGGAGCCCCGCGCAGTGTCGGGACGAACTCCGCACAATTCCGCACGGCTCCGGCGATCGAAGTGGGACCGGCCCCGCGATGCCGGACGGCTCAAGCGACCACGTTAGGTCACGCTAATTGCATAGAGTTGCATGCTTGTAGGACAGGCCCTTAAGGGTTACTTGAAGTTAGAGAAGTCAATATTCATGCCGTTGAGTTCTAAGCTACCCAAGCAACATTGAAGATGAATCCTGACCCAAAACATTACATATTCATGTTCTCCAGAGATGCTGCCTGACCTGCTGAGTTAGATCATAAGATCTATTAGAAGATATTTATCTATCTAAGAGATGGTAGAATTAGGCAGTTTGTTAACTTCTCTACATCGGTGAGACCAAGCGGAGGCTCGGCGATTGTTTCGCTGAACACCTCCGATCAGTCCGTCTTAACCTACCTGATCTCCCGGTGGCTCAGCTTCAACTCCCCCTCCCATTCCCAATCTGATCTTTCTGTCCTGGGCCTCCTCCATTGTCAGAGTGAGGCCCAGCGCAAATTAGAAGAACAGCACCTCATATTTCGCTTGGGTAGCGATATGAACATTGACTTCTCTAACTTCAGATAGCCCTTGCTTTTCCCCTCTATCCCCTCCCCCTTCTCAGTTCTCCCGCCAGTTTTACTGTCTCAGACCAAAGATCTTTGTCTCCGACTACATTCTATCCCTGAAACGCCCACTCCTCTGACATCAGCCCGAAAGGTCTCAAACCGAAATGTCACCCATTCCTTCTCTCCAGAGATGCTGCCTGACCCGTTGAGTTACTCCAGCATTTTGTGTCTACCTTCGATTTAAACCAGCATCAGCAGTTCGTTCCTACACATAACTCTTGATTTCTCTAACTTCAAGTAACCCCGGCATTCCCTCTCTCTCTATCCCTCCCCCACCCACATCGCCCCATCTTCTCGTTTTCACCCAACAAACAGCTAACAATGGCCTGTTTCCTTTATCATCGTTACTTTTTTCTTTATCAGGTCTTTATTTAGGTCTTTACTTAGGTCTTTATTCTTTGGAGCACAGAAGGTTAAGGGGGGACTTGATTGAGGTCTTTAAAATGATGAAAGGGATAGACAGAGTTGACGTGGATAAGCTTTTCACATTGAGGGTAGGGAAGATTCAAACAAGAGGGCATGACATGAGAATTAAGGGACAGATGTTTAGGGGTAACATGAGGGGGAACTTCTTTACTCAGAGAGTGGTGGCTTTGTGGAATGATCTTCCAGCAGAAGTGGTGGAGGCAGGATCGATTTTAACATTTAAAAGTAAAGTGGATAGGTATATGGACGGGAAGGGAATGGAGGGGTATGGTCTGAGTGCAGGTAGATGGGACTAGGGGAAAATAAATGGTCGGCACGGACTGGAAGGGCCGAGAAGGCCTGTTTCCGTGCTGTAATTGTTATATGGTTTTTTACATATATTTCATTCATTGTTCTTTATCTCTCTACATCATCATCTATATCTCTTGTTTTCCTTATCCCTAACCAGTCTGAAGAAGGGTCTCGATCCGAAATGTCACCCATCCCTTCTCTCCAGAAATGCTGCCTGTCCCGCTGAGTTACTCCAGCATTTTGTGTCTGTTCATATTTTGATGATTTGGATCTCTCCCTCCTCTGGCATTGTGTTGTATGTTTGTACTCCTGTCCAAAGGTCCTACAGTGGAGCAAGATAGACTGCTCCAGCTAAATCCAATGGGCTGACGTGTAGTACACAACGGAGCATAACTTCCGCCATTTCAGTAATCCGACCCTATCTTTGACCCGACCCGATTTCAGTTATGCGTTCAGTTACGACCTTGTACAGGGAGGAACGGCAGATGCTGGTTTAAACCGAAGACAGACACAAAAGGCTTGAGTAACAGCGGATCAGGCAGCATCACTGGAGAGAAGGAATAGGTGATATTTCGGGTCAACATTTTCGATAGATGCCATGACCCGTTACAGAGCGATTTCACCCTCCTCCCTCCTTTAGTACAAAAAAAATAAACACTTTCATTTCCTCGGACGGGTGGAGGGGGGAAAAAAAAAGAGAAAAAAAAGTGGAATGCTGCAAAAAACTTAATTTTTTTTGTGTGTGTTAAAACATTGCGGAACCAGGGTTTGTTTTTAGAAAGAAGGATCCGCTATAGAATCTTTGTTCCTATCTGTCTGAGCCCTGCAAAGAGGAACGAAGCAGAGGTTGGCTTCAATTAATTGATTGCTCGTTGCAGCAACCACTATACGCTAACCTTTCATCAAATTACCTGCACCCAAGAGATCTCTGACTTGTGTTTCGTTGCGACATTCTACCCGGGCTCCGTGTCACACTTTCCAAGCCGACTGCTTGTATCGGATCGTATCACACTACTCTTAGTACTTCCCTGCTAATTACACTGGGCGAGGTGCTGCCTATGATGCACCCACCGCCTCGCACCGAGAGCCTAAATCTCTCCCCCCCCCCCCCCACCCCATCTCAACTGAGCCATCCTACCACAACTGGAGAGTTTCAGTTCAGTTTTGTTTATTGTCACATGTGCAGAGGTACAGCGAAAAGCTTTTGTCGCGTGCTATCCAGTCAGCAGAAGGACAATTGGTCGCCCAATTATAGGAAGGATGTCAACAAAATAGAGAGGGTACAGAGGCGATTTACTAGAATGTTGCCTGGGTTTCAACAGCTAAGTTACAGAGATAGGTTGAATAAGTTAGGTCTTTATTCTCTGGAGCGCAGAAGGTTAAGGGGGGACTTGATAGAGGTCTTTAAAATGATGAGAGGGATAGACAGAGTTAATGTGGACAAGCTTTTCCCTTTGAGAATAGGGAAGATTCGAACAAGAGGACATGACTTTAGAATTAAGGGACAGAGGTTTAGGGGTAACATGAGGGGGAACTTCTTTACTCAGAGAGTGGTAGCGGTGTGGAATGAGCTTCCAGTGGAAGTGGTGGCGGCAGGTTCGTTGGTATCATTTAAAAATAAATTGGATAGGCATATGGATGAGAAGGGTATGGAGGGTTATGGTATGAGTGCAGGCAGGTGGGACTAAGGGAAAAAAGTTGTTCGGCACGGACTTTGAAGGGCCGAGATGGCCTGTTTCCGTGCTGTAATTGTTATATGGTTATATGGTAATACATGATTACAATCTAGCCATTTACAGCGTATAGATACATGATAAGGGAATAATAAAGATAGACACAAAGTGTTGAAGTAACTCAGCGGGACATCTCTGGAGAGAAGGAATGGGTGACGGCTATGGGCGAGACCCTTCTTCAGACTGAGAATCGGGGGGAAAGGGAAATGAGAGATATAGACGGCGATGTAGACGGATATAGAACAAATGATTGAAAGATATGCAAAAAAGTAACGACAAAGGAAAAGGGCCATTGTTAGCTGTTTGTTGGGTGAGAACGAGAAGCTGGTGCGACTTGGGTGGGGGAGGGATGGAGAGAGAGGGAATGCAGGAGTTACTTGAAGTTACAGAAATCAATATTCATACACCTGGGTTGTAAGCTGCCCAAGCGAAATATGAGATGGTGTTCCTCCAATTTGTCTTTAGCCTGACTCAATGTTTAGTGCAAGGTAAAGCTAGCAAAGTCCGATCAAGGATATTCTAAGGATATTCCGAGGGTCACCAATGAGGTAGATGGCACTAAACTGTCCACCTCATTTGGAGACCCTTGGACTACCATTGATTGGTTTTTACTGGCGATATCTTGCACTAAACTTGATTCCCTTCATTACGTGTCTGCACCCTGTGGACGCTCGATTGTAATCATGTATTGTCTTTCCGCTGACTGGTTGGCATACAACAGGGGTCGGCCACCTATGGCCCCCGGGCCGATTGCGGCCCATAACCCAAAATCACCCGGCACGCCGAGTGCCGTGCACAGCCGAGCTCTGGCTGTACCTCATCCTGCGCAAAGCTGCCGGCATGGCCGCGCATCATCTGTGAGCACGTTTAAGAAAGAACTGCAGATGCTGGAAAAATCGAAGGTAGACAAAAATGCTGGAGGAACTCAACGGGCGAGACATGCAAGGATTGCAGGAGGCTGCCTCACCTGCTGACTTTCTCCAGCATGTTTGTCTACCTTCTGTGAACACGTGATCTTAGAAGATCTGATGCCTGCCAACCGGGGCGTGATGGGGATGGGATCCATGTGTACACGTTCAAGATGTGGCCCGCCACCCGCTCACAGACATGCGTCCTGGCCCCTATGCAGAACAAGGTTGCCCAACCCTGGCATACAACAGTGTACCTCGGTACACGTGACAATAAACTAAGATAAATAGTCTGAAGAAGAGTGTAGGAAAGAACTGCAGATGCTGGTTTAAATAGAAGGTAGACACAAAATGCTGGAGTAACTCAACAGGACAGCAAGCATCTCTGGGGAGAAGGAATGAAATATGAAGAAGGGGCTCGATCCGAAACGTCACCCATTCCTTCTCTCCAGAGTTGCTGCCTGTCCCGCAGAGGTACTACATCCGGCATTATGTGGCTCTCTATCTATTCTAAACTAAACTAAACTCCCTCCGGTCAAAGTGCAAAACTCCCTGGGGCTGCAGCGCTGCAGCCGGGTGATTGACAGCTCCGGGGATGGTTCGCGGACACGTGGGCGTGGGGGAGGGGCGTGGCCGACGGCAGGGGGCGTGGCATGTGTTCGATGACGTGCGGGCGAGGGGCGTGGCCGGTGTTGCCGGGGTGGGCGTGTCGGCTGCCAACGGGCGTGGTGGGTGGCCAGCCGACAGAGGGCGTGGCCAGCGCTCGGTGACGTAACACAATGGAGCCGCCGGCCGTGGAAGATGGGTGGGCGTGGCTGGAGACTTGTGGGCGTGGCAGGAGACTGGTGGGCGTGGCTGGAGACTGGTGGGCGTGGCTGGAGACTGGTGGGCGTGGCTGGAAACCGGGAGGCGTGGCTGGCGACCGGTGGGCGTGGCTATTGACGGGGGCGTGGCTGGAGTCTGGTGGGCGTGGCTGGCGAATGCTGGGCGTGCCTGACGACGAGGGGCGTGGCCAGGCTGTGGAATGGGCGTGGCGGAGGGAGGGCGTGGTCATCTGACTTGTGTTCGGTGACGGGTTTCATCGAGTCGCCGTGGGCGTGGCTTCTGACGCGCGCTGGGTGAGGGGCGTGACCACAGCTGCCAGTGGGCGTGGTTTATGGATCACGACGTGAACAATCGAAGGGAGGAGGAGTGCGATGACGTAAAGGGGGCGGGGACACGGCCAGCGGTGACGGTTAACTGACAATGGGAGGGGGCGTGGCTCTGCGCTTGATGACGCGACAATCGAGGAGGAGGAGGAGCTTGTGGGGGGGTGGGCGTGTCTCGGCTGACTGCGGGCGTGGCTAGTGCTTGGTGACGCGGACAATGGAGCACGGCATCTGAGGGGGCGGGGCCTTCGACAGACGGGGCGTGGTCTCGCCGCGTGAGTGACAGGAGCAGACCGGCCGGCAGCGGGCACTTAAAGAGCCCGGGCAGCGGGAAGAGCAGATTACGAGCGGGACGAGCTCATGCCCCGCAAGTACGTTGTATGTGTGTAGGGATTTTTGGTTTTTTTCACCTCCTTTTCCTCCTCTTTGCAACTCGTACTTTTGCATTTCATCTGCCTTGCTGCAAACTTGCTTGCTTATTTGATTATTGATATTTGGGATAGTGGAGGAGACGGGAGGAGTTTATAACGAACAGGAGGCCGATTGGGTTGGGGGTGAGAGAGAGGGCGAAAGAGAAAGAGGAAGAGAAGGGGTGCAAGGAGTGTGTTGCATTTCAATGTGGGGGGGTGAGAGAAGAGGTGCAGGGGGAAGAGTGTGTTGCATTAAAACTGAGGTAGGAGAAGAGGTGTGTTGCATTTATATTAAGGGGGAGAGAGATGCATTTATATTGAAGGGGAGTAAAGGGGGAGAGAGATGTTAGGGGGGAAGAGTGTATTGCATTTAAACCGGGGAGCAAAGTGTTTAAATTTGGGTGGGTGGGTGAAGAGGTGCACAGAGTGTGTTTTGCATTTAAATTAGGAGCTGGGGAAGGGGGGAGAGGGTCTTGCATTTAAATTGAGGTGGGAGAATTGGAACAGAGAGGGGGTGGGAGTGTGTTGCATTTAAAATTGGGGAGTGGGGTTAGGAGAAGAGGTGCACAGAGTGTGTTGCATTTTTATTAAATCATGTTATGAAATCATTAAAAGTAATTTTATTTCTCCCACCTTACCCCTGCCGCCGGCTCTCTCTATCTATCTCTCTCTCTCTCTCTCTCCCCTCCTCTCTGCCTCTCTCTCCCTCTCTCCCTCTACCTGTTGCAGCCTCGGAGAGCCCCTGCCCGCTGAGTTGCTGCAGCCTGCCGCCGGGGCAAGATGCACACGAGCCAGAGGGACACCACCTTCACCAAGATCTTCGTCGGGGGGCTGCCCTACCACACCACCGACGCGTCCCTCCGCAAGTACTTCGAGGTGTTCGGCGACATCGAGGAGGCGGTGGTCATCACCGACCGGCAGACGGGCAAGTCCCGCGGCTACGGCTTTGTAAGTTAGTGCCCGTTAGTTTGGCCCGGAGGGAGGTGCTCGACCCCGCAAGGTCACCCGTTTCCCTTCTCCCCACAGATGCTGCCTGTCCCGCTGAGTTACTCCCTTCAGTCACTTTTGTGTCTATCTTCAGTTTCGTTTACCCGTTAGTTCAGTTTACTGGCAAGCCAGATTTCACCACACCATTTGGTGTGTGTGATAATAAATGTCCCTTGTATCCTTTGTCAACGTGTACCGAGCGAGGTACAGGGAAAAACTGTGTTGTTGCGTGCTATCCGGAAAGACAATACATGATTGCAATCGAGCCGTTCACAGTGTGCAGACAGACACATGATCAGGAAATAACGCTCAGTGCAAGGTAAAGGCAGCAAAGTCCGATCTAAGATAGTCCGAGAGCCAGCAAAGTTCGATCAAGGATAGCCCCAGGGTCACCAATGAGGTAGATAGTAGTTCAGGTCTTGCTCTCTAGTTGTTGGTAGGATGGATGGTTCAGTTGCCTGATAACAGCTGGGAAGAAGCTGCCCCTGAATCTGGAGGTGTGTGTTTTCACACTTCACACTTCCGCAAGGGGAAAGGGTAAGATAGAAGGGTCCACCATTGGGCTGCCACCATTGTCTATTTATCCTTTTCATCCATGCCTATCCTTCGGTTAATTTATTGTGTTGCACAGGGAGCCAAATGCAACGTAATTTCGTTTGGAACTGCATATATCAATGTATTTCTAAATGACAATAAAGTTTGTTTGACTTGACTTTGACTTGACTGAAAGTTACACTGTAGATACACACAGAATGCTGGAGTAACTCAGCGAGACAGGCAGCCTCTCTGGAGAGAAGGAATGGGTGACGTTTTTTGGTCGAGACCCTTCTTCAGACTGAGAGTCGAGGGAGACTGGAGCTATGGGAAGGTTAAATGTGAACACGCTTTAAAGTGTGAACACAAAAATCTGTATACACTTTTCACAGAAGGCTGTGAAGGCCAAGTCAATGGATATTTTTAAGGCAGAGATAGATAGATTCTTGATTAGTGGGGCTGTCAGGGGTTATGGGGAGAAGGCAGGGGAATGGGGTTGGGAGGGAGAGATAGATCAGCCATGATTGAATGGCAGAATAGACTTGATGAGTCGAATGGCCTAATTCTGCTCCTATCACTTATGAAAAGCAGACAGTGATCAAGGGAAGGGTCTCGACCCGAAACGTCGCCTATCTCCTTCGCTCCTTAGATGCTGCTGCACCCGCTGAGTTTCTCCAGCTTTTTGTGTACCCAGTGATCAAGGAAATGGAGAATAGTTCATTATTAGCTGAAGGGAAGGTTCTGAAGGAGCTGCCTGCCCCTGCTGAGTTTCTCCAGCATTTTATGTCTGCCTTCAGCTGTAAACCAGCATCTGCAGTTCCTCTGGACACCAATGTTTCACTGTATAACGCGTTATCCCCTCTCCGACAGGCATCAGTGGGCTCCACCTTGATTATCGTTGCTTTGTGCATACCTTTCATTCATTTGTCTCGTTTCCCTCTCGCCTGGCTCTCCGTCTGAAGAAAGGTCCTGACCCGAAACGTCACCTATTCCTTTTCCCCAGAGGGTGCTGCCTGACCTGCCGAGTTACTCCAGCTTTTTGTGTCCCCAGGAATTCCGGACCAATAAGCCTCGTACCTCCGAGTCGTGTGGGTGCCTGAGTGATTTCGATAGTCCATAAGACATGGGAGCAGACTTAAGCCATTCGGCCCATCGTGTCTGCTCTATCTTTCAAGCATGGTTGACCTATCTCACCCTCTCAGCCCCATTTTCTCCTGCCTCCTCTCCATGACCTTTGACAGTCAGGTCATACTGCTTAGAGAGTGCAAAGTGTGGCCCGTCTCTTTTGTTTGCTGACGCTGGGTTTTATCTCCCTCTCTCTCCCCCTCCCCTCCCCCCCCCCCCCCCCCCCCCCCCCCCCCCCCCCCAACCCCGGTCCCTGTACCGCGCCGTGCCTCGCAGGTGACCATGGCTGACCGGGCATCAGCA